>FYEU01000317.1:27783-92958 GCA_900188575.1 Geosmithia putterillii
CCCCCCCAGAGAGTACGATAGAGAAAGCGAGAGGGTAGAGATGGCTGTCACGTACAGAATTCATCTCCCGCTTCGTCATCTGCGGCATCGGACCTCTTCATGACAGAGAGGCAGTCCCACAGCCACTCGGGATACTCCTCGTCCTTGAGGGCGACGGGGTCCTGTCCATCCTTGAGGTAGTTGAGGCCGGTGATGACGGTGCCCTCGGGGCAGGAGGAGCGCGGCGTCGTCGGCGTGGCGTCGGCGGGCTGCTGTTCTCCCGGTGCCGTCACGGGTGTCGAGAGGTTGGACGCGGCGGATCGCAGGGGTATCGACGTCGAGAGGGCGCGGCGTGCCATCAAGGGCACCTGGGCACGCGGCAAGGCGGCGCGGAAGCACCGTGTGCAGAACATGGTGTGTGTCGTCGTCGTCGGGGGCTGCACGTGGTGGTGATGCGTCGACGTGGACGGGGTTTTGACGGCAAGGAGGTGTGGTGCGTTAGTACGTGCACGGTTTTGCGTTTGCTGTCTCTTGGCCAGGGAAATTTTTGGAGCCTGGGCGGGTTCCAGTAGTCGGACCCGCCTGGGCCAATTAGGGCGGAGACGATGGGACAGCGTCAGCCTCGTGCCAATTTGCCCGACTGCGGGCTCGTCCCCAGAAAGTGTGGGGGAATTGGACGATTGATCTGGGGATACAGTCATGGCGTGTGTTTCCTATGCATCGTTTATTTGTACACCTCGCATTCCTTTCATCTTTGTTTTATTTGTTACACGCTCGCTACAAGAGGTAAAAAAGCTGCTACTGCTCTACTAACCTCTCGGACAGTCAAGCAGTAGTGGACCCCGTCCCCGTAGAATGAAGCCGTGTCGTCTATGTGCCCGTGGATCCCTTACTATATACATATCCAATCCCGGCGTGTAGAAAGATTCCTGCTTGTGAAGAAAAACAAGACAACGGTACAAAGGTTCAAAACGTCTTCTGGTCTCCCTGCATCGTTCGTCCCCCTCTCTCACTGCGGCCGGGCGGCTTGCGGGTTCTGCTTGAGAAGGGCAATCTTCTGGCTGGGGTGGACCTTGGCCTCGAGGTCAATCTCCTCGTCGCGCTTGGTGATGTAGTTTTGCTGCTGGAACTTGGTTCCTTTGATCTTGTTGGACTCGAGGAGCTGGAGATAGCGCTCTGTTTGTTTGGGTTGGTCGGGTCAGCGCGGTTGCCTCGTTGCATGGTGGTAGGATGACACCATGTCTATCCATACATCCACCCATCATTATGTATGCTTACCTCGTAGATGGCCGCAGTTCTCGAGGTGGTTGACACCCTCGCGGTTGTAGCACTTGCCCAGCTCCTCGCCGACAAGACGGGTCATCATGGCGCCGACCCACTGCTCGCGGATGATGGCATCCTCGGCGGCCTTGAAGGCCTTCATGTCATCGTAGGCCACTCCATTGAAAGTCGGGGCCACGGTGGGCTTCATGCTCTTGAAGCTCTCGGACTCGGGGGTGGGCATGGTGGCGGTGTTAATGAATTTTGCCTTCGGTCTCGGAAACAGCTAACTTTTCGATACTAAATGGGACAATTGGCCCAATGGCAAGGGAAGGAGTATGATTATGTCGTAGCTTGATTGTTGTCGAATCGCGCAGTTGAGCTCCTCCCGGGTGTACAAAGTATTGGCTCGCACGCACCCGTCGGCAATAGACCACACCAGCCACAGGACAGTATCGCCTTATATATCAGGCACCAAACACCGTATCATGTCATCCGAGGAAGGTACGTACAATTCTCCTCCAAGTGACACACCGCCTTCGGGAGCCCCACATATTACGTGACTGAAAAAAAAGTTGAAAGGCAGAAAAAAAAAAAAGAGATTTCAAAGGGTCCATCGGTCGCCCGCCCACCCCAACCACCCATAAAACCATCCCACCACCCAGGTCAAGAGTTCTCTTCCCTCCATCTTACACCATCATATTCTGAATTTGCACACAAAAACAAATTCAGCAATAATCATTTCTCCCCTCTTCTCTCCCTTTACTCCCCTATACACAGACACATAAGTCACAATGGGCAAGACCAAGGACACCAAGAAGTCGGCTTCGGCCGATGCGCTCACCACCGTCAAGGCTGGTGGCGTGACCAAGCCTGCCCAGAGCGTCAAGTCCAAGTCCAAGGACATCGCCAAGGAGGTCTCTAAGAAGGTCTCGTCCAAGAAGGACGACAAGAAGTCTAAGAAGAAGGCCCCCGAGCCCGAGTCCTCATCCGACTCTGAGTCTGGCTCCGACTCCGACGAGTCCGCCAGCTCCGACTCGTCCGAGTCCGAGGCCGAGGTCGAGGTGAAGAAGACCGAGAAGAAGAAGCCTGCCGCCAACGGCAAGGCCGCCAAGAAGGCCGAGTCGTCCGACTCCGACTCTGACGACTCTGAGGAGTCTGGCTCTGACTCCGACTCCGACTCTGAGGAGGAGGAGAAGCCCGCCGCCAAGAAGGAGGCTGCTAAGACCAACGGCAAGGCCAAGGCCGCCAAGGCTGAGTCTTCCGACTCTGAGTCCGGCTCTGACTCTGACTCTGACTCTGACGAGGAGGAGGAGAAGCCCGCCGCCAAGAAGGAGGCCAAGAAGGTTAGTCATCACTCTCCATCTATATTCATACATCACTAGGTCAATTATGCTAACATCCATCGCAGGACTCGTCCGACTCTGACGACTCCGAGTCTGGCAGTGACTCTGACTCAGACTCTTCCGAGTCTGAGGAGACCGAGGCTAAGGCCGAGGCCGCCCCCTCCAAGAAGCGCAAGGCCGAGGAGGAGGTTGACGAGTCCTCCAAGAAGACGAAGACGGACGGCGAAGGCCGCCCCGTCGCCTCCACCCTCTTCGCCGGCAGCCTGAGCTGGAACATTGACGACGATGCTCTGTACCAGGCCTTCAAGGACTTCGAGGGTCTCACCAGCGCCCGCGTGGTCAGCGACCGCAACTCGGGCCGCAGCAAGGGCTTCGGCTACGTCGACTTCGACACGGCCGAGAACGCCACCAAGGCCTTTGATGCCATGCAGGGCGAGCTCCTCGATAACCGTGCCCTCAACCTTGACTACGCCGCGCCCCGCCCGGCTGAGTCCAACCCCCAGGCCCGCGCTCAGGACCGCGCCCAGAAGCACGGCGACAGCGTCAGCCCTGAGTCCGACACCCTCTTCGTCGGCAACCTTCCCTTCGACACCGACAACGATGCCGTCTTTGCCTTCTTCGGCGACGTCGCTGAGCCTGTCAGCGTTCGCCTTCCTACCGACCCGTATGTTTCCATCCCTCATCTACACAACCCCCTCTATTCCTATATGAGCCAAGACTAACATTCAACAGTGACTCTGGCAACCTCAAGGGCTTCGGCTACGTCAGCTTCAGCTCCATCGACGATGCTAAGGCTGCCTTCGAGGCCAAGAGCGGTGGCTCGATCGGCAACGGCCGCTTCTCGCGCCCTGTCCGCCTCGACTACGCCGGCCAGCGTCCCCCCCAGAACGGCGGTGGCCGCGGTGGCTTCGGTGGTGGTGGTCGCGGCGGTGGCCGTGGCGGCTTTGGTGGACGTGGTGGTGGCCGCGGTGGCGGTGGTGGCTTCGGCGGCCGTGGTGGTGGTGGCCGTGGCGGTGGCCGTGGCGGCTTCGGTGGCGGCCGCGGTGGTGGCTCCGGCTTCTCGGGCACCAAAATCTCGTTTGACTAAGTGTGGGGCCGGACGACGGAAGACACGAACTCGAGGGCATCAACAACATTCAGTGGGCTTTTCTTTCACCAGTGGGCACCAGTGGGCATGAGGACAACATTTCTTTTGTGAGCACTTTTCGAGAGCAGACCGTTTGATTCAGACCACGCCCCCTGCACAAGGGTGTCGTGGTCTTGTGGGCTTTGAGAATACCATTCTTCCCTCTCCTCCGAGAGGGGAGGACGCGGTAGACCTGAGGGCTTGTTGGCATTTCATTCGAGACTCGTGCGGGCTTGTGGCCGTTGGTTTTTCTTGTGGGAACTTCTATTCTCTCCTGGGGCTTTTTGATCTGATCCATGTGGGCCTGTCTGGGAGAGGGATCCTCCAGGGGATCTCCTCCCAAAGACTATATGTTCCAGTTGGCTTTCTTCTGAGGGATTTGACGGCGACACCATTGGGACGAGGCTGGTCCGGGGATTTCCTCGGCGGCTGACCATGTTGGCTACGTGCACAAAGACTGATGAGGGGTACCCTGGGGGCTTATTGCAGAGCGTAGGCGAGGGCCAAGGACATTGCAGATTGCATCGTCCTTGTTCCTTTGCTTTGCGTCTCTGTTTTGATCGACCTAACCAAACCGAATCCTTCTCTTGCCTAAAGGCTTGTAAAGAATATCCCATCCTCTCTACTGTCCTACTCTCCCCACCCTCTGCCCTCCCTTTTTCCCTTCCGACCAACCCCATCTTAGACTCGTTTCGTTTTCTTCTCATCTCTGTTTTGTTCTTGTGATAGAATCTTGGTGAGTATAGTATACCACGTGCCTACCTACGACTTGTACGCATCGACATGGACGACCGACAAAAGTTTCACCGGCGTTATTTTCTTCAATTGAGGATAGAGAGGTTTTCTCTGTCTTGTATTCCCTAGATTAATATATCTTCCACCTTCTATATGATGTGCCCCATGTGATTTTTATCTGCCCTCATCTATCTGATTCTCTTTTGTCTGAACGCGACCTGCTCTGGTACTGTAGTATGTGATATGTCCTAACTGATCTTGGTTATGCTATGATCTGGGTATATAACACCGGCGTCTGTATTGGTAGTTTACATATGGCATGTGCCTGCGATAGGTGCCTATGATCTTTGTCAGTGATATGTGCATATGGTGTGTTAATATACGATCTGTATGTATGGTCTGTTCCTCTTTGTATATGATCCGACTTAAATGGCGTTTAAGATCCCCAAAGCCCAGCAAATCGATTGGCGTACAGGTACGTAACGCCTCCAACCCAAACCAGATGCATCAAGACATCTGCCATGCTCGTATGCCGTGCAGGTGGTGGGTGGCAGGTGGCTTGACTGTAACCTTTGGCCTAAGTAGACCTCCCTCCAACCTCCAAGCCCAAGGCTGTCGATAGGCTGAGCTGGCGCTGGGCTGGCTGGCGGCAGTGACAGATGAGGAGGAGGAGGTGGTGGTGGTGCATGTGGGGTTGCATAGACGACGACGTACGAGTCCATCACATGCCCCGAGCATGTGTATGCACGGCTCATACGAGGAAAGTGGTAATGCCGTGACTTTCAGAGTATGACCTTATTTATCTGATCACCTTTATTTATTGTCTTTCATAAAACTGGATAGAGTTTGAGGAGGAAACATGAGCATGAACATGAACAAGGAGGATGGCCGTATGGCCTGGATGGCTGGCTAGTTGTGGTGAGATGAGGTCCGACATCGCTCAAGGGCTTCAGCTTCAAAAGCACGCACGATTACGTTCTGAGAGGCTAGTGCCGACGATCCAACAGTTTTTTCTTTTTTTGTTTACATTGTTTATTTGTTTCTTTAATCCGGCCACTTCAAAGGAGTACGTACGGCTGTACGGCTTAATACCAAAGAGCACTCCCCTTCAGAGCACTTTGTACGCGTAGTCGTAGTCGTCGCATCATTCAAACAGCGCAGGGTCCAGTGCATGGTGGGGTTGCCCCTCTCACCGCCTGCTGGGTGATGGCTGGGTTTTGGCTGGCTGGCTGGGCGGATGGCATGAATGGTTGGATGGGAGTGATGTGGCCCCCCTCCTTCAAAGGAGCGCGTTAGCCGGACCTTTGTGAGGTGCGTTAGCGTGACGATCTGGCTGTGTTGCATGCGTACGGGAGTTGGGCGCTGTTGGATTGTCATTGTGTAAGGTGGCTTATCCGTGCTCTGTTAATACTGTGTTGTTCGTTCCTGGCCTGGCGGTATCAGTTTCACAATATCGGTGCGTTGGCAGGAGAAGAGGAAGAAGAAGGCATCTTGTAGTTTACCATGCTCCTAGCCCCATATGCCTGCCAGCGTTGACTCAGAGCAGAGGTGCTGTGTCGAAATCGTGATACGTGCAGATCTACATGTCCAAACCTGCTGGGCAATGACGACGATCTAAAATGGGCGCGTGTGAGTTGAGTGCGCCTAGGTGAGCCCGTGTGAGCACCCCGTCTGAGTCGCCTCACGTGGGTCATGCGCCTCTTGTCTTCCAGACTATGGCACGTATTGCGAGTACTGTTATTACTACTACTAGTAATACTTACTAGCAGTACTAGAGGTACAGTATTACTCGTAACTCGCTAGGATAGGCTTGGAAAGTGTTGGGAACGATGGATGGCACTAAAATCCAACTGTCAGTTTGGCTGTCAAGTGTCGCACCATTCGAGCGCGTTATTGCTGCATACGAGACGCTGGATCAAGCCGGATATACGTACAATCCAGCACCCACAAGGTCTCGTAGTGCCGTTATCGCCATGCGCTCCTCCTGGTCGCATGCATCTGTATCTCCGCCCCTCCATTGCTGTGCAATGCATCTCTCTGCATTTCTGCCCCCGCTGTTGCTGCGACCATATGCTGAATTCGGGTGCTTTATCCTCGTCTGTCGTGTCGTCTCTATGGACTTGCCTGGCTTCTTTTTATATCAGAACGACCCCCAAATCTAAATACAGGCAGAAGCCTCACCTGGTCTCACTCACCTGCTCACCCACTCACTCACTCACCCGTTCACTGCCCTGCTCACTGCCCTTGTCATCCCGTGCAGCCCAATCAGACAGGCTATCCGCCCATCATCAGCAGGACGACAAACGCGCCGCCCCTCCCACCCATCTTCCCTCATTGTTCCAACTGCAACTTGGCTCCGGTCCTTGGTTCTGGTCCCTTTTTGTACCTCTCACATCCCCCCCTCCCTCTTCATTCTCGTCCATCCATCTATCCTTCCTCTTCTCCTCCTCCTTCTTCCTTTTTTTAATCCTCAGTTCTTCCATCTTCATCTATCATTACAGGTTACCCCTCTTCTTTCTTTTGCCGCCCACCGCCCACCCACCGCCGATCGCGCCAGTTGCCCAGCCCAACTCCAGCCGCCCCCCACGCACGCTTTCGGCACCAGCACCGCAGAGGCGGGGTTCGTCCTCGACAAGGATCCACGCCCATTTCCTTATCAGATCTTGGTGTCCCGCCCCCCATCTCAGCCAACAGCAGCCAGCATCACCACATCACATCACAACCAGACACCATCGCCATGGCGCACCGCCATCTCGACGTCGACAACAGCAACAACAGCAACATGAACAACAGCAACAACATGTCGTACCACAGGCCGTCCAGGTCCAGCCCCCTCCCTCCTCACAGGCGCTTTGATGGTTTGTCCCCCCACCCAGTAACACATGTAATACTCTGTGACAAGAGTACGAGTACCCTACCCCTCACCAGCCGGGTCCTAACCGCATCATCAACAGAGTCTTGGGTCGAGGTCTCATCCCAGCCGTCGTCGTCATCGCTCTCGAGCATCGGCGACGAGATCGTCACCACGGGGCTACAGGTGGGACGCAGCCAGACCCATCGCCGCCGTCTCCCCCTCTCGAGGCGGTCGCTGCCCCACCAGAGCACCGCACCGGCCAGGTACGCCGCCAGCAGCGAGGACTACGACAGCGACGACGACAACGACAACGATGATAACCTGGCCAGCTCGGCCGAGAACCCCGACGCCGCAGACGCCGACAACGACGACGAAGACGACGATGCCGAGTCCGAGTCCGATGATGGCGACGACGCCACCGCCCTAGGAGGCCGGGTAGGCGACCGCCCCGTCTTCCGGCCCCAGCCCAACGCCTTCTCCCACAGCCCCCACACCATGCAGAGGCGCTACTCGGCCACCAACACCGTCGAGCCGCACCCGCACAGCGGCTTCACCAGGCCGTCCTTTAGCCGACGCTCGCAGACGCGCGTCTCGCAGGCTGGAGGCGGAGGCGGCGGCGGCGGTGCCTTCATGTCTCCCGCTTCTGCCCGCGAGGACCACGAGGAGGCCCTGCGCGCCAGCCTAACGACCCTGCTGTCCTGTGCGGCCGCAGCACGGGGCCTGCCTAAGTCCAAGGATGAGGCCGAGGCTCAGCAGCAGAGGGTGCGCAGCGGTGTTGGGCCAGGAAACCAGCCTGTTGACCTGCGCCTCATGCCCGAGTCGGAGATGATGGGCGGTCCGTCGGCGCAGCAAGCTCAAGAGCAACAACCATCTGCTGCCACTGCTGCTGGTACCGCTGCTGCTAAAGCTGCTCCTGCAACTGGTGGGACCGCTGCACCTGCCGCACGCAAGCGGTCCTCCACGGCGACGCAGTCACCCTCGCGCGGGGCTGGTGGCGCCGAGTCCGCCTCCGTCTCTAGAAAGTCGAGACGCAGCGCGTCGGCCGGCCGCGCCACCAAGAAGAAGACGACCGGCGCTGTTACGGGGACAGCCGACGAGACGCTCATCTCGCCGACGCTGCTCACGTGGGTGGTCAGCGCAGGGGTCGTCGTGCTCGTCTCGGTGGTGGGCTTCGGCGCGGGGTACGTCATCGGCCGGGAGGTCGGGCGCCAGGAGGCCATTGCCGCGGGCATGGGCGGCGGGGTCAACGAGACGACTTCGTCGTGCGGCCGCGAGGCCATCCGCGGGTCGTCGGGGACCCTGCGCAGGTTCAAGTGGGGCGCCGTCGTGGGCAAGACGATTGCCGCTTAAGGGTCTGGGTCTGGACTCACAAAGTACGGAGTACGGAATAATACTCCGTAATACCAACACGCACGCCCTGCGGTGAACCAGCGAGCAGGACTCGTACGAGAGTAATGGGCATGAGCAATAACGATTAACGGCAGATGGAGCCATCTTTGTCCACACTTGGAGTATTGTCTTTGTGTTTTTCTTTCCAGGGAGCAGGCAAAAACGAGTCTGAGCATACCTGCCCCTCCACCACATCTTTGGGCGTTTTGTTTTCTTGCAGAGTTTTGACGAGATACCTATGGACTCGCTCCTCTTCATTCTCCCTTACGATCACCTTCTTGGGGCGGGGGGACATGACGTTTCTTTTGTCATCGCTTTCCTTTGTCACATGAAAACACGGAATGAAGGGATGGTAAGGCGTTTTTATTTTATTTTATTTTGTTTTTTTATTTTGTTTTTTTCTCTCGACAAGCGATGTCATGCCATTTTTTGTCTTGGTCTTTTGTTTCTTCACATGCTTGGGTGGAGTCTTCTTCTCTTGGTAGGCCCCGTTTGGGGTACGAGTATAGGCATCAACAAAATGGATGAGATTACAGTCTACAATCAGTCTACAGGTACATGTGGAACAAGTCGAGGATGGCAGTGCTGGATACTGCTAGTAAGTATGGAGAGATGGAGAGATGGAGTGCGGTGCAGGTACCATCGTGTGATGACAAAAGACGGACTGCAATAGGACACCGAGGGACGCGTCAAATCATGCTTGGCTGGGCCTGGTACTTACAGCTGGGCCTGGCCTGGCACGGCATCTGGGTCTTCTCCCGTCCTGCAGGCTGCACTCCATGCAGCTCTTCGACTCCGCTGTTCCTTTGCAAGTACACACACAGCTTGTGGGTTGTGGCGGTGACGGGGCGGTTGGTTGGCATGAGGCCATACAGTGATACAAATGGTCCATCGGCCCATATGGGTTCTGGCCAGAGCGACCCAGGACCTCGTACTCGGGATGGAAATGCTGAGTCATCGGTGTGAATTGGTGAGGAAAAGGAGAACAGCAACCCGAATACGAGAATAGCATTTGATCAAGGAAACGCGTGATTGGCCGGAGCGCCTTTTGGCGGGGGCCAAAGGGGCGCCCCACCAAGCACCGCTTGAATGGGCAATCAGGGATCATCAGGCCATTCATTACAATTTACGGAGTACAGGTATTATACTCTAGACTTTTTTTTTTGCTGCTGTACTCGTACAGATTGTCCCCCGATCCCCCCCTGGGCCCTGAATTGCAGTGTGGCATTGCGCGCGCGAGAGGGAAACAACCCCCCGAAATTTATCTCGAGCTCCAAACTTGTGATTTCCTTCTTCTCCCTTCCTCCCCCCACACAGCAGTTCCTCCTCCCCCTCCTTATTTATTACATCTGCTCGTCGCCAGCAGTTGTTGTTCTATTGCATCTTGTTTTCACTTTTCGAACAATCATTCTTACCCTCCCTTTTCGATTGATTGAATACACACTCTTCCACACTGGTGATTCAACATGGGCGTCCTCGAAGACATCACGGCGCACCCGCTCGCCCAGCGCTTCCTGCTGCTGGGCGTTGCGCCCCAGGTGGCCGTCGTGCTCGGCAGCTTCATCTTCCTCTCCATCTTCTGGCACATTGCCCGTCAGCTCGTCTTCAAGAACCCCAATGAGCCCCCCGAGGTTTTCTCTTGGTTTCCCTGGTTCGGCAGCACCGTCATCTACGGCATGGACCCCCCGACCTTCTTTGCTGAGAACCGCGCTAAGGTATGTCCACAACAAGAAATCAAAAGAGGATATACAGGAATGGGTTACTAACGTTAATGTGCGGCTTATAGTACGGAGACGTCTTCACCTTCATCCTCCTCGGAAAGAAGACCACCGTCGCTGTTGGCCCCGCGGGCAACGACTTCATCCTCAACGGAAAGCTCAAGGACGTCAACGCCGAGGAGATTTACACCCGTCTTACCACGCCCGTCTTTGGCCGTGACGTTGTCTATGACTGCCCCAATGCGAAGCTCATGGAGCAGAAGAAGGTATGCTTAAGACGAGAAGAAGGGGGAGAAGAACGAAAACAAGAATAAGAGCGTGTGTAATGCTAACTCCACCTCAGTTCATGAAGATTGCCCTCACGACCGATGCGTTCCGCTCTTACGTTCCCATCATCTCCAACGAGGTGACGTCGTACTTCAAGAAGTGCCAGGCCTTCAAGGGCAAGAGCGGCATCGTCAACATGCCCCAGCACATGGCCGAGATCACCATCTTCACCGCGTCGCACGCCCTGCAGGGCCACGAGGTGCGCAACCGCTTCGACGAAACCCTTGCCGATCTGTACCACGACCTCGACATGGGCTTCACGCCCATCAACTTCCAGCTGTGGTGGGCTCCCCTCCCCTCGAACCGCAAGCGCGACTACGCCCAGCGCACCGTTGCCAAGATCTACATGGACATCATCCAGGAGCGCCGCGCCGAGAAGGGTGATGATGGCCGCCATGACATGATGAAGCACCTTATGAACTCGACCTACAAGAGCGGCAAGCCCGTCCCCGACCACGAGATCGCCAACATGCTCATCGCCCTGCTCATGGCCGGCCAGCACTCGTCCTCGTCGACTTCCTCCTGGATCATGCTCCGCCTCGCCCAGAACCCCGACGTCATGCAGGCCCTCTACGACGAGCAGGTCAAGCATCTCGGCGCCGACCTCCCCGACCTCACCTACGAGAGCCTCGCCCTCCTGCCCCTCAACCAGGCCATCATCAAGGAGACCCTCCGCCTCCACGCCCCCATCCACTCCATTCTCCGCGCCGTCAAGCAGCCCATGGCCGTTCCCGGGACCAAGTACGTCATCCCCACGTCGCACAACCTCCTCTCGGCCCCCGGTGTCTCCGCCTCGGACCCCTCGTTCTTCCCCAACCCGGACAAGTGGGACCCTTACCGCTGGCTCCCCGGCTCCGCCAACGCCCCGACCATCAGCCGCAACACCGACGAGGAGGAGGAGCAGATCGACTACGGCTACGGCATGGTCTCCAAGGGTTCCGCCTCTCCCTACCTGCCCTTCGGTGCCGGCCGCCACCGCTGCATCGGCGAGCAGTTCGCCAACCTCCAGCTCCAGACCATTGTCGCCGAGACGGTCCGCCTCTTCCAGTTCTCCAACGTCGACGGCGGCCACGACGTCATCGGCACCGACTACACCTCTCTCTTCTCTCGTCCCCTCGAGCCTGCCAAGATTCGCTGGGAGCGCAGGGATTAAAGGGGAGGCGCAAGACTTTTTGACTTTTTGGCTTTTTTGGCTGCCATTCACTGCATATATTAATTGCCCTCTCTCTTAACTACCATTATTATTGATTAAAAGGAGAATCTTTCTTTGTTCTTTTTTGAATGTGGACGTTCGCATGCATATGGAATGGGGGAGCGTGGGTAGAGAGGTCCCATGACCAATTGCTACAGACAAATACTACTATATAGAATATCATTAATGCTTAATGCGGGTCCTTTTTTCGCTCAAGTACGACGTATTCAACCAGTGTATAAGTGATCGGGCAGTTGCTCATATCAATTGCTAGAAGATCTGGGAGATGCTAAACGGCTCAGACCCTAGTACATGACGTGTAGTCGAGACACGCAAAGTGTCAGCCGCTAGCCCCCCACAGCTCGGCTTGGACGTGCCGACAGACGTAGCAAGCACAGCACAGCAACTTCTGTCCTCTTGCTCGCGCAACAATGTATTACTTTTCCTCCATTCAAAGAAGCCGAATACCAGCATAGCGCGCGTGTCTTTACAAGGAAATGTCTGAGCACAGTCAGTACGAGTATGGACCGCTGGTGCGCCTGTGGGGCGTGTCGCGCTCGCAGCTCCCGCCGCCCACATCATCATCCTCGGAGCTCCAGACGTTCCTGACCTCCATCCTTGGCGAGGCCCTCCCCTTCATCGCGAGCGTGCCCCCATCTACCGCCCAGGGCACGTCGCCGGACTCGTCGTCGCCATGGCGCAGCAAGGGCCAGCGCACGGCACGGCACTCCCCCTCCCTGGTGGATTTGTATGAGCGGACCATCCCGGCGTCTGCGCTGCGCGAGGCCGCCGCCGCGGTGAAGAAGAAGCGCTCCACTGCTTCCAGAAGCAAAAGCAGCAGCAACAAGACTTGGGAGTCCGACGCCGCGGCTGGCGAGGCGTGGATTCTCCGGCGCAGCGTGCACGCCGACGCCGCGACGCGGGGCACCGCCTCGTGGGCTGAGTGGACTCAGCACTTCAAGCAGTCGCACGCAGAGTCGGAGCAGGCGTTCACGCCCACAGTTCTGAGCACGCGGGTGGAGCAGCAGTGGGACTGTTCGGGGATCGAGGTCGAGGTCGTCGAGGACGGCGGCAGCAGCAGCAATGGCACCGTCTGGGGAGACTGCACGCTGCGTCTCGAGGAGTCGGTGCACAGGATGCCCCCGCCGCTCAAGAGTCGCGTGTTCCCCGTGCTGCAGGCCACGGCGGCGGTGGTGCGCGACGCGGAGGGGAGGCCGAGGAGGGACTTTGTCATTGTGCAGATCGCCCTGACGGATCAGGCTGGCGAAGTTGTTGGGCAAGACGGCAAAGGTAGCCTCGTGGGCTCGTATACCAGCGTTGAGCGGTTCAGGGACGTGGGCGGCGAGAGCAGCATCGAGTGGACCATGGGGACGGCCTCGCATGCGAGGGGCGTGCTGCCGGCTTGGCTACAGAAGATCTCGATTGGGGGCATTGTGGCCAAGGATGTGGACATGTTTCTTGAGTGGATTGAGGAACAGCGAAAGGCGGCGGCGGCATGATACCACAGCTTGTACTGTATGATTTCATTCTTGTTGTAGACCTACTAGTAATTATGGGTTTTTGGTTCCAGATGGTCCCGTCCGTATGCTGCACAGAGGGACAACAAAAGATGGCGTGCAGGTATGCTTGCTCTTGCCTATTCAGACGGCGACGTGCCAGATGGGCCGCTCCTTCCCTGCCCGGTGGCTCTTGCCTATTCCGTGAAATCTAGCACGGAACACATCCCACGACATGTGCTTCTGTTATTCTCTACTCCTCGGCTGTGCAGTCTGACAAACACGCTTCAAAGCTGCGGCCTCCCCGCTAGACAATCAGATGCTGCCTGTCACGGCCCTCGCAAGAGGCCAGTCGGTGCCTCCCCAATCGTTCACTGCCGCTGTCGCCCTCACTACTACTTCCAGTGCCAGAACTACCAGCCATGACAACAGAGGCACGGTGGCAACTACCTGTACAGCAGACAGGACCGGGCCGGTGGCCACCCCGCCCGACAAGCCCCCCGACCTGGGCAGGCTGGTGAGTCGCGCCGAGGCGCTCGCCAAGATGACGTTCGAGCTCAACATGCGCCGCCTCGAGGCACAGGTCAACGACCTGCAGCGCGACGTGGGCGACGTGGTCCGTGCCACGGCTCACGACCGCGAGTTCTGCGCCCAAAACGAGACAAGGCTGTCCAAGCTGTGGGGGGAGATGCTCGCCGTGCGTCAACAGGTGGCCCGCATGGAGGAGACGGCGACGCAGACGCTCGACCGACACGAGTCGCACCATCAGCAGCAGCAGTTCGACTCGTCTATGCTGCTCGAGTCGTGTCAGGCCGAGACGAGGGACCTTGTGTCCGCTTTGCGGGGGGAGATGGCCGACCTCAGGGGCTTGGTCGACGGCATATCCAGGCAGATGGATAGCCTGTCGCCGCCGCCGTCGTCGACAGCCGCAGCGACAGCAGCAGAAGCAACGGCTAGTTCGCTGCCCACGCCACCCACCACCAACGAAAATACCCAACAGTCCACCGTCACCATTCTTGAGAATCAACAGCAACAACAGCAACAACAAGAGCCAGAGGCACAAGGATCCACGCCAGGCAATCCTTCTGCCGCTGCCGCCGTCGCCCGCCTCGACGAGGCCATCAGGTCCACCAAGCGCTGGAACCGCGACCACAAGACCACGGCCCTCACAGATGCCGCCTTCTGCGCCAGCTACCTCAAGCAGCAGTCCAAGCGCGATGCTCCGCTGGCGGCGTACATGCAGAGATGCATGGCAAAGCGGGTGAGACGACGTCCCAACGCGGCCGAGCGGCCCCGCCCGCGTAACCTCGGCGAGTTCTGCCAGCTCGTCTCCTGGCAGGAAGTTCTTGAGACGGCCCAGGAGGTACTCATGAGGAATAGGCAGGAGACGATGGGGTACCTAAATGGGCAAGGGAGGGGCACACCCTAATGTAATCTAGTCTGTGTCATTTGCGCCTGCATCGTATCATCGTTCGATGGGATCGTTGCTGTTTTTCTTCTTCTGGTGGGAGCTAAGATATGAATTGAAATGAAACAATGCTCAACCTGTTAAAACTCCCGTGTTGTACCCATGACGCCAGTAATGAACAATGTCCCTTATACACTCCTCCCTCTCGCCGGCTAGTCGTCCATTTCCATGCCGATGGAAGACATCTTGAGCTCGATCTCCGATTTGATCTCTCTAATCTGGTTCTCGATGCGTGACCTGAGAATGGCGTTATTGGTCCTAGCCAGGTCAGCCTGCTTGTTAGCAAGCGACCTCTTCATATCGGCAATGATGTCCTTGACGCCCTGCTCCTCGTCGCGCTGAGCACGCTCGTCGTCGTCGAGGTCGTCGTCGTCGTCATCATCGTCATCGTCATCTCCTCCCTCATCGTCGTCGTCATCGCCAAACAGCCCGTCGTCCTCGATGCTCTCCTGGACGAGACCGCCTCCCGGTGTGGCGACCTGAGTGGCTGTGAGCGGGGTGGCACCCTCGACGCCCGTAGCAGGCGTCTCCGCGACGTCCATGAAGCTGTCTGCAAAGGCAGCCTCGAGATCGGCCTCAAGGTCCTCATTGTTGTCTGTGCCGGCAGCGCCGCCGCCGCCAAAGTAGGCCATGCTATCGTCCTCCTCGCCCTCTGCATCCATGTCAACGTCCTCGTCCTCGTCGTCTTCGTCGTCCTCGTCCTCGTCGTCATTGCGCTCCTCGACCCACTCCCACCGCGTGGACGCCGCTTTGGCATCCTCAGCGAGCAGCCGCTCGACCTCGGCCTCCTTGTCCTCGATCTCCTTGCGGGAGATGGTCTTGGCGAAGCGGCGGTTGACGGCGTCGTGCATCGGCGGTGTGAGACCGTGGGGCCAGCGGAAGTTGTTAGGGTCGAGCATGGACGGCAGGGCCACCTTCTTGGCCTCGTCCTCAGACTTGACCTTGGCGAAGACGAGGAGCATCTGACAGATGTCGGCCGACTTGAGCAACGACTTCTTGTCCCACGTCTTCATGGCCTCGGTGATGGTCGGCAGGTCGACCATAACGGCGGCGAATGGCTGGCCCTTGACTGTCAGCACGGCGCGACGGGTGTCCTCCTCCAGGAACTTGAGCTGCACGTCTGCACCGCCCTGCGCACGCGACACGCCCATCTTGCCCGTCTCCATACACTGCCGCACATAGTCGCAGTGCTCCCCAGGCAACATCCGCAGCACCAGCTGCTCCTCGATCGCCGGGTCCGTCTCCCGGTCGCTTGCCTCAGAGTCGTACCCGTCCCCCGGGGGGTGCACCGGTGGTCGCCCACGTGGCTTCACAACCAACTGCGTGTGTGAGGCCTTGTGGCCGTGCCCGGCCCCTTTGGGCGCATGCCGAATCTTGATCTTGGTTGCTGCGTGTGCGTGTGCACGCGCCTGTGCTGCCGCTGAGGACTGCGCTAGTGGCCGGCTGTCCTCCTCGTCAGACCCGTCGCCACCGCGCTTCTTGCTGTCGACCAGCTTCTGCGTCGGCTTCGGCTGCCGACCAGCCTTGGTTTTGCTCGGTGGCGCGTCGGCTGCTGCTGCTGCTGCCCCCGCTGGCGTCGAGGGAGGCTGCGACGAGCTGATCTTGAGCTTCACCTTGCGCTGTCCATCGCCGCCTGGCGTCGCCGTCGCGGGTGTTGCTGCTGCTGCTGAAGGGTGTGCGGTCGAGGGCGTCGCGTGGGAGTCGCCTGCGTTTAGGCTGCCTGAGCGGCTGATGTTGATCTTTAGACGGGGCTTCGGGGGCCCGGGGGGGCCATTATTTCCAGACATGGTGGTCTTGTTGATGAAGAAACCATGTGTCGGGGGTCGTTGTTGTGTGAGGTTAATGGAGGACTCGGGTTTGACTCGTGCTTTGTTAGATCTGGGGAAGCAAGGAGTCCGCGTGCTGTACGTGACCCACTTTTGTGCCCTTCACTGCAGCCTTTCAATATGAAGACTTCGTACTCTGTACAACATCGTCTTATACATCATGTAGCACGCTATTGTCTCTTTACTTTATTATCGTTCATATGTTTACACGTTATGACCCTGGTTATACTTGTATGGTAGAAGAGGTTTGCTTCTTACTTTGCTTGCCGAAGACACCCATCTCACACCTCATTTGTCTCCAGCAGCCCTGCGAGGTGTTGTCATCGCTGCGTGCACTCATGAGTCTCCCTCACGTGCATAGTACATCTTTATAACGTTCTAAATCATAAAGATACCACTTAGGTAAAGCAGTTTATACCTGACAAAAGCCGTCCTACTCTCGCATCTCTCGCCCTGTCCCTATTCCCACCCACCAGCGAGTGAAGCGAGGACCGCCTCCACCAAGGCCGCTCGAGGCAAAATCATGAGGGTTGGATCGTCCAGAGTACGAAAAGTATCAAACCAGTGAAGAATAAGGAGAAGTGAACAATGGTATTGTGTGATCCAAAAATGGTAGACTATACGTCCTGAGTAAATTGATTTGACGCCATCCATGATATGTGCTAAACGCTAGTAACAATATGTACAAGTATAAAGGGGGGAATAAATGAACGTAAAGAATGGAGGAATGGATGAATGAGCGAATAAATGAGTTAAAAAGACAGCATAGAGAAAGAGCGAGAGTATTCGCGGGCAAGACTAGAGGTAGTCACCGTCGATCGCAGTCCACCCAAAGTTGCTATCGACATTGACCCAGCCATGGCCGCCGACGCCCTTGTCCCAGTCCATCATGGCGCCGAGGAGCTTGCATCCCATGGCGCTGACGGCGCAGACGATGCCATCACTGGCCTGGGCCAGGACGGCCAGATCCATCATGTAGGCCCTGCCGATGAGGCTGCGCAGCTTGAGTGTCTGCTCAGGCAGATCCTCAAGGGGCACGGAGGCAGGGGTCTGGACAGGGTAGTCGGCGCTGCTCGAGGTGGCGGGGTCGACGCCAAGGGGCGTGTTGGCGGCATTGTTTTTACGCTCAGCGCCGAGGTTCCAGAAGATGGGGGCGAAGAAGCCACCCTCCCAGCCCGAGGCCTCCTCGACGAAGCGGTGGATCAGGGCATGCAGGGGTTTGCGCTTGGCCTTGTCCTTGGAGGCCAGACGGATACGCTGCTGGGCGGGCACGGCGGCCGAGAAGTCAGGCTGGTCCTGCATGGTGGGGTCGTCCGAGGCGAGCACCATGATGGGGTCATTGCGACGCCAATGGCTTTCAGTCTGATCGCGGGCCTTCCCAAGATGCGTGGCGGCCAGATCGCGGGCCTTTTCGTGGAATACCTCGGCGGGGATGTACGTATCGCGGTACTGGTACTCGATGGGGTGCTGGTCGCCGCGGCGGACGTGCAGGCCGATGAGGGGCGCGTCGGGGGCCGTGATGCCCTTCTTGGAGCGGTTCTTGAGCTCACGCACGCGCGTGTCGACGTAGGCCTTGTCCTCCTTGTTCAGGTTGAAGAGGGCCTTGTAGCCCGTGTGGGCTAGGTTCCACAAGTCGCGGACCTTGTCGCCCGTTGCGGCCTTGCTGCGGCGGTACTTGGCCACAAGAGCCGGCGAGACGTCGCGGGCCGTGGCAGCCGTGACGACCAGGTGCCGAGCCTGGAACGGGCAGGGGACCATGTGATGACGCGGAGGAGGGCGACACATGGTCGGCGGTGGGGGCTGGAAGATGTCCGAGTAGCTGCCGTAGGCCCAGCGGGAGTCGTCGATGAAGAAGGCCCGGCCATCCTGCTTGGCGACGCCGTAGAGGATCCAGAGCATCATGAGGTCGTGGCCCATGCCGGCATCGGTGCTCTCCAGGACGTACGTCATGGAGCTCTGGCAGATCGGCAGCAGCTGATGGGTTGCAGCTTGAGTCTTGTCGGCGTCGTCGAACCCAACGAAGTGGCCGGTCCCCCGGCGTGTCCACCTAGCCTTGCGCGAGGGCTCGGGCAGCAGACCCGACGTCTCAGCCTCGGCGACGTCCATGTAGTAGGCGTCGGGGGCGTCATGCTTGAGTATGGCCTTATCCGAGAGCGGCGACTTATGGTGCATGTCTTGAACTTGAGCCGAAGCCTCGCGGCAGTGGCCGCCCATGGCAGCGTACTGCTCAGAGGCCAGAGGGAACGTGTAACTGGGAGGGATGTGGAAGGTCCAACGGGCCTGTCCTTTGGCGTCGGTGGTGACGATGGGGGTGGGGAAGTCAGGGACAGTGTCGAGGGCAATCATGTCGAACTTTTCCGAGGTAAAGTAGTCACGGATGGCGTGGATGGCGTCGAGAGTGACATGGTTGATGAGTCCGAGGCCGACGATATACAGTGCGGAGAGAAGGACGGTACTGAAGACGCCGAGCCGGAACAGGCGGCTAGGACTCGGCTTCCGCAGAAGGTCACTTCCGGTCCTCTTGCGGCGGCGTGGGACGAGGGAGGGCAGGCCCGGGGAGGGCGGTGGCGAGAAGAGAAGGTGGTTAAAGTTGAAGCGGGATGATGTGGCCGAGAGGGGGCCGTGGTCTTGGGCGTTGTACGACTTGGCACGACGAAGGTTGATGCGCGGAGGAGCGACCATGACCTTTTGGCCCGGGACTTTGAGGTGTGTGTCTGACATTGTGGTGGTGGTGTTATAGTGATGGTGTGGTGTTGATGTTGGTGATGCCAGGGCGCAGCCCACAGCAGAATGGTGTTGATCGAAAAGACGTCAAGTCGAAGGAATAGAATGAAAGGAAAGAAGAGAGACGGTAGCCCGAGAGTTAGGAATCCATAAGAAGGAGAATGGACAGATGAATGTATCCAGATAAGGGTCCAAGTCAGGTCAACCGAGGCCAGTCCAAGGCAAGTCGAGTCGGCCAAGGTAGAAGAGAAAATAACCAGCCAGTGGCAAACAAAAGGAATGTCGAGAATCACAGTGACGTCGCCGCACGCCAGAGAAGAGACAGAAGAGAAGAAGGCGAGACAGAAGAAGAGAAGGGAAGAAAGAAGTAGTATCGAGAGAATGTGTCGAGAGTCGGGCAGCCAGGGTCGCCGATGTTTTAGCCACAGACGTTTCGTCGATCCCCTTTGAGCCTGTCAACCGGTCAGACCCGCTGGCAACCAAACAGCCAAGCAAAAAAGCAAAAGGCCAGACCAACTGAGACCAGACAGCCAAACCAGTGGTTGAGCACCAGCGTCAATGCGATGTCGAGCTGCAGGTCCGAACAGGGATGTGGTTCCAATCAGACGGGCGGAATGGCTGGGAGCCCTGTGGGAGGATGGTTTTGTGGGAAGCGGGGGAGGTGAGATGGGTGTTTCAGACAGACAATACAGGTATATCAATAGGTATAGTACCAGGTATATAATACCAGCTGAGTCCTCTATAAATCGACAGACAGCTCGTCATGGATTGGAATGAAAGAGGTTAAGAAGCAAAGAAGAGAAAGAAGTGAGAGAAATGAAAATGGTGAGAGAAGTGAGAAAGAAGTGAGCAAGAGGAGAAACGGGGCACAACGAGGCTTGGTCGGAGGCTGGAGGCCAAGGGATGCGTGATACGAGTGCCTAGTTGTAAAAAGGGAAGGAGCGGTTGAAACCAGTTGCACTTGCCTGTACTTGCGTTTACGCAGTTTGCCAACCAACTGTCTGCCCAATTGTCTAGCCTCAGCTAAACTCTCGAGCTAAGTGCGTGATACCCTCATGTACCATGTACTATGTATGTACTACTAGTATGTACCACACGCACTCTACATGATACTCACTCCTCTTCCTTCCATTAATCAATCCGATTCTCCTTCCATATCACCATACTCGTGTTTCTCAAAATTACTCCGTACGAGTATTATTACTCCGTACACAGATTGACGGTGCTCCCACCCCCGTACTCACCCAAACTCCAACACATCCTCATACTCACCCACTCACAGCTTGCCTGTACGAGAGTAAGTACTCATACACGTACTCATACACGTACTCACCCTCGTACCGCCAAGCCATTCGACGTACAACGACTCGTACTCGCCTTGTCGCCCTCAACGCAAGCACGACGCCACCCCCGATCCAGTGTTTCACATTTCACTGGCCACGAACAAACTACGTGACTACCTCTCCCCATCTCCCGCCGCTCGTCGCCTTCCCGCCCTGGTATTCATGCACCTACCATAATCCCGGCCCTTTTCTACGGACACGGACCACACCACACAATCAGTGACACCACAGTTTGCTCACTTGCCAAACCAAACAAGCTGCTAACCTTCTTGCCTTCCTATATCGTACATATCGTGACGAGAGGTGGAACGAGAAACAAACACGCAACACGACACAAACGTTGCAGAGTGCACGGACGATCGTCATCATCACACGGACGCAATATCCGACTTGCCTCATTGCCTCACTCCTTGTCCCTGACTTCTTCCAAATCCGCCCTGTCACATTGTTTCTTTGCCTTCGGCTGTCTCCGCCGGACCTGCCGGGGGGCGGGCGAGTCTTGGCCTCGCTCGCAGTACGGAGTACGCGCCGCATACGAGGCAAGGATAACCAGGCTACGAGCACAAGCTGCACAGCACAGCATATAAATAGTCTACACAATCCAAAATTCGCACGCGTCGTAATAGATGCTAGAATTTGAAGTCGAAAAGTATCGTCGGAAATGCCTCCGGCGACCCTGCCGGGGGGGCTTCTCGCTTCGCTCGCGAACCACACCGACTTACGCATAAGCACAGTATTCAACTATAAACTATTAATACCGGTCGAGACCACGCCATACAGTGCCAAAAGTTGTATACGCGGAATCTATAATACATCGCACATATATCGAAATGCCTCTGACCCTCCGGAACCTGCTCGCTTCATTCGCAAACCTACAGCCTCACTCGCTCGCATACTTACGCATACACAAGCACAGCATATAATGAGATTTAACAGACTACATGTGTACTAAGTGTACCCTTAGGTTGTACAGACAGCCAAACTGCTTCGTCTTGTACAACCCCATATCAGATGCCTCCGACTGGTCGACAGTGCTCACTTCCTTCACTCACGATTCCACAGTACACACACGCACAGCATACATGTACCAATGCCCCTCTAGTATACGCAAGCAACAAGACAAGAGTTGGAAGGCCGTACATCTACATACAAAAGTATCGCGGACCTTCAAATGTACCCGCAGCTCGAGCTGCCAGTGACACTCTCCGCTTCGCTAAATCCACCCGAGCTCACACCCAAACTTACAGGCGCGCTCACGTGCACTCATACAAGTCCTCGCACAAGCAAGCAGAATACGGGCATAGCGTATGTGCTCACAAGTGCGTGCCACAGTTCCAGTGTCGGCCGTATAACGCCAGCCAAGATCATATCCTTAGCCCTTGGAAAGTCCTCAGCAGCTATACATAACCAACATAGTAAGAACCAAGTTCAATGGAAACAAACTCTGGGTCCCCCC
Source organism: Geosmithia putterillii (assembly GCA_900188575.1). Classification (NCBI taxonomy): domain Eukaryota; kingdom Fungi; phylum Ascomycota; class Sordariomycetes; order Hypocreales; family Bionectriaceae; genus Geosmithia; species Geosmithia putterillii. The sequence goes on from FYEU01000317.1 coordinate 50,023, forward strand.
ACAAACATTCCCGAGTTGCGGCTTTTCTTGTCAATCACGTCTAGGATCTCAAAACATTGCTTGCTGCCCGGTTGCACTCTTCAAGAGCGAGATAGGACGGCGGAGCAGCTCAGTTGCCTTGGGGTTTTGTATCGAGGTGAAGCGTGCCAGGTACAGGAGGCCCATGTATCGATGGATCTTGGGGGAAAACAGGCCGAGAAACCAGAAGGTCGGACTGTAGAGAAACTCCTCTGGACCTGGAGTTTTTTGCAGCGCAGGGGAGGTCCAACAGCCGTTTAGGGGGCGCGGAGACTACTAATTCTATAGGGATCAATGCGGGTGATCAGACAACAGGACGTATAGAGAGCCAACAAGCAAAAGACAATGCAGAATAGCTGTACGGCGTAACAGGGTGTCGCGGCCGTCCTGTGGCATCAAACAGTCGTATACAGATGTAGCACAACCAAGATCGCCGCCGCTGTAGTGTCTAGCCAACAAGCAAAGGCAAAGCAGGCAACAGGAACCGTCACGGCAGAGCACTCACAGCAGACAAATACGGAAAAAAGCAATGGTATACCGATAGATCTCGCTAGTGAACACCAGTCAAGGCGAAGAAATAAAACTTAAGAAAGTGATAGAATAACCCACCCCTCACCAACCCTCATCGTGATATATAGTAAGTAGTAGTAGTAGAGTAGTAGGGACGAAAGGAAGGATGACAACTAAACAAGGAAAGAAGAATCAAAGAAGAATGAAACAATATACAAGGTGTACAAACCCCCAAGTCATTGAAAATGGCAAGACCATAAAGACCATATAAGAAAAAAAAAAAGACGGGCCATATAAGAAAGAAAAGACAGGTCAAGACCAAGACGGTGCCAAGGTGAGGGACATGATACATGGGTATAAAACGCAGCAAACAGAAACAAGAAAGAATGACAAAAGCAGCCCCAAAACGCCCTATAACGCGCGGCGAGCACGAGGGAAGTGATCACCCAATCACCACCCCCCGGCTGAAATCAAGAAATCATGCATCCTGCGGCACGGGTGTCTTGTTCCCATCATCTGTAGGCCTGTCCATGGGTGTGGGTGTCCTCCTCAGCGGCTCGACAGCCGGCTCCGCCAGCCCTTCCGACTTGCGTGGGTTGTGGCCCGGCGCCGACGCCGGCGTGGGCGGAGCAATGGGGAACCTCATGCTGCCCCGCGAGCTCTTGACAATGTAGCCCCCGTCGACGCGGTCCTGGATCATCTCATCCAGCATCAGGCTCATCTCGTCGGCGCTCTTGCGGTTCGGCGGGTTCTGCCTACGCTGCTGCTGCTGCGACGACGACCGGAGGCTTAGCTGCCGTCGGCTGCTCACGCTGCCCGTCGGCGACTGCGGCGAGATAGGCGACCGCATCTCCGTGCGGCTCTCGGCCGTCTCACGCGACCGCGCTGCGCTGCGCAGCGCCGTCAGCATCCGGTCCTTGTCGTCCAACCGCGCCCGCAGATCCGCAATCTCGGCGTCCTTCTCACGTAGCGCCGCCGACACGCTGTGGTCCTCGCCCACCATGATGCCCTTGCCTGAACCGCCGACGCCCACCGACGTCCGTGACGAGCTCGCCCGTCGTGCTTGAAGAAGCCGCTTCTCCAGCGTCGCAATGTACCGGTTCCGGTCCGCCAGGTCCGCCTGCAGCGCGCGGTTCTGTGTCGCCATCGACGCCGTACCGTCGCCAAATTCGCCGATGCTGTCGTCCTCCCCGTCGAGCACCTCGCCCTCGGTCGTCTGCGTCTGCAGGCTCGCACGTGCCCCCAGTCCACCGCTCGACCGCCGCCCGATGGTAGACGATGCCGACGTCATCGACGCTGTCCTCTCCAGTAGAGGCTTGCTCGTCGTCGACATGCCCATAGACGACCGCACCGATCCGGGAAGTGACACCTGCGAAAACCTCGGGTTCTGGCCCAGCGAGCTGAGCGATCCGTTCGAGTTAACGCCGACAGATTTGGAGCTGAGAATCAACCGGTTCAGGTGGTCGATGCGCTCCTTGAGGGCCGTCCTGGCCAGCTGCATCTCCAGGAGCTGCTCCTCGTGACGCTCTGACGCCTCGTGCTCACGGTGCTTCTCCTCCTCCTCGTCCTTTTCCTCCTCCTCCTTCACCGGCTGCTCCTCCACCTCATCTTTCTTCTTCTTGGCCTGGGACTCGAGCTGCTTCCGCAGATCTGAAATCTCCAGTCTGTAGCGCTCCAGGAGCACGCGTGCACCGCCCTCTCCGCCGGCACCCAGAGACTCCTCGGCCTTCTTGGCATGGCTGACGATGCTGTTCTTGGCTCTTGACGCAAATTTGAGCGTGCTGAGGGTTTCAGCCGTGTGGGTGCCAACCGTCGCTGTCGTGCCCTGGGAGCCAACCTGGATGGTGCACAGGATGCTGACGAGTGAATTACCCGCCAGGGCTCCCTGGAGGAGGCGAGTGAGCTTGCTGTCACGGTATGGCAGGTGCTTGGTCTCCTTGTCGCCACCCTTGCCTTCCTTGTCCTTGCTCTCGGATAGCCTGGCAATGACGGTGCCCAGCGTGAGCAGACTCTTGTTGATGTGGGCACCCTCCTGGCGGCGTTCCTTGGACTCGGCAGCCTTCTCGGATCCAGCAAGATCAATCAGGCTCAGTGTTGAGACACGGACACCACCAGGCAGGAGACCCGAGCGCTTGCCTCCACCAGCAGCCTCGGCAGCGGCGGTAGGGGGGGACCGATCTCGGCTCTCAACAACAATCTGAACGACGGCGTGACTTCGAGAGCTTCGGGCGTTGAACTGCGTGCTAGCTGTCCGTCGAGCCTGGTCACCGCGCGCAATCACGCGCAGCAGTTGCGTTGGGCTCTGCACAATCTCCTCCTTGAGGGGCGTGGCGTACACGCCGCGCTTGCTGTCCTCGCGCAGTTTGATCTCTTCCTGCTGGCCGCCTCCTACACCGCCGCCACCTGAGGCCATGTTGAGGAGGTCATGGATCTTTTCATTGTAGATCTCGAGGTAGCTTACGCGTAGAAGAAACTCGCGGGACGGCGTCTCTCGAATGTACGAGAAAATGTCGGTGATGGCGAGCGGGATGACACCGGGTGACGACGCAGTTCCCTGCATGGAAAACGTCTTGCCCGTACCGGTCATACCGTAAGCAAAGACGGTTCCGTGGTAACCCTCCATGACCCTGCGGACGAGGCGCTTCGCAATGTGATCGTAGACGCGCGAGTTGTTATCGTGGGTAGTAAAGACGTTGTCGTAGAAATGGTTTCCTCCTTCCTTGCCCTTGTACGAGATCAAGGATCTACGTCCATCGACCATCCACTCGCCCTCTGGGTTGCCATTGGCAGCCGTGGGGCGCACACGGACGCTCACGACGACGTTGCCCTTTCCATCGTGCTTGGAGGAGCGCTTCTCGGCGGTCGAGTCGGGCTTGGGGGTCGAGCCGTCGGCGGGGTCGTCAAACGTGGTGGCGGAGGTCGAGTACGAGTCCTGGGCCGAGGAGCTGCGGCTCTGGGTCTCGGAGCCTACGCTGACGAGACCGTCGGACATGCGTACGCTGGTGATGGACTTGCCCTCGCCGCTCCCGTTAAGGAAGCTGGGGGTGCCGCTGTTGTAGTTGCTGTGTATCGAGTCCCTGGAGGATTTGGATTTGCGAGCGGTACGGGGCCTCTCCGAGGTCATGGGGCTGGCGGGGACGCTGCCGGTACCTCTCGGGGGCTGGGGGAAAGAGTTGATGCTGACCGTTTTCCTGACCGTCTTGTGAGGTGTGGCTGAGCTGCCGCTTCCGGCGCTCTTGGAGGAGGGGAGGGCGGAGAGAGGCGAGGGGCTGGGAGGAGGAAGGTGAGAGGCGGAGGGAGCCCTCAGGCTGGTGCCGATCCTGGGCGTGGGGGGCGCAGATCGAGGGGAGCTCGGTGAAGGGATCCCACCGGTGCTCTTGCGGGTTTTGTTCATGGGTAGAGCCGGGAGGGCCATGTTGGGAGGGCCGCCGTTGGATGGCCTTGAGGGCCTCGGGAGAGTGGTTGCCATGGCGGGCTGTGTTGTGGGTTAGGATGAGGATGAATGAGGCGGTGTTGATTTGTTTGGGGTGCCCGGCCAGGTAAGCGGCAATGCGAGATGCACAGGCTTTCAGAGGTTGGTCGGGTCCATGAAAGGGTGACGAGGCATGCGGCGTGTGTGCTGGCGGTCGTGGACGGTTCTGGTTCGTCTTGCGTCTCAGAATGCTGGGCAGTTTCGACAGAGGTCGGGAAACAAAGGACTATAGGTGTCGAGAGAGCCCAAGGTCCGAGGGATGGGTCGAGTCGACGGGAGCCGAAGCGTCGGTCTGGCTGTGGGGTATTAGGGCGTTGCAGTGAGTTTGGGTGCCGAAGGGATTATGGATTATAGCTGAGACGGCGTGCAGCTAGAGTCGATGGGCTGGTACTAGTCAGTCGAATGGCCAGAGAGTCAGAGACAGCAGAGACGGACACTAAGAGTCATTCATTCCAGTGTCTCATAAGCCTTGCCGGAAGGGGGAGACGGGTCAAGACGTACTCGGGCGTATTACTTTGTAGAGCAGTGAACAAGGTTGCAGTGAGCCAAGGTCGCAGCGTATCAAGGGATCGAGTGGCGGCGAGAGAGTGAGAGGGCGAGAGAATTAAAATTTCGAGGGTATATCGCGAAGACCGGTTCCAGAGCCCGGTGGTGGAGAGTGTGTTTTGTTTCCGGGTGGACTTGGGAGAGTAAGGAAAGACGTTGGCCAGCAGAGCGGGGGCGGCAGACTGCGGGCAGACTGCGGGCAGACTGCGGGTGGACTCTGCGGGATTGGAGGATTGCTCTGGATGCTTTCTTTTTTCTGGTGGAGGATGCTGCAGCAGTGGCGTTTTTGCGACGGGCGGATTATGACAGGCGATGTCGTGTGAGGATGGCAGGATCCGAAGGCCCGGGCGCAGAGAGGGAGGGGATTTCAACAAAGGAGGGCGGCGGCGCAAGAAATGGAAAAACAAGGCACAACAAGAGAATGTGTGTAAGAGTGTGTGAATGTGTGAGGGAAGGAAAAATAGTCGAAAGCGTGTCGAGCGCGATGTTGGTAGTGCGCGTGTGGCGTGACGGCAGCTCTTTCCGGCGTAAAAGTCAGGGGAGGGTACGCCGTACTTTGGAAGGCAGGTACTCCGTACTCGTAGTTGGTTGAGGCGGGATGACCGGTCTTGGTTGTCCGGTTTTGGGTGAGGCAAAAAAAAGAGCTGGTCGCGATGCCGGAGCGATGAGAGAGATGAGAGAGATGTGAGTGTTTCTATCAACAATCACAGTCGTCAACCGAGTGATGATGACTAGATCATTCCTAGGTCATACGAAAAAAAGTCTCGGTAGACGTACGACTACTCAAAGAAAGGCACGGGTACGGTATTACGGGACAGGACTTCAGGAAGAGGAGCAAAGATGGGGAAATAGGGAAATAGGAGATGAGTGCAAGCGTGCAGCAGTGGTGGTCAGTGGCTGCAGTGGTGCTGCAGTCACTCAAAGTCTCAATGCCAATGGCGATGGACAGACAAGGGACAGACCAGGGACAAGACGAGGACAGACCAGGGACAATGACAAGGCTTGAACCCTGCAAGTATCGGGTGTGAATCAACCGAGGGCTGTGCGAGGACAAGACTGGACGGGGTTGGAAGAGGAGAGGATCGCTGGCGTACCTGTAATTACCGTAATTACCAGCCTCTACTTGTACGAATACTTGTACGGAGTACCAAGTATTGATATATACGTACGGAGTACGGAGTACCCTTCTATAATAATGCAGAGTTGTGCATTTGTCTATGAGATGGAGATATCAGCATACTAAAGGTAGCTTCTAGTGTGAGTACGGAGTACTCTGTATCTCTTTTAGTATCAAATACTCCGTATATGTACTCGTACTTGTAGCTCAGGGGCATGCTCGACGCCCGCCGCGGAGCCACCCGTCACTCCGTCTGCCCGGCATCGTGGACACTAAAAGATCACAAAGCCCCTAAAGCCTAGCCCGCCCACAGCCCATGCGAGTTGCTCATGTCCATCGTGGGCCATCAAGCATTCATTCATTCAATCAAGCGTCCATCCAGTTCCTTCTATCCCAACTTCAGCGGGACTCGGTATGGGGCAAGCTCCTGCAGGTTCTGGCACCAGACCTTAGGAGGCCTTAGAGGCCTTAGCAGACTTTAGCAGACCTTGGCGTCCCTCGTGCGCTCCTACAGTGGAGTGAATGCTGCATTAGTGGCAGGCCGTCACCTGGAGAGACCCATCTGCCCGTCCCCGTGAGATTGGGATGGAGTGTGTCACTGAAGAACATTTGCATTGTGGAATCATATGCTGCAAGAGTAAGTACAAGCATAAGACGGTGGTTATGGGTAGTATTCTGGCAATGGTTGGTTAATTACGAGTTCAATGTTGATACCTAGCATTAACAGTGGTTGCATATCAGGTACGAGCACAGAGTAGCATCGCCTATTCCGTTCACATGCTCACATTCACACCATGTCCCTCCCACATCTGCACCCACCATTTCCCCTTCTGCCTCGTCCCCTCAACCCCTCTCACTCACCTCGGAAGGCCAAGCAAAGCCCCCACGACCAAGACCCGGTCTCTTTCTCTCACGTCAATACCAATCAATACCCGTACCAATATGCGTACTCTCAATACTTACAGGTACGGAGTACTCCTAGTTCTCGTATGCAGTCCATGTCTTTACTAGTACGCACAGACTCGATAGTATGAGTACAGCGTATGGTACGGAGTACTCGTACTCTCGTGCCCACTCACTCACTCACTCCTCTCATCATCCCTGTTAGCCGCGCGACCCCTGGATATGACAGAACACATACAGTTACTCCGTACTTCGTTACAACTGACAAAAAGTCGAGTTGTCAGGCCCGATTAGCATCTGGAGCCCGCGGAGAGAGACTTTCCATGAGGTGAGAGAGCCACAGAGGGTCCCCCTGCCCTGGGATGCTGATGCTGGTGATGCATGAGAAACATTGGACACATGCAACAAAACATGCGCTGCACTTTTGTGGTCAAATGGTTCATGAGAGAGAACCCATCCCCAGAGTCATGTTTCGCTCCTCGCAGAGAACTGCTCATTCGTCCTTTGCACTACTTATCCTGCGCAGGTACCAATAACTGGTACAGCGTATGGAGTACGGAGTACGTACAGGTAAGTAAGTATTAGACCCGAAGACGAAAAGGGGCGTACGTGTGTCCGTGTGCCTGTCAAATTGGCAGAACAGGGGCCCTCCCCTCCATCGTCAACACCCCGGTCGGGTCAAGTCTCTTCCTCTTTCGCTCTTCAGTCTTGACGACGGAGTAATATACGTTGTAGGTCATTTATTGACCTCGGTCACCACTAATGGTGCGCGGGTTACGCCGCACCGAGCAGTACGGAGTCGTAAGTACGGAGTACGGAGTATGGCTTCTCATGGCCGAGATCCCGACGATATCACATCAATTCACACGCATGCAGAGTGCATGCAGACATGCAGCCCTCCACTCTTCTCCTGCACTGCGCTGCACCTGCGCCTGCACTGCAAGTCGTACCCGTGCCTCTTGACTGGTCTTGTACCCCTGAATTCCGATTCTCTTTCCCGTAGTTGCATTCTGCTCCGTGCGTTGCATGACGGGTATGAAGCCAATACTACCACCATCTCACGCCTGGACATACGAGTATGTACTCTCACTCACACTCACATCCACATCCGTCGCACCAGACCGACCGGGAGACAACAAGACCAACCCAACCCACACGACTGGGCCTGCACTGAACCTCGCATCTTGCATTTCATATACATCCTGGCCAACCGTCTCTTCCCCTGGACCTGCAGCACGCGGCTCCAAATGCTGCAGGCCCAGCTAGAGCAGACTACGACCAACTAACTACTTTGTATCAAGGCCCCAGCCCCCTACTAGTACTAATTTCGACACGAACAACAACTGTTGGCCGTGACAATGAGAGTGAACTCGTACTCAACTGTACTCCGTACCTGTATGCGTGAAGAGAACGGAAAAAAGAACATTGATGAACAGGGCTCTCATACTCCGTAAGCTGGGCATCCCTCCAATCTCCTGCCCATCTATACTCGACACTCCAAGCTCGTACATGCTCGTATCTACGAATGCCTACCCGTACTTTATACACACTCATCTCAATCTCACAACCCACCTGCCACCATGTGGATCGACATCTCCACGATTACAGCGTACTACGGAATACTAACGATGCCTGTGTTTACTCGTAGTCTTTCTCCCAAACTCCGTGTATACTCCGTACAAGTATGCTCTGCCTTTAAGCATCAGTCAGTACGGAGTACGGAGTACTCGTATGCCAGACATCCCAAGCCATCATGCTCGTACCGGCATTAAACTCATATGCACTGTTCCCTTCCCCAGGTACATGTAACATTGACTGATTGGGTACGGCGTACAACATATTTCAAGTTCGTATAGTCGAGGTACAGCATATAACTCACAAGTGACGTCAAATCCAAGGGGCCACGGCGTGCACGCCACAAGGGAGAACCGTTCAGATGTCTCGTTACAAATTCAATGCGAGTGATTCCGACCCGACCCTACGAACCCTATCCGTGCCGTACCTGCGTACTCGTACCTGCATCCTGCCATGGCCCCTGATTGACATTCATGAACACGCACACACAAAGTTCCTTGTTGTGCAAAGTCCCTCGGTCATAATATCCTTGGTATTATTATCCAAGTCTGTCCTGTGTCATCCAGTGAGTGACCCAACAAAACGGCACACCCGTCTAATGATAACCCCGGCCGTGTCTCGGATAGTAGCTCGCTGCTCGACCCAAGCACCGGGGGGGAGCCGAAGCTGAAACACGCCATATTCATAGAGCAGACGATCCAGGCCTTTAGCCTCTAATGCCCATATCCATCCAAGCCAAGAGCCAAGAGCAATACAACCTACGTGCTCCCATGAGTAGACTACCAACACCAGGAGACAATGGCCCGCCCGGCCCAGGATCCGTCCGTCCCATGGCCAAGGCCACAACAACGGTCCAAAGTCTCAGAACGAAACACCGACCCAGCGGTAGGGATGGCCAAATGAAGACAACATGCAAATCATTAGCTGCAGATAATCATACTGTTGAGGACCCAGAAACATCAGACGATGGTTATATGCGATGCAACGCCATCATGGTCACATCATGTATGCACGTCGTTGTGCTCATACTCAACTCATAATACTCATACGTAGTGCTTGGAGTGAGTGCTCACAACGCCCTCACCCCTCTCCCCACACTGCCCGTCTCAAACACCTCAACGATACCCAGCCCTACCGCCTCCCTGAGCACCCAATCCCACCGTAGACCAGCAAAATCCCTCCACCGCGGACCGTACAGCCCTCCCCCGCCGTCGAACCGCTCGCGCAGCCAACTCTCTGGGCACTCGCCCCAGCGGGTGCGGCCTAGTGCCTCGCGCACCCAGTCCAGCCCCTGTTGCGAGAGCTTCAGATGCCGTCCATGGCCCGGGACAGCCACCCTCAGGTCTTCTTCTGCTCCGCCCAACCGTCCTGCTCCTGCCCGGGACGCATCGCGCATGTTGCCGCCTCCTCCAGCGAGATGCACTGCGTCTCGGCCCCCCACGGCAGACAAACTACCTGATGCGTGCCGCGACACCCGCTGGATGGATGTTAGGGTAGTCCGGTCCTCGGGCCGGATGTGCAGCGTGCCTGTCTGTCCAGAAAGCGGGCGTCCCGTCAGGAAACCCGCGCGTATGAGCTCGTCTGCCTGTGTGGCTGACAGACTGTCCCCCGAAGAGGGAGGAGGCACAGTCTGGGCAGTCGGGTGATCTCTCAGAAAGCCTATGAATGCCTTCCGTGTCCCCTCCGAGAGCAGCCCCCGCTCCGTATCCCTCACCATCCTCTCCAGGTCAGCCGTCTCGATGAGCGCCTCGCCCATGGCACCCCTCCTACCCACGCGCACCCGCCTTAGCACTCCTCGCTGCATGAGCTGCGCCGTCTCACGCTCCACCGCAGTGGGCGAGTCCAGTATCGCATGAAGGTGGCCCGCCGTCACGATCGGTGCCATGCTGGTTTGGTAGGCCCGCAGCTCGCCCGCCCGGCGCGAGTCAAGGCCCCGCTCCGGGACCGGGGTCATCATGTGCGAGCGCACGTACCGCATCGCCTGCACCACGTCGCGCAGCGTGTCGTCCCCCGAGAGATGCTGCAGCGATGCCGCACCCAGGTCGTCGAGCTTGTCCTCGAAGAGGGCATCTTCATCGTCGTTATCATCATCTGCCGCAGTGCCTGTTGTGCTGTGTCGGCTGCGTTTGCGTGGCGAGTGCGAGGGTGAGCCTAGTAGTGATGCTCGCGATGATGCTGTGACTTTGCGCGGCGAGGGCGATGACGTCGTCTGCCGCGAGCGGCTCTGTGACGACGGCTTGCGCACCCGGTTCGAGCCCCCCAGGATGGATCGTAGACTCTGTGGCATGTCGGGATGTCGAGAAGCTTTCCGACTGTGTGTACTCCGTACTGGTGGTATATTCCTAAAACCGGCCCGGCACCTTTGGTTGCTCGTGGCGGCCAAAAGTGAACTGTGCTCCCACTCGAGTCTTGGCTCTATGCCAGATGCAATTCGTATGGCACGGATGCGGTATCAGCACATGCGTAGTATGAACGAATGTGCGGTTTCAGTCCCGCCAGTCTTGCAAGAATTGAAAGGAAGATGAAATCCAAGTCGCATGTATCATACATTGCGCCTTGAAACCGGGTGCCGCTGACTAACTCGGACTAATACGCCACCACGACTCAAGTGTTGCTACAGAAGTGTGTTGCCACAGAAGTGTTGCCATAGACCATAGAGGTATGTTGCTACCAAAGTTCAGTGCTCGAGAAGTGATCCAAAACTAAATAAAAAATCTCGCTTTTATAACACCTATGCATTTTACCAGTACAAGTTCCTAACAACTACCCAGCCATGGTCATGACATACGACGTGATGGCGCTCATGCGCTCGCTCGTGAGCTTGAGCGACACCCTCAGCAGCTCGCCCGCAATCTGGGGCTCCTCCTTCTGCATGCGGCTCCACATGTTGCGGTCCATGCGCCAGACGACCGAGTCCCTCTCGGCGACGGCCGTGGCGGTGCGCTCCGTGTCCGAGAAGAAGGGCAGCTCGCCGCACGTCGTGGCGGCCATGATGCTCTCACACAGGAAGCCCTGCGGCAGGTGGTACTCGACACGCAGGATGCCCCGCTCAACCAGGTAAAACCCGTTGGCCTCATCCCCCCGCTGGAAGAGCACTGTCCCACCCGCCAAATTCATATGGCTGAAGTAGTTGGTTGCCGGGAACCAGAAGTCCTCGTTCTTGTCGCTGAGCCCTTGGAAGATCTGCAGCATCAGCCGCAACGGCTCCTTGAACCCCTGCCACTTAGTTGTGCGCTGCACCTCATCCGTCTGCAGCGCGTCGCTCGCCGCCTCGACCAGGTGCGTACGCCGCGGCGAGTTGAATGGAGGGTCGAACGACGAGAGGCTCGACTTCTTGGCCACGGGCACGTCCAGGTTTGCTGCCGTCGCTGCTCCGACCCCCGCCCCCGTCATGCCCGACGACGCGGATGCCCGCTTCATCGCGTACAACTCCTCCTGCCGCATATAGAGGATCTTGAGCAGCTCGTTCTCGCAGCTTTCCAGCGCCGAGTTGAGGTCCGGTAGCATCGTCACATCAACACCGCTGCTCCCCAGGCCCACGGCCCGCAGGTTACGCCCCAGCTCGCTGTCCGTGTCGACGCCGCTGAGCACAAACACAATACCCTTCTTGTCCAGCAGCCGGCTGATGGTGTTGAAAACCTCGCCAGCCGAGTAGTCGAGCCCACTGACATACCACAGGTCCAGAATAAGGAACTTGATCGGGTTCGCCATGAAGGCATCGTGCTCCAGCACCGACCGGATCTTATCCTCGACGCTCACTATCGTGCCGAAGAATAGGTACCCCGTCAGCTTCATCATGTAGATCTGGCTGCCGACCTGCTGCAGGTAGTGGTGCTGTGACGGGTTGCGCCGCACGGTGGAGCTGACCGTCTCGCCCGTAAAGGTGCCCCTGACGGCCGAGACGCGAGACGTCTGCACAATCAGCGACACAAACGCCAGCAGAATGCCCACCCCGATTCCGATGACAAAGTCGTATATGCCCATGACGAGCACAATGATAATAACCGTCAGGTACTCGGCAACCTTTAGCTTCTTCCTCGGGAGCCACACGGCCTCCAGGAGCAGTTCGAACCCGAGATCGAAAATGAGTGTCCCCACCATCATGACGGGTATGAACCCAATCAGAGATGGGCCAATCACCATGACACCAAACGTGAGAAGCGCAAGCAGATACCCGGCCAGCCTCTTGTCTCCACCCGAGCGCATAAAGAAGACGGTGTTGGCGTATACGAGGTAGTTCTGTATACTCCCCAGGCATCCCGACATGAAGTTGGAGAATCCGTGCAGCCGAAGCTCGCTGTCCAGGTCGGCGTTGTCCTCGCCGGACTGGAGGGCCAGGGCAGGCACGTTGATGGGGACGTGGAGGATGCCGAAGAAGGTGAGCGCAAACATGGCGGGGATGCACTGAGCAATGGCGTCCCAACGAACCAATTTGAGTTCTGCATACTTGTTAGCCTGTCTGTGATCCAACATAGAGTATCATCCTCGATACGCGGTGTATACTACTAGCACTTACTAAACAGTGTGTAAAAGTACCACCAAGGCTCACCAGCCGGAGGTCCCTCGAAGATCCAGCCGCTGTTCCGCAGACTGCCCGTGTCCAGGGAATTGAGCGACAGGACAAAGACATAAAAGACGGCCGGGATGGCCAGGATGTACATGGGCAAGAAGTACTTGGACGTGAACTTGGACTGCCCGTAGAAGAGGGCCACGGCCAGCAGCAGCGGCGTGATCCACTGGGGCACCGACTCGGGTCGGATGAGTTTCTGCAGCGTGTCCAGATCGTAGTGAATGCTTCCCTCCAGCCGAGCAGACACCTCGAAGCCCGTGGCGACAAGGAACCAGCCGACGCCTCCGATGCAGCCGATGAGAATGTGGCGCGGGATGAAGCCGACCATGAAGCCGAACTTGAACTTGCCCATAAGGTAGAAGACGAGGCCTGTCAGCATGGCGCTCATCGAAAAGGAGACAACCGTCGTGGCAATGACGGCATCGGGGTTATCTGCGCCCACGACATCTGTGATTTTCTGCGCCATGTTATGGAAGAAGGGGACAACTTCGATCTAAATGATGCAAGCACTCTCATTAGTTTTCACGCTGCCTTCTCAAAAGCTTGATGGCTGCAGGATAGACTCACAAGTTCTGAACCGACAGATCCCTTGAAGATGCTCCCCGAGGAAAACGTCAGTTGGGAGACAATTGTGCTAACGTAGAAGACAGAGATGCCTGCCGATCCCAGGTGGGAGAATATGGGCTTGCTGAGAGGAAAGAGAATCATGCCTGCCAATTGAAAGTACGTATCAGCCTGTGGTATCATGGCATGGATGCGACAAAGATCACTTACCGTAGGACAGTGCGTCGAGTATGTTCAGCAACAGCCCCACGCATACAGCTGGCATGCACGACGCCGGCTCAACGATGAGATTTTTCCACATGGCCTTGGAATTCCACCTCTTGGGGTTCACAGCCAGCGATAATGCGCGAGTAGTTCCACGCTCGAGGTTATGCACGCCGCTGGCCAGCCCGCCGAGCCACTTCTTACGCGACTCGACCTTCTGGCCCTCGAGATCCACGCCCGGGCCCTCGCTCGTAGGCGACGGGGTCACCAGCAGGGGTGTGTTCTCTGACGGCTCAAGTGCAGGGGCATCTGGCCTCCTCCCACGGCGCAGCCACGATGACGAAGGCGATGGTGCCACGCCCGTGTCATCATCATGGTCATTCTCGTTGTCGTCGTCGTCGCTGCCTGCCGGTCCCTGCGTCTGTCGACTCCGTCGAGACAAGGGCGATTTGGGTACCTGGTGCTCGGAAGGGGACCTTTTGAGCAGATTGGCAAGCACGGATGGGCCCTCATTGTCTTCTCCGTCCTTTCCATGCTCCGGGGACGAGGGCTCGGAGAGTTCCTGGATAGTGGTTTCGTTGCGCACGGCGCCGTCAGGTGCGATACTCTGGCTGTCGTCCGGAAAGGGAGATTCCGAGATCCGTCGTCTGCGGCCCTGGGTTGAGGGGCTGCTACCATCCGGCACGGGAGACTCGGAGGACCACCGCTTGCGGCCGAGGAAGGATGGGCTGCCTTGTGTCTGTCTGTCCGACAGGAGGTAGCTTGACAGCTCGGCTGTGTCGTCGCGGACTGTCCGCGCATTCTGGGCACTGTCGATTGGGGCTGGAAATTGTACTCCCGGTTAGCTTGTTTGTCTTCTCTGTCCGGATGACAGCTATGAGAGTGAGGGAGGCTTGGGAAGAGTATGCGTATGTACCGAGGCTGTCGCGTGCAGGTGTGTGTATAAAGGATCGAATGGGCTCCCGCTGGGCCATGGGGCTGGGTATGGCTCCTATAGACGATGACAGCAGGCTGGGCTGGTGGATCGAGGCGACAGAGTCGCTGTGAAGGCCGCTGGCGAGGTCGGCTGTGTCGTGACGGAGGTGGGGAGCTGTCGACATGCTCGAGGCACGCCGCCTCCACGTAGAGGCGTAGCCCGTCACCTGCTCGGACATTGTCGCTGTGCCTGTGCAGTCTGATGATGGCCTTTGGAGCTGGGGGTTCGAAAATCGGGGGAGGAGCGCGCTAGCCGTACAGCTACGGACGATGCATCGGGTTTGTAGGATGACGAAATTGGGCGGACCGCGAAGTGAGGAGGATGAGGAGACTGGGGGAACGAAGCCGAGAAACCCTGTTTGTCGCTACTACCTGGTAATAGTAGATAGTAGTACCTCGTAGGTAATAGTCGAAACGACTTATCAAGGAAAAGAATCGAGCAATAATCGGTCCCTGATAAGAACGGCGAGCTAACGCGGAGCCAACTCTGTTGGTGGGCCTTTTCTCCGTACTCCGTACAGAGCGTGCTACTAGTGACAATTTTTCGGGTGAAGAAGCCCAAGACAAGACATTGAAGAAAAGGGCAAAGAAAGACAGAAGAGACAGAGAGCAGGATGGATGGATGGATTATCGGGGCCTCCTGGGCGTGTGTATCAGGATAATTGGGGACAGAAGGGGAGAGTTATGAGAGGAAAGAGCAAAGCAGGAAATGCAATGCGTGCTTCGAGTATAATGGTGACGAAAAACGATGTCGTCAAGTTTTTTTTCTCTTCCTAAACGTTACAACCGGGTGATCCCCGTGTTCCGTCGACACCACTATTACTACTAGTAGTAGTACTCCGTACAAGGATTGCGTATTTATACGACCTACAAAAGTATTAAACTGCCATTGGCTTTGGGCAACTGCAGGAGAGCAGCACTCGGGCCCTTGGCGGGTTTGCGAACCGATTCGAGGCCCATTCGATGGTGGTGGCGACTTCTTCTCTCGATGGTCTTATTATTGCTTCCAAGTACAACCTACAAAGTACTAACTGCAACATGCAAAGTACAACGCTGTACTCCGTAGTAGTGCTATCCTTTGCCTGCATGATGCGAGCCATGTGCCCCATCACGAACCACCCACCGCAACTAACCGGCATGCCAACCGCCTGTCCCGTCTTCTTCACCAACGACACCTTGGCGCGGCAGCACGGGGTCTTGTCTCGCAATACATATTGGCCATGTCTGACTGCCGCGCTTCTCTGGCATGGAGCTTATCTATTGTACTCAGTTTTCTATATTGCCCTTATATACCTGTATACTTCAGGTTGTTACTATACTAAAACTCCGTCGTCTGTTGGCCCCCATGCTCTCTCTGGCCCATGGGATGAGGAGGCTCTGCATGTCAAAGCTGCAGATCGTTTATGCGGCTGCTGCACCATGACTTTTGTCTCCTCCCTCCTCTCGATTGCCTGACCTGACCTGCTGCCTTCTGCATGCGCGTTGAATGGGTCGCGGGGTAACCTCCGTTGGGCAATAAGCCGCCGGAATCAATCCTCCTCATCCGCTGTGCATTGCAGCCGACCAACCGACAAAAAAAGATGTGAGACAACAAGGTTGCGTCCCCAATGAGCGTCTCTCCTCAGTTCCCCCTCCCTAGACACTGCTATCTACGCAGGCACAGATACAGATTACGACCTTGTTGACAGTAATGGAAATGACTGATGATGTTGATGGCAGCGGCTGGTGATGTGCGCCAGGCAGTATTTTTTTCACGCACATACCACCGCCACACTACCAAAGAATCTTGGCGCTGCAGTGCCCGTGCGTAATCTGACAGGCAATATTATATCTGTGGGAACGCAGCCAGTAAGTCCGGTATTGAGAGGTTGTTCGTTTCTTTATTCGCCCAGTTGAAGTCGTCCGTTTTGTCGAGTCTTGATTCAACCGTGAGTTGGTGATGTGGGTGTGCGGTCGGGCCGGCGAGTAGTATTAAACACAAGGAGACATCCATGCAGAAAGCCTCGGGCAGTCAACGGGATTTATGAGAGATGAGCCGTCTTGCACAGGGAAGCCTAGGGTGTTGGCCATGCCATGCCATGCCATAGTATCATGCCATACATCATCACCCACTCAGCTTCTGCAAATATCCCTGTGCAATCAGCCTCTCCACGTCTCCCTGCCTCACATAGAACTGGCTGTTCTTCGTCAAAGTTATGGCCCTGTAAACACACACACACACGGATCAGCAAACGTTCGGTTCCGGTTCCCGACAGCTAAAGCCAAAGCCAAAGCCTAAACCAAAGCCCAGGAAAAGATCTTACCCATATTCCGTCTGAATCTCCCCCGCATCCTTCAGCACGCGCACATCAATGAACAGATCCCGCGGCGGCTCCAGGCTACCCGTGAGGTCAATGTCCGTCCACTGTCCTTTGTACGCGGCGAGGAGGTCGCTGTACTGCCGCACGTACTCCTCCTCCTGCGGGCTCAGGCTCGACGTCTTCTGGCCGGACGCACCTCCGCCTCCGAGGCCGGCTTCGTTCTCGCCCTCGCGCACCTGCTGGCCAGACAGGTCCACCACGTCGGCGTCGTTCCACACCAGCTCCTCCAGCTTGTCCGTCCTTGTCCGGTGGTACGCCAGCAGGCATCGTTTGTCGCGCCGCATCGACAAGTGGTTCACCAGCAGGGTGCACGCCACCGCCTGATCCGCCGATGGGTCGAACGAGCCCTGAAACGGCTCCAGCAGCTCCGATACGTCCTTGTCCAGGTCGCGCACCTCGCGCGTCACCGCCCGCACAATCTCCGTCTGATAGGGTGGCAGGTGTACCAGATTCTGCGTCCGCTTGGCGTGTTGTACCTATACGAGTGGTCGAGCTGTGGTCAGCTTCTTATCCCTTTGTCTTTGCTTTGCTTTGCTGTGCTTCGTCTGCCCTTGCTACTTCTGCAAGGCCCTTGGGGGGAGTTGGGGCCTGGGATAAGAAAAAAAGAAAGGATGCTGACTTACTAGCTTGATCCCCAAGTCTCCATACATCTTGACTGCTACTTTCTTTATCCCCGCCAGACCAATGCTCTTTGCGTGAAAATGTTGGCCCGAGATGCACCAGGGAAGACGTTTGGACAGACGTGTGGGTTGTCGCGTCTCAACGGGTCAGAGGGACACGGTCCGCCGCGCCCACTAAACTACGGAGACTCCCAGACTCTGTTAGTAGCAATGCAGTCTACCCCGCCAAACACCTTTTTGCGTCTCGCTTTCGCCACGGCTACCCCTCACCTTCACACCCTTTGGCCTTTGGGCCCTTTGGACTTGGGAACCTTGACGGCCTCTTGTAATGCATCACTAGAGTTGGATATTATTGTAAGTCTGCACAATATCACGCTTACAAAGACAAAGGACGGCGAGTGTATTTCATCAATCATTTTTTTTATTGTTTGAACCAGGTCCATTCCGCACGACTCATGCAAAGAACCACCCAAAATTCGTGACTTCATCAATTCCTTGCCCGTCGTGCCTCATAAATCTGCCTCCGCATGCCCCTGCACCACTTTACAGCTTCTGCATGGCGGCAACATCGGTGGACTGGACGTAGTCCTCGAGCTCCTGGATCTGCTCCTCGAGCTCCTCCAGGGAGACCTTGTCGTCCTCGACAACAAGGTTGATCTGGAGCTTCTTGATACCGAAACCAAGAGGGACCAGGGTGGAGGCACCCCAGACAAGACCGTCCTTCTCGATGGCACGGACACCCTCCTCGAGGAGCTTCATGTCGGTCTCATCGTCTACATGGCGGTTAGCTTGAGTAAAATGGACTGAGCGAGCATAGCATGGGACAGTTTCTTACCCCAGGGCTTGATGTCCATGGTGACAACGGACTTGGCGACAGGCTTGGGCTTGGCAGCCTTCTTCTCGCGGTAGGCGGCGAGGCGCTCCTCGCGGACGCGGGCAGCCTCGGCATCCTCCTCCTCGTCGTCGCTGCCGAACAGGTCGACATCGTCGTCCTCCTCCTCAGCCTTCTCAGGGGCCTTGGCGGGGTTGACGGCGACCTCGGTGGCGTCGGGGCCGTAGGTCTCGAAGCCCTTGGAGGCATCACCGGGGAGAGTAGCGAACTCGCTCTCGTAGGTGGCGATGTGGGTGTACCACCTGGCGGCGTGGGGGTACTTCTCGGAGTCAGGGGACGACTTCAGGGCCTTGAAGACGGTGACATCGGCCTGAGAAGGAGCGTTGCTGATGGGATAATGGAGGTTAGCAAGGTCTGCCTCGGGAGAAGAGTTGCAGCCATCAACGAGAAGTATTCAGGCCCCAAAGGAAAATCAAAAAGAGATTTCGTAAGGGTAAAAATCAGAGATGCACAGAGTGCTGGTTTGTTTCGTCAAGTAGCGGGGTCTTAATCCGCCTCTGAAACACGGACCAATTTTTCTCATCATATAAAGAGCGAAGGGGCAGTGTACGCATGGAGGCGCTGGACACGACTTCTCGAGAAGCAAGGGGGGAGAGGACAGCTTACCCAACGATGTAAGAGCGGGTGGTGAGCCAGCTGTTGAGCACTGAATCAACGGGTCAGCGTCTGGTTGGGGAGACATCAGGCGCCGCCACCCGGACGGCAGCAGGAGCAGCACGTACTGGTAGCTCCAGCATCGGTAAGGAGGTCGGCGAAGCCCATTTTGACTGATGTGGTATTCCAAGAACGAGTGGTTCGAGTATTAAGAGGAAGAGAGTTGGCGACGTGGCGTTGGGGGGAAGAAGTAGAAGGAAGAAAAAAAGGTGCGGCGGTTGTCTGGTCAATGGTTTTAGGTGGGGTTGAGATTTTTTTTAGCAGAAATTTGCGCCCGCTGGCAAGTGGGAGCAGCGCTGGGCAGCACCTGCCCGGAACCTTGGTGGCCTGAGCACTGGCAGTGAGGGGGGTAAGGCCTGAAGTGCTTGCCTGCCTAGCGGGGAGCAGGGGGGACGAGCCCGAGGAGGCCCGGCCCTGAGCATTGGAGGGGCAAAGCCTCAAAGAGGCCAGCAGAGAGGGGGGAGGGTCCAGAATCGGTGGAATCCGTTGGTCATCCCCGGATCAACATTCGGCCCGGGAGGACTCCACCGATGGGCGGCCCATGAAGCTGGCGGTACCGTCATCAGCGAGCTCCAATCCCAATGGCCGACGTAAGAGCTCTTGTAGCCTACAGACCAAGCCTCACAAACCGCACGCAACAACGGCATCACCACACCCGTACAAACACTCACTTTTTCTACCGTCATATACCCTCGTTGATATTAGGGGATCGATACTCCTGTGCATAGACAGTCCAACGTCTGGCGAATATCCCGGATCCCCAGCTGCCAGCCATGTCTATCGCCCCCATCATCACCTTCAAGGCTGGCCGCTGCTTGGTCGACGTATGTGCACTCTGGAACTTCCCTCTTACATACAGACCGTTTATAGAAGCACGTGTTTGGTTCTAACCCGATTTCTTTACCCTTTCAGACCTCTTCGAAACCTTACAAGGTCACTCCCGAGGAAGACCCTGGCTACATCTACCTACACCTAAACTCCGATGATGGTCAGTCTTGCCCCCGTCCGCTGTCCAACAGACATACATGGGCCCTTCTACAAGCATGGAATGCTAACGAGTGGTATGGGGAAACAGAGCTGCTACACTTCTGCTGGAGGAAGCGCGACACGCCTCTGACGGACCCGGAGGTGGACCTGACGATGGTGCCGACGGACGGCAGTTTCCTCCCCTACGAGTACAAGACAACTCCCCAGCCGACGGCCAAGACCAATGGCCGCATATTCACGCTCAAGTTTGCGTCGTCGCCCGAGCGCCACCTCTTCTGGCTGCAGTCGAAGCCGCAGGGTCGCAACGGCGACCCTAGCTGGTTCAGCCCGCGTGACCGCAAGATTGGTGATATTGTGCACCGCCTGCTGCAGGGCGACGAGGTCGACGTCTCGCGCGAGCTGGCAAACGTCCGCAACAACACCGACGATGGCCCCGACGACGAGGACGAAGCCATGGAGGATGTCGAGGGCCAGCGCCGCCCCAGTGGTGCCGGCGGGGCTGGCGCAGGCGCCACCGGGGGCGACGTCAGAGAGGAGGGCGAGGGCTCGAGAGAGGGGGGAGCTGACGGAGCACGAGCGTAGGTTTTACCAATTTTCCCTCTCTGTCTCTATGAAATACACGCGTTTCTTTTTTTTGTCGTTTCTGCATTCATGATGGATGGACACGATGTGCTTAGTGGATGATGATGCTGCATACATGGCATCGGCGAACTTCAAGAAGACCAGGAGAGCCAATAGATGTATTACTACCAGTAGTTCTGCCTCCTCTCTCCTCGGGAAAAAAACACACAAAAGAAAGAAAAAAGACGCTGCATCAGTAATGATCTGGCCGGAGACGCACAAAGGGCACTCGTTACCCTGTCCATCCATCGTGACCAGCATAGCAAAACAAAAGGGCAATGGGTGCTAACGCATATTCATGTGAAAAGAGTCCCATCCGCGGCCCCCGATGCCTCCGAGGCTGTCCGCAACTTCCTGCAATCCCTCCAGGGCCAACCCGGCATATCTGGAGGGGCCCGCCAGCAACAACAGCAGCAAACAGACAAGCCGTACCCGCACCTGCCGCACCTGCTGCCGACGTCCATCACGGTGCCACTTGTGGACAGCATCGCGGCTAGCAATCCGGAGCGGTTGGACACGCTGCTGGGCTTGCTGCCGCCCGCGGTGGTGGTGCTCTCGGGAAACAACCCGGACGCGTACGACGGCAAGGGCGAGCCGTCAGCCGAGGCGTACGAAGCGGCCAAGGCGTCGCTGTCGCTGGAGCGCAAGAAGGTGCTCCTCAAGAAAGTGCTCCGGAGCCCGCAGTTCAGCCAGGCGCTCGGAACACTGACGCAGGCGCTGCGCGACGGAGGGCTACCAGGCGTAGCGGACGCACTGGGCATCAAGGTCCAGAATGGGGGCTACCTGTCCAACGGGAGCATGCCCATGGGTGGTGGGCAGGCCGTCGAGGCGTTTGTCGAAGGCGTCAAGAGCAAGGTTCGCGAGGAGCGGGGTGATTGATTGTATGTTAGTAGTATGGGATATAAGACTGCCACTAGCGGTTCATTATTGGATTACTACTACTGGCAGTATAGAAGAGGTGTTGATACTCTCCAACGTTGAAGACTGTCTACATGTACATGATCCATCGCGTGCCACTTTCTTTGGTCTCCTACCCTGCAATAGACGTTCTCTCGGCGCGTTGAAGCAACCAGACCTCTGCAGTCACAGGGTTATCTGTGTCAATGGAAATTATTATTGTATATATAAAACCACCTAGAGAGTGGTGTGAGAGGTATTTGTTGTATTCTTGTGAGTATTGTGAAAGGCAAACAATGTTATTTACCGAAAGTACTAAGTAGGCCAGTAGCACATGCGTTTCGCCCCACGTTGCAGTGAGGATTGACGTAAATGCACAACCAAAATACTCTAGTACACCTTTACAGGTATGACCATTCCCTCCCTCAACAGCTCTCGACTGCTTTCTCGACGCGACAACAACGCAATTGCACTGCGCCAGACGGACACGCAGCCCACATCCACCATGGATCCGCCATTTCCAACCGACGTGGTGGAATTCGACGCCGACGAGCGCATCTCCTTTTCCAAGCTCGACGGCAAGTTCCTGGCTGTGCTGGAGGACGGCACGGAGTTCGAGTTTGACGTCGACTCAAAGCGCTGGGTACCGGCCGAAGACCAGCCGCTGGACGATGACGGTGCAAATGAGGAGGACTACGGCGGTGCGCGACCTCTAGGATATGCAGGAGACGAGGCTGCCACTGCCGTCGCCGCCGATTCCACGGATGCTGCCTCGAAGAAGAGGAAGAATGGGGCAGGAGAGGGTACTACAGCACAGGTAAGCACATCATCACTACCGCCATACGCGCGCGCCCACGGGGCAAAACATTAAAAGAGAAGGAGGCCTGTTAACGTATGAATTGGTGCCCCAGACCGAAAAAATCAAGCCCCCCCGACCGAACAAGCGACAAAAGGCACCGCCCGCACCGCGGCAAAACACGGCGATATACGTAACGGGCCTGCCGTCGGATGCGACAGTAGACGAGGTGTACGAGCTGTTCTCGCGCAAGGGCGGCGTAATAGCTGAGGAGATTGACAGCGGGGCGCCGCGGATCAAGCTGTACCGCGATGGTGAGGGCAACTTCAAGGGCGACGCGCTCATCGTCTTCTTCAAGCCGCAGAGCGTGGAGATGGCCATCATGCTGCTCGACGACACGGATTTCCGCATAGCGCCCAGCGGGGCAGGCCAGGGCAGGATGCGCGTGCAGGCCGCGGATACGAGTTACAAGAAGGTGCAACACGATCAGCCGGCTGAGGGAGCAGCGGGAGCGGCAGCAGGAGCAGCAGCAGGCGCTGGTGGTGGTGGTGATGGCAAGCCGCCGCCGCCGTCAAAGAAAAACAACCAGGACAGACAGAAGATCATCAAAAGGACGCAGAAGCTCGATGCGAAGCTGGCAGACTGGGATGATGATGAGCCGTCATACGGCGCAGGTGATAGGGCCGGTGCTGGCGGTGGCAGAGGCAGCAGCAAGTGGGACAAAGTGGTGATACTGAGTCACATGTTTACGCTGGAGGAGCTGGACGAGGACCCGGCGGCGCTGCTCGAGATCAAGGAGGACATTCGCGACGAGTGCTCCAAGCTCGGGACAGTGACCAACGTGGTACTGTTCGACCTGGAGCCCGAGGGCATCGTGTCGGTCAAGTTCCGGGAGGCGGCGTCGGCGGAGGCGTGCGTCAAGCTGATGCACGGGAGGAGCTTTGACGGGCACACGGTCGAGGCGTTTCTGGCGACGGGCAAGGAAAAGTTTAACAAGTCGAGCAAGGGGGAGGTGGAGGAGGAGGAGTCTGACTAGTAGTAGCAGGCTGAGAGCAAGGTGAGGCAGCTGCGAGGCCGCGTAGCGCATCGCCAGCGCCAGCCGTGTATAGAGTATTGGAGTCTGGTGTTTCTTCTACATGATGTGTATCATTACTAGCCTAATGGATGTTGGTTCAAATGGGATGCTACGCTAGGAGCCATGGATATATTGGTCTCTTGTATCCCTTACAAGAAAGAGACTGGATCTATGAAACATATGGAGGATGAGGCTTGTTTCTGAATTGCGTGTGACACTGTCGTGGACGCAGCTTTTTCATTCCTCCATATTTCGGTTACGTGCACGACTCTGGGGGGAAGACAAAGCGCTCCTCCCAGTGAGGTCGCCATGAGGTAGAAGGTAGGGGACAAGGCGTGGAGTTATTGATAGCCGACCTCCCACTCCGATGGATTCCGCTTTTGAATGTATATAAGGGTGAATCTCGTGGTCTTGTTAAAGGTCGTGTAACAGGAAGGATCAGTTGACGTGCCGTGCCGTTAATATTCGTCTTATCTGCCATGTTATTTTGCACTCTCTGATCCTTGTCCGACATTGTCACTCGTCCTGCAGCTGTCCTCCAGCTACGACTGCCGTGTTCACGATCCCCAGTAACTCTATTAAATTTGATAGGCTCTACACATATGTATTATCTGTGTGTGCAGCAGGGAGGATGGATTCTGAGTGCTATACGGAGTACTCTTTAATACTTTATTACAGTGGATATGTGTGTACAATGCTGAAAGCCTCTACATCCACACGGCTACGTCAGAAACGAAAATACGATATTACGATGGGGATGAAGAATGTTTGCTTGCGGGGAAATGGACTGTCAATACGAGTATCGCATCGTACCGTATGGCACACATGACGTTGATGGAGACGGAGGCGGTTGAGTGGCAGTTGATTGACGATGTCACGCTGCATAGCCCTGTGTTAGTACATACTAGCAGTACGGAGTCCTCCGTACGAGTACAAGTACTCGAAAGTAGGACGTACCTTGAGGTCCTCAACAGTGAACACACATAACCTGTACAAAGTATTACTCGCGGTTCTGTACGGAGTAATACTCGTACAGCTACTGTATTGATGTACTCCGTAATATACGTTAATGCTCCGGGCTATAGCAGCGGTAATAGTGCCGAGTTGGTAGGGCAGCAGCGGTGACGAGAACGCGCGTTCTTTGACCCTCCACACTCCGCCAAGTGATACGGATGCACGGCGGAAGCGGAAGCGGTGGTCGGACAGTATCAATTGTGCTAGTACTCCGTACTCCGTACTACTCTGTAGTACTAGTATTGGTATGTACCCCGTACCACGGACGAGCACTCATACCGATTCAATTGCCCGGCAGTGAGCAGCTGTCAGGGTAGAAGCGCAAAGTTAAAGAGTCTCACTGCGCAAGAGTATGACATGTGCCGTACGAGTAGAATCATGCCAGTTGCGGGAGGGCTACGGCAGTCTCCAGGTACGAGCACAACCTATTACTTCGTAGTTTGTACTTATCATACCTCCTAATACTACTTTACTACTAGTCGGTACACGCTGTGGTGTACTCGTAGATGGACATTGGCACGGAGATTGAAAGG
The DNA here is from genome assembly GCA_900188575.1 of Geosmithia putterillii. Classification (NCBI taxonomy): domain Eukaryota; kingdom Fungi; phylum Ascomycota; class Sordariomycetes; order Hypocreales; family Bionectriaceae; genus Geosmithia; species Geosmithia putterillii. The sequence goes on from FYEU01000317.1 coordinate 74,926, forward strand.
ACTGTCTGTGCGTACGAGCTGGAGGGTGGAGGGCAACCTAATCAACTGGTGTGCGCAGTAGATGTACTCCGTACCTACTTCGTAGATAGACTCGTGCCAATGGCAGCTGCAGCTCAACCAGTTAATCAAGGTGTGGGTGGGGATGGCCGTCTTCCAAGTTCCAACAAGTCTTCTACGAGCCTACGACTACGGAGTACTTGGAGTACCAGAGGACGTTGCAGTGGGAAGTGGCTTGATGGCTGGCGGATGCTGGCTGGAACCGGCTCGACTTGGCTTCTTTTGGCGCGGCACAAGTGCGAGGCACAAAGGTTGAGGTTGCATCGGGTGCCGCACGAGCAAAGCAATTGGCAATCAATAACTATCAACAATACGGAGTACGTGTACATTGGCAGAGTACGAAGCACGTAGTACGAAGTGAATACTCGTACCGTCGTCATCTTGGGTATTGTCGAGGTTGATCAATTGACAGCAGCCGGCAGTGGTGGAAGGAATGCTCAACGCCCCGTGGCCCCCCTGCCCCCAAGACTTGAGAGTCAAGACATGAGGCTCGGATCACACGGTCAGTGTCTCGTGGTATTCTTAGCAGCAGCGGCAATGGGAGAGTGATGGCACTGAGTACCTGTATGGTGTTTCATCCATTGTTGTTGTTATGACGGAGCATGAGGGTGAATGGATGACGTGATTGGAAGAGAGTCGCAGCTGCTGCAGGAGGGTGCAGGAAGGAGGCAAGAGACCTCAAGAGACTGCAGGAGATTCCCGTGGAAGCCAAAGAGCCCACAGGGCCACTGGCTATACTTAGCTGAGAGAGGCGTTGAGGCGCAAACGCCGGGTCGGGAGAGATGAGAGGTGAGAGGTGAGAGAGATGGACCGCCAATCACGGTTGCCTAGCAACTCACGGAGTATACTCCATGAATACAGTATGACCTTGATCAGTACCTGTACTACTATACTAGTAAGTAGTGATCCTAGTAGTAATACTTGCTAGATGTACATTCTAATCTGTATAACATGTACAGGAGATACTAGTAGTACTTCGTAGTAGTACTAAGGTAAGTACTAGGTAATAGAAATAAGGAGGTGCTATTAGTGAAATACAGTAATAGCACCGGTAATAACATTAAACGCAAAAGATACAGAGTTGTCAAATCCATCTTCTCCTTACTCGCTAGTACATGTACGAAGTTAGTAGTTAATAGTGACTTCCAGGTCCTACTCGTAAGTAAATCGATTGCGGTTGTCAATGTTGGTCCAAGGTAAAGCAGACAGATCGACAACCATCGCGCTAGAGACGCTCCTTTGTTGCTTGGTTGCTTGGCTCATTGCTTGGCTTGTTGCTTGGCTTTTTGCCCCCTGACTCTCTCGACTTTGTGACTTTGTGACTTGCCTGGTGCTCCGCGAGACAGGAAATACATCTCCATTTTTCCCTCCATCTTTCCTATCCCCTGGTCCTCTGGTCCTAACTCTTCCCCCCGGTCGACCAGACAAAGCGCTCTCTCTGCCTTGTTTTTCTCTTTTGTTGTCTGTCCCCTCTGCTCCGTATATTATTTTCTACTTTGTACTGTACAAAGTATTGCCCGTGCTGTCATTCATCAACCTTGTTCAAATGCGCATCCCCCGTCTAGCCTCAACCCCCCTTTGCAGACACCTTTGCAGGCCGAGAACAACAACCGTTTTGGTCCTCGACGTTTTTGGCATCAACAAAACAACATAACGCCACTAACCGAGAACGATTGAACAGCCACCAACGCATCATACACACACAGAGAGAGAGAGACACACACAACATACATACACACAGAGAAAGAGAGAGAGAGAGAGAGAACCTCTGAGAACGAGAAGAGGAAGAAGCTCTCGTAGCCGAGTTGCGCCCCGCCTCCCGCGTGAGACACTTTGGGACGAGGAAAAAAAGCTTGGCAAACACGGCATTCCTACAGTACGTTTTTTTCCTCTTGTGCCATGCGGCATCCCATCATGACCTCGTCATTCCCTCATACCTTCTTCATATTATCCTTGGCAACAGCAGAAGCAGAGACACAGACAGACAGACGGACAAATCCAGGGGCAAGCCAGCACAGGCATGCGACCATATGATCTCATGCTGACATTCAGCCTCCCCCCTATCTACAGAAGACACACACACACACCAGAACATGTCCTTATTCCGGGGCCGCGAACAGCGGCTGCCGATGTACGAGCGCACCGTCTCCCCGGCCAAGGAGCGGAGCTCCAACGATGACGACTCCTACCTGTCGTCGTCCGACGCCGACGGCGAGCTGTTCCACGACCACCGCTCCGCCAGCACCTCGCGAAGCGTCTCTGGCTCGCTCGCCGCCGTCCCCATGCTCGCCCGCAGCAGCAGCGCCCGCCCACCGACCGTCAAGCGCGTAGCCGGTGTCTACCCGTACCGCCTGCCCACAAAGGTCACCCGCCACCTGTGCCTGGGCATTGCCTTCATCCTCTTCCTCATGATCGCCAGCCTCGTCCGCGCCAGCCAGGTCGACAACTGGAAGATTGCCAACGGCATGGCCGAGCCCCGGCCCGGGAACCCCCACATCTGGGAGAGCTTCCCCTTCCTCGAGCGCTACTATGGCGGCATCCGCACCCTGGTGCCCCTCAACGAGAGCAGCCCCGAGTATCCCTCCCCGATCGAGAACACCCATAGCGAGGCGCCCCTGCGCCGTGTCGGCGACGAGGACCAGGAGCAGCAGGGTCAGGAGGGTGGTGCCGCCGGAGAGGCCCTGGGGCACCAGCAGAAGCAGCAGCGCCGTGCTGCTGCTGCCGACGCCGCCGAGTCCACACAGACCGCCACCGAGGAGGCCCCGGTGCCTACCAGCCACTCCTGGACCGAGTACGAAGGCAGGGCCCACGAGGACTCGGAGATTAACGAGTGCTTCGTCAATGCCAAGCGCAGGGTGCGAGTCCCGCCCGTCCGCTACTTCGAGGGTCGCCCCTACGGCTTCCCTCGCAACGTCGCCGGCTCCTACGAGGTCTTCGACTTTCCCGAGGACATCTGCTTCGACCGCTTCGGCCGCTACGGCCCTTACGGCTTCGGCTACTCCCTCAAGAGTGGCGGCCTGGGCACGGGTGAGAACGGCGAGAGTGCCGGCTCCGCCGCTGTCTGGCAGGACGCCCCGCGTGTCGACTACCGCGGCGTCGACTGGGCCGAGGTCCAGCGTCGGTGCTACCGCTCCAACGCGGCCCGCTTTGAGGAGCAACCGGCCCGGAAGTCGCTGCAGCGGGGCTTCTTTGTGCACGACGAGTCCGAGTACGACGTGACCAACGAGAAGAAGCGCAGCAGCGCCGACGAGACGGAAACCAGCAGCAGCAAATCGACACCCATGATTAGCGACGACGACCGGACTGAGCTCGACACGACAGCCTCGGCCTCAGCCTTGACTGCCGGGGAGGATGACGACGACGCGCCCCCGAAGCCGCAGAAGGTGTCCAAGCCCAAGAGCAGCGCCAGCAGCGGCGTGGCGGCGACGGGCAGCAAGACGGCGCGCACGGCGATTGTGATCCGCGGGTGGGACGAGTTTCGGTTCCAGCCCGACGACGTGGCGTCGCTACGGGCCATGATCACAGAACTGTCGCTGGCGTCGGGCGGTCGGTACGACATCCACCTGCTGGTGCAGGTCAAGAACGACGCGGCGTTCCCCATCTGGGCTGAGGAGGAGGCGTACCAGCGGCGCATCAATGAGACGGTGCCCGAGGAGTTCCGGGGCCTGGTGACGCTGTGGACGGAGACGCAGATGCTGTCACTGTACCAGGGCATCTACGACCTGTTTGCGCGGGGTCCCGGTCTTCCCGTGCATGGAGTGTACCGCGGGCTGACCATGGCGATGCAGCACTTTGCCTACATGCACCCCGAGTATGAGTACTTTTGGCAGTGGGAGATGGACGTGCGGTACACGGGCCACTACGGCGACCTGTTCAGCAAGCTGGAGCGGTTCGCCAAGGCGCAGCCGCGCAAGGGCCTGTGGGAGCGCAACGCGCGCTTCTACTTCCCCGAGGTGCACGGGACGTGGGATGACTTCTCGCAGATGGCGCGCATCCAGAACGAGATGGGCACCGTCAACGCCGACAACGTGTGGGACAGCGCCCCCGGGATCAAGCCTGACCCAGACTCTGTGCGCAAGAAGCGCAAGAGCATCTGGGGCCCCGTCCGCCCCGCCGACAACGACGACTGGTTCGAACCCGGCAACGACCCTGTGCCGCCCACTGGCGGTCCGGACAAGGACAAGTCCCAGTGGGGCGTCGGCGAGGAGGCCGACTACATCTCCCTCAACCCCATGTTCGACCCGGAGGGCACAACGTGGGGCCTCCGTGACGACATCACGGGCTACAACACCACGCTTGGCGGCCCCCCGCGTCGCGCCAACATCATCACCACGTCGCGTATGTCCCGCCGCCTGCTCATGACGATGCACCGCATGACGGCGTACAAGAAGCAGTTCGCCTTCCCCGAGATGTGGCCCGCCACCGTGGCCCTGCAGCACGGCCTCAAGGCCGTGTTCGCCCCGCACCCCCTCTATGTCGACCGCAAGTGGCCCGTCGACTACATGTCCCAGACGTACAACGGCGGCCGCGACGGCTCCGTCGGCGGCTCGCGCACCAGTGTCTTCGGTGACCGCGAGCACAACCTCCTCGGCCTGTCGTGGTTCTACAATGCTGGCTTCGGGCCCAATCTGTACCGTCGCTGGCTCGGCCTCCGGGTGAATAATGATGGTGGCGAGGAGTTTGAGAAGACGCCCGACCGCACCAAGGAGGGCGGCTCCCCGTCCGACATGAAGGGCGGCGAGGGCCGAATGTGCCTCCCCCCCATGCTCCTGCACCCGGTCAAGGAGGTTGATCTGCCGGTCGAGGAGCCGGAGCCCGAGGTCGAGGCCGCAGAGATGGGGAACAAGAAGAAGCCCGAGTTTGACGCGGCGTCGTGAGCACGTTGACACGTGCCGGGTGGTATATATGCGCGAAGAAGCAGATCACATTGTTCATATGCTTTTCGATCTGGCTTGGCTTTGATGCCCTTTGTTTTCTGTTTCTGTTTTCTTACATTGGGTTGTGGCCCTACATCGGTTGTCTTTCTATTCCCTTCTTTCCTAAACAGAAAGAGCTCGGCGTTTGGCATTGTACAGGATAGGTTTCCTCTTCTTTTTTATTCTCTTTCTTCTCTCCTTTTTGTCAGTTGCTTCTGTCGGCTTCGCTCGGTGGATTGCCCGAGGGCACATTGCATAGTACATCATGTCAGAATATCACAAGTACCTACATGTACCTACACTTTATGTTCATGTCTACGGACAGACAGAATACACATACAGCACTTACCAGGAAACACTTACTGCACTGCATATATTACTTGACGTATGATGCTGGAGTTTGTGTGGCGCAAGTAAGCAAGGGCCGCGGCGCACGCAGATGTTTGACTACCCCCCCTCCCAGACGAGCGAAGCGAGAAGGTTGCCAGGTAGGGGCTGCCGGAGGCAGAGCGCAGTGTATGCGAGCCAGACGAGGGGTGCGTTAGAGGGTAAGGACCTGCTCATGTTTGTTCATGACGCACTCGTATCACTACAGGATGAAACGAAAGCAGTGGTGCTCGGTGTTGCAAGCGGAGCGAGGACAGCCCCCGACTGGGCCGCCGGAGGCATATCGCTAGGAGTGTCTTTGTATATTCCGAGGCACGAAAAGTTTTTTTTTTCATTGGTTGTGCTCGCTGTGATGCTTACAATATTATTACATCTATGGGTGGAAGCTGTGCTCATAGAGGGAGCAACGATGGCCTCTTCATGGCTGTCGGAAGCAAAATCACAACTGCGCGGATGTGTCGGGAAGCAAACGCTCACAAAGACCAAATGCCATGTATCGAGGTCGTCCCAGACTCGTGAATATTTCCCATGCAACGCGTTATATCCCCTTTTGTTTTGCCAATTTACAAAGACAGACAGACTCCCATCTGCTCCCCTCCTTCCGCCCCTTCCCCCCCCCTCTTTATACGCCGACAAACAAGAATGCCTGAACAAGACAGGGCTGAACAATGTAGAATAAGACACAAGAGCAGAGAAGGTAGGAAAAAAGAAGAATGTAAAGAAGACTTGATGGACCAGGTGGTTCCTAGGGGCTAGACAACACGCTTGACCTCGAAGAAGCGACGCAGCCACCAGACCTGGAAGACGGACTCGCCAATGACAATGCTGATGACGAAGAGGTTCCACCACTTGACGCGGGCGTTTGTGCTTTCGGCCGTATTGCGGTGGGTGCGCTCGCGGATGACAATGTACTGCTGCTCGTCCTTGACCTGGGCGAGGAGATCGGAGAGGGCGCGAACTGGTGGGGGAGTCAGAGTTAGCATGAAATTGAGGTTGGGCAACAACATTGACGGGCAGGCAGTATGCCCCCGATGGAGGAATGTAGAAACTCACCCTCCTTCTCGAGCGGGTCACTGGGCATGTCACCCTCGCTGACGTAGACGACGCCGTGGACGTTGAAGGAGACCTCCTTTGTGTTGGCGCCCCAGTGCTGGTTGCCGAAGCAGTAGGTGTACTTTCCGTCGTGGTGGGCGGTGAAGCTGTGGTCGCCTGACGAGACGGCGTTTTCCTGAGCCTCGTGCTGGTTATTGGGGTTGACGATCTGGAGGATAAGTTAGTAGCTGTTGGTCATTGCTTGCTGCATGCAAGCTGCTTGTTGTATGCGAGACTGTGTGTATATAAGGAGGGAGAGTGTGCGTACCCAGAAGTCAATCTCGATGTTCCCGGCCGAGCCAAACTCGCGGTCTCCGACCTGGAAGGTGACAGTCATGGTGTCATCGCGGTGGAGCTCTTCGTAGAAGCACTCGACGCCGTGGGAGGGCAGGACGATGTTGTGGGCTGCGGCGGTGCTGAAGGCGAGGGACGCCGCCAGCAGCGACTTGACGGCGTTGATGAAGCGCATTTCGGCGGGCGACTGAGAGAGGCAGGGATTCTGGTTTATGTGGTCGTTGGGGAAATGGCTGTCGTCGTCTTCGTCGTCGTGTCGTGTCGTGTCGTGTCTCCCTTGCCGTGATGGAGCTTTGGACCTTCCTTCTCTCCTTGGGGGCCTATTGACACCTTTGCGGTTGCGCGCGACTTGGACAGACTACGGGCTTGGCGTTGCAGGATGGAGAATTGGTTTTGCCGGAGCTCCGGGAAGGTGTAGGTGCAGGGTAGATAAGTTCTACTAGTATCGTTTTGCAATTCTGTCCATGGGACATGTACATGTATCTTTACTCAGTACTAATTACTGCTAGTACGGAGTACTCCGTACCACTTCGTACGAATGTTGTCTTTAATGTTTCCTTTTCTTATGCATGCACGCTGCTGCAGGTTACGAGTGTTTATCACGGGTGCTGTGCCGTTGATAATGCTACTGCCGGACTGGGATTCTGCAGCCTGGCAACCTGGTATCAACGGGTTGCCTGGGCATCGACAGAATGCAGGCAGAAGTCGTGGAGCAGAGTATCACACTCTTGTTCGTGCTCGTAATACTCCGGAAGTATGTACTTGTAGGCCGTACTTGTAGTCGTACTCCGTACTCGTAGTAGACGCACATAAGAGTGTGGGCCCTTTGTCAGGGGCAACATCCGACGAACAAGACGCCACGTAAATGCCTACAGAGGTTATGTGTGGACACGATGGAGCAATCGAGCAATGTCGGACCCATATTACGACTGATGGAGATGCTTGTGGGCTCCGGTACTGCTGTACGGAGTAATGGTAATGATACAGTGCTGAGGTGTACTCGTAATGCTTGTCTGTCCGTACGAGTACATGTAGCAGCTTCTGGGAAAAGGGGGAGAGGAGGCGATGCTGTGATTGTCGATGTACTCGGTAGATTCATCCATCTATCCATGTCCTCTGCATACCACAGGTTATCAAGTCTACCAGTAGTCTATACAGAGTACGGAGTACTCCGTACCTGTACAGAGTCCAGGTATTGATGTGTAGAATTTTGTGTTTCTTTTGTGTGGGTTGCCGATGAGCTTATCAGCATGTGAGAGTTTAGAAACAGGGCTTTTCCTCTACTCCGTACTGAGTCTGCGTACTCCGTACAGCTACTACTCCGTACTACAAGCAATCAAGGTACGGCATAAAGGTACAGAGGTTCCAGGGGCTCTTCAGTTGGGAGCGGTGGGTGGGTACGAGCAAGGTACAGCCTCGGGGGAAGATGCCTTGGACTTGCCTTGAGACTTGCCTTGAGACTTGCCTTGGTCGGTGGCATTTTACTCGTACATGTGCACTCCTAGACAAGTAGACACATGTATCCCTCCAACTCGTCGATGGGGAAGCACATTATTTTAGCACATGGATCCAGCCACCAGCCATGGACCCATTCAACCATTGCACAAGGACCTTGACTAGGACCAGAGATTACAAGGGGACATGTCTACGAGGTACAGTGGTTGGTTGTGTGGTCCTGCTGCCCGTCCGCCGCACAGCCCGCTGGAATTCGCAAAACCAGAGCCCCCAGTGGCCTGTTACGAGTCGCGTAGAGTGCCAGCCACTGACTGGCCGCTCACTGGCTGAAGAGGTGTGGCCAGGTGGTATTAGGGGGCCTGGACCCGCTGTATTTGGTGCTGGCAGGGTCTGTCTGGTCCTAGGCACAGCTACGAAGAAATACCACGTCGCGCTGTCCAGCGCCTGCATACAGTAATGTACAGTGGTGTACAGTGGGTGTGCACAGGGCCGTCTAGGGGACGTGGTAGCAGTACAACCACTGTATTATTGAACCGTACAGTGCCCTGGGCAGAGCAGAGAGACCAGGCATGGATTCAGTGCTGCACTGTCTCCTCATGTCCGCTCCATGCCGTGCGCGCTCTCTCTCGCTCTCGCTCTCAAGTCGTGCTCGGACCAAGGTCTCCCTCTCTCCCGCCCAAAGTCGCTAAGCCCCAAAATTCAGCACCACAGCGCCCGCCTGCCTGGCCTGCACCTCGCCCTTCCCACGTCCGTCGCCCCTCTGACCTTGCCAATCCAACGTCTACACCGACATCACCATCCCGCCCTCCAAAACCACAAACTTCTTCCATCCTCGCCCTCCCTCCCCCATCCTCTGGAGGCATCATCCCCGACCAAACTCGTGAGTCCCCCCCCATCTCCCATCCCGCCCATCCATCGTCTTCACCATCCCCCTCCCCTTCTATCCTCTCTCCCGACCACGCTCGCCTCTCTCCCCGCGCCCACCATAACCCCCCCTTTTGCTGGTCTTTGTGGTGGTCGCCTGCGCAGAAAAAAAGAGGACACCAAGTCCACACGCTCGCCCGCCCCCCCCCGACCGCACGCGTGACGGCGCCATCTATCCTCGTCGCAGCCTGCCAGGCATCCGCCATCATCTTTTTCCTTGCCGCGCCCATCTCGCATCGTCTCTCTGTCTTCGAGCGCGCGCGCGCTCATCTGCCTACCTGCCCGCCCCCCTCTCTTTCTCGCAAACACGCAACTCTGTCATCAATTGGACTTGGCCTGTCATCATCCGAGCCGCCACCCTGATGCCACATTGCCTCTGGCAGCAATCACCATTTGCCCCCCATCACTGTCACAACATATAAAGCACGCACATGCGACATCTGCCGTCGCCTTTGTTTCGATTTGCTAACCTCGTCTTGTTCCAAAACAAAAGCTTCCCTTTTTTTTCTTAACGACGTCACAAAAGGGCTCTCTTAGCCTCAAACCGCAAACATGGGTCTCGCTTTCTCGAAGATCTTCGACAAGCTGTGGGGGAAGAAGGAGATGCGTATTCTGATGGTCGGTCTCGATGCCGCCGGAAAGACCACTATTCTCTACAAGCTTAAGCTCGGTGAAATTGTCACCACCATTCCCACCATTGGTATGGACGCCCTCGTCTCCTCTCCGTCTCCTCTCCGTCTCCGCTCCGCCTCTGCGTCTCCGTAACGACGGCCGCCGCCTAATGAGCCACCGGCCCGTCTCGAGACCGAGACAGCCCCGGGCCGTGGGCGGACAAACGCGGCTCGACCTCTTCGAGTGCCAACTAACACCTCATTCTCTAGGCTTCAACGTGGAGACTGTCGAGTACAAGAACATCCAGTTCACCGTGTGGGATGTCGGTGGTCAGGACAAGATCCGTCCCCTGTGGAGGCACTACTTCCAGAACACTCAGGGTATCATCTTCGTTGTCGACAGCAACGATCGCGACCGTATCGTCGAGGCCCGCGAGGAGCTCCAGCGCATGCTCAACGAGGACGAGCTGAGGGACGCTATTCTCCTGGTCTTTGCCAACAAGCAGGATCTTCCTGTGCGTACCCCCGTCCCCCTCTTTTCTTGACCTTGCTTCTGAAGCAAGCAATTGGATGTGTACACCCCGCTGACAATCATTTAGAACGCCATGAACGCTGCCGAGATCACCGACAAGCTTGGCCTCCACAGCCTGCGCCAACGTGCTTGGGTACGTCACCAGCCCCTCCCCTCCCGATTCCTTCGCTCAGTGTGTCCCATGCTAACCTCTACTCTCCCACCACAGTACATCCAGTCCACCTGCGCCACCTCTGGCGACGGTCTGTACGAGGGTCTCGAGTGGCTCGCTACCACGCTCCGCAAGGCCGGCCACCAGTAGAAGCATTCAGTATAGAAGCCTCGTCTGGTCGACACCACCATCTTTCTTCTGCCTCCCTTGCCGCGCGTACTCTTTTCCGTCCCACACATCCAAGTTTCGATTGTAATTTGCAAAGCTATCAGGATCCCAATCGAAATTAGTTGATAAAAACCATGCCGCAAAACTCCATCTCTCTCCCAGTCTTCTCACTCTTCCACACTCTCTCACCACTCTCTGCCTCCCCCTCTCCGGCAGAACCTCCTACCTCTTACGGCTCTTCTCTCCTTTTCCCTCCCATCCTTTCTTACTACTTTCTCTCTCTTCTACGTTGTGTCGTGTTTGTGAAAAATCGGGTTCTGGTTGTCAAAATTTCTATAACGGCCGTATTTGTTTATTTGTGGTCTGGCTCGTCCAAGCGAGATCTCTTCCTGCCATGACCGGGGAGGAAGGGAAACGAAACGAAACGATCAAGGACAGGACAAGGACAAGGACAATCTGGGTGGAAGGGGAATAACGAATGAGGTTGGGATGATGGAGGAAATCTCTGGGTTCATTGACAAGGGGGACTGAGGGACATTGGAACGCAGGAGAACGGGGGCTGGATGGACTAGTTAGTCATGTTTTGAGTCCTTGTGTTGCGCGTGCGTCTTCACTTTTCTGGAAGGGAAAAATATATCTTGTGTTTTATTCTTAACATGGCATTCGACTATTAACGTGAAGAGAATGGCTGTATTAGCGGAGGGTGCTTGGTTGCAGGACGGCGAGCGCAGCGAGGACAGCTCTCCGCAGGAGGCTCCCGGCAGCCCGGCAGGGTCCCCGAAAGGACACTCTCAGAGGTGAAAAGAACATTGACAGAGATATTACGAGCATACGAGATCGATATAGACAAGTGGTGTGAATTCTATGCGGTGCTATGCTAACAAGAAGGAAAGATCCCTATAATACATACATATGGAAGTGACGAAGTACTAGTAGTGTTGAAAGAAGCAAACAAACAGAAGACATTGTACAGTAGCAGTCGAGGTATCATTCTTTGTTGTGTATTGTGTTGGCGCAATCGTTTCAACTCAATCAATCAATCAATCAATCGGATGTGGTGGGCGCGGGCGCGGTAGGTGCGGCCCCGAGGGTGGCAATCTCGAGGCCCTGCTCGTCGTCACGGACTTTGACCTCTGCCCTCTCGCCCATCTTGAGCTGACCCCGGATGATCTTGTCGGCGAGGGCGTTGCTGATCTCGTTTGTAATGAGACGGTTGAGGGGGCGGGCGCCGAACTTGGGGTCGTAGCCGCGGCGGGCGAGCCAGTCGCGGACATCGGCGGGGACGGCGAGGGAGATGCGGCGGTCGTCGAGGCGACGTTGCAGTTCGTCGAGGCGGATGTCGACGATGCCACGGATGGCGCCGAGGGACAGCCGGCGGAAGATGATGAAGGAGTCAATGCGGTTGAGGAACTCGGGCGGGTAGGCTGACGAGACCACGTCCATGACGGCGGAGCGGACGGCCGGGTCAATGTCGCCGGAGTCGTCCTCGGGCACTGTCTTTCCATCCTGCTCAGCAGCAGCAGCAGACTTTGTGGGGTTGGCGTTGACGAGTATGTCGGCGCCGAGGTTGGAGGTAAGGACAATGATTGTGTTGCGGAAGTCGACCTTGTGACCCTGGGCGTCGGTCAAGTAGCCCTCGTCGAGGACCTGGAGGAGCAGCGCCGAGATGTCGCGGTGGGCCTTCTCAAATTCATCAAAGAGCAGGACGGCGTAGGGCTTGCGGCGGACGGACTCAGTCAGCTGGCCGGCGTCGTCGTAACCGACGTAGCCCGAGGGCGCGCCGATGAGGCGCGAGATGGTGTGCTTCTCCTGGAACTCGGACATATCGAAGCGGACGACGGCTGACTCGGTGTCGAAGAGGAAGCCCGCCAGCTTCTTGCACAGCTCCGTCTTGCCGACGCCCGTAGGGCCCAGGAAGAAGAAGGACGCCAGCGGGCGGTTCTCGCCGCTGAGGCCCGCCCGCTGCAGCCGCACCGCGTTGGACACGGCTGCGATGGCCTCATCCTGGCCCTTGACAGACTCGCGCAGCATGTCCTCCATGTGCACCAGCTTCTCGATGTGGCCCGACGTCAGCTTGGCCACGGGGATGCCCGTGATGCGCGACACCACCGTGGCGATGTCGTCGGCTGTGACCGAGTCATGGATAAGTACCCCCTCCTGCCCATCCCCCTCTGCGGATGGGTCGGCGGCCTCGCTATCGTCCTCCTCCTCCTTGGGGAGTTTCTGCTCCAGAGAGGGTATGACGCCGAAGCGCAGCTCTGATGCACGCGCAAAGTTGCCCTCACGCTGGGCCTGCTCAAGCTCAAAGCGCGCCTTGTCGAGATCCTCCTGGACCTTCTTGACGGACTCGAGCTCGGAGCGCTCCTTTTCCCAGCGTGCATTAAGACCTGACACTTCTTCCTGCAGGGCAGCGAGGTCTTTCTCAAGTTTCTCGCGGCGCTCGCGGCTGGCGACATCCTTCTCTTTGCGCAGGGACTCGAGCTCGATCTGCACCGTCATGATTCGGTGGTCGAGGCGCATGATATCCTCGGGCTTGGACTCGTGCTGTAGCTTGAGGTGGCTGGAGGCCTCGTCCATGAGGTCAATGGCCTTGTCGGGCAGGAATCGGTCCGTGATGTAGCGGTTAGACAGAGTGGCAGCAGCGACGAGGGCGCCGTCGGTGATGCGTACGCCGTGGTGCACCTCGTACTTGTCCTTAATGCCGCGCAGGATGCTGACCGTGTCTTCGACCGACGGCTCGCTTACTAGGATGGGCTGGAAGCGGCGCGCCAGCGCCACGTCCTTCTCGATCTGGCGGTACTCGTTGATGGTGGTGGCGCCGCAGCACTGCAGCTCGCCGCGCGCCAGCGCCGGCTTCAGCAGGTTGGACGCGTCGATGGAGCCCTCGGCTTTGCCGAGCCCCAACAGTGTGTGCAGCTCGTCTATGAACAGGATCACCTCGCCTTCGGCCTTGGACACCTCGTCCAGCACCTTCTTCAACCGCTCCTCAAAGTCGCCCCGGAATTTGGCTCCCGCGATCAGCGACCCCAAGTCCAGGCTGATGACGCGCTTATTCTTGATGCTCTCGGGCACGTCGCCGCCCACAATCCGCAGCGCAAGCCCCTCCAGGATGGCTGTCTTGCCCGTTCCCGCGTTGCCGATAAGCACCGGGTTGTTCTTGGTCCGCCGTGACAGGATCTGGATCGTCCGTTGGATTTCGCTGTCCCGCCCAATCACCGGGTCCAGTTTGCCGTCCTTGGCCTTGGCCGTTAGGTCCACGCCGAATTGCTCCAGCGCGGGCTTCTCCTCTCCACCACCCATGTCCATACGGTGCGTCCCGCCCGGCGGGTGTGGTCGTCCACTGGCATAGTGGCGCCTGGCTGCAGTGGTCGCGAGGCCCGGGAGCAGCAGTCGAGTCGTCGATGCCGTCGTTGGTCGTAGGGCTGAGAGCGCCCGCGTCGCCGGTCGTGCGGTTGTGGTGGTTCTGGTGGTTGTTGAGGCGCCAGCTGCTGCGAGACGCTGGGCCGATGATATTACGTGCCTTCGGGCTTGCATCTTCAATGCAAGAGGATACAAGTGACACAGGCAGGTATGGTATGGGTATGTATATGTAAAGTGGTTGGTTTGGGTGTGTGTACGTGTGGATGTAGTTGTAGAGTTGAGTGGTGCAATTGACACGGAAAGATCAAAGACGCAGGGAAATCAGAGACACGAATCGGCCGTCGCGTCCTCGCCGGAATTCATCTACTCATATACAGGCAAGTCGTGCGGCTCGTGCGGCTTCTCGAGGCTGCCAAAGTCGTGTGGTTGAGGCGAACAGCTTCCCGGTTGTGCCAGTAGCTTCTCGCAGGTTCCGCCCTGCCGAGGACCGGGGGACAGCCGGAGGGTCTAGAACTTTGGCCGACGTAATGTCTATATCTTATCGATGGCAGTCTATTATCGCTATCGATTATCGATAAAAAAACACAAAAAACCCAAGCCAGCCCCACCAACAATGGCCACCACCCCACCATTGGGACACAAAATGGGAAAATTCGAATCACGTGCGCTCAGCCCCATGCTCCGCGGCCACACGAGGAGTGGTGGTGCTGAAAGGGGATTAGCGCCAGAGGGTTCACATTTTGCTTCCCACACAAATCGCTAGTCTGTGGCCCTCACACAATTCCCCTACTTTTCCAGGCGCTGCATCACCAACCTCAAACCGCTTATCCTCACCACCCAACCATCCACCCCCTCTCCCCCGCGACGACCGCCCGCGACAGAGTCAACATGTCGGCCCAGACCCAGAAGAAGACCTTCGGCAAGTCGACCCGGGAGGTCCCTGCCTCCACGGAGAAGGCCAAGAAGTGGTACCCCGTCGACGATGAGTCCGAGCCCAAGAAGGTGAGTCGGATATGATAATGCAGATCGCAATGCACACACACACAAACCACACGTCCTCTCTTCCAGTTCAGTTTCTCTGCACCCGCTCCTCGGTCAGGGTTGCGGGGGAAGCATTGGCTTTGCATGTCCTTGTCCTTGTCTATTTTTTATATCGCCCGGAAATGGTGTGGGATCGAATCCGAGAAAGAGTTTCGGAACACATGGATGCGCTCTTTGGGAACGGGCCAATCTTCGCCCTATTGCCTCTCGACAAACCAAGCAACAGCGCAATGCATCACGACCACACACCGTCATTCACGACCAAAATTGCCATCGAGGGCACGACCTGATCCGACAAGGGAGACAACGCACACAAAAGACATTGAAAGACAAGAACGAGAGAGGACTGCGCGCGTGTGTGTGTGTGTACTTCCCAGACACCGAATGCTAACCATCATTTTCAAAATAGGTTCGCAAGGCCATCCGTGCCTGGGCTCCCCGCCAGTCGCTGCAGCCCGGCACCGTCCTGATCCTGCTGGCCGGCCGCTTCCGCGGCAAGCGCGTCGTCCTCCTCAAGACGCTCGACCAGGGTGTCCTCCTCGTCACCGGCCCCTTCAAGATCAACGGCGTTCCCCTCCGCCGCGTCAACTCCCGCTACGTCATCGCCACCTCCCTCAAGGTCGACGTCTCGGGTCTCGACGACAAGAAGATCGAGGAGATCTCCCAGCCCAAGTACTTCACCGCCGACAAGGCCCAGGAGAAGGCCGGTGAGGAGGCTTTCTTCAAGCAGGGAGAGAAGCCCCAGGTATGCTACACCCACAAACAGACAATACGGAAAACAGAACAGCAGCGCTGACACCCCAAACAGAAGAAGGAGATCAAGAGCTCTCGCGCCGCCGACCAAAAGTCGGTCGACAAGCCCCTCCTTGCCAGCATCAAGAAGGTCGAGTTCCTCCCCACCTACCTCGCCAGCTCCTTCAGCCTGCGGAAGGGCGACAAGCCCCACGAGATGAAGTGGTAAACCATTTTTTACTATAAAGACAAAAAAAGCGAACCAAAGAGGCGAGGGTGGCGGATTAGGGACGAAACGGACACGACACAAGGACAAATGGAATGGCTTTCTTCTCTTTTCGTGTGTCGTTTGACGGATTTTCAACGTGAATGAGGACGCGGGGCTTTTATCTTTCTTTGCTTTTCTGTCCAACGGGCAACGGGCAACGCAAACTCAAGACCACTCCCTTCCCCCTCTCTTGAATCAAGCAAGAAGTGATTGGGTTGTCTTATTGGGTCTGCTCTGTTTGTTGTACAATGGGGGGGAATGAGAAGGAGAAAAACGCCTCGTCTTCCTCTGAATTGGGGGGATGTGGCCTGGTCTGGCCGGCCCCCCTTCTACTCTGCATTTGGAAGTCGACGGCATCGGTGACATTCTGGCGTCTGTAATCAGGGTTTACAGTCAAAACAAAAAAAGACAAAACGAGCATGACCAAATTTTTTTCCAAGAAGGCTTCCGGCGCGAGGCCGTCCAAATCCATCCATGACTTCTATACACCAATAACTGTTGTGAACTATTAGACACTTGCTCTCCTGCAAACCGCCAGTTACATGCGACAAACTGTCGGTGATATCGTGTTCGATGTTTTGTGATTGAGACCTGTCTCGCTTCCGGACATGTCCCTATATGCATTTGTGCGCAACTATTTACACTACTATCTTACAGGTTCCTGTCCACCCAGCTCTGGATGATGCCCACGAGCGAAGGCTCGTAGTGCTTGATCGACACCTTGCCGGACGCCTCGTCCAGGGTCGTGTTCGCCTGCACAAACACCTTGCGAGGCTGCTTGTTCTTGAGCACAACGTCACGGACCTTGGTGCCCCAGAAGTCGAGGCCCACAGTCGTCATGTCGGTGTAGAACTTGTTGCCCGTCTCCACGTCGGCGGTGGACTTGTAGACGTGCAGCTTCTGGAGGTACTTGGCAACGGCTATATGGAAGTCGTCAGCATTTGTCAGGCAGTAGATAATCACATAATCCTAGAGGGAACAAGAGGGGCTTACCGTCACGGCCGGCAGTCAGGATCTTTGACCGGTCGAGCTTGATGGTGAGGTCTGAGAGGTCGGCCTCCTTGTAGTCAAGCTTGCAGAAGTCATCCTCGGCCTCAAGGAAACACTTGAGGATGGAGAAGCGAGCCTGGGAGTGAGCCTGGCCCCATTTCTGGCTCTTGGGATCCCACATCTCCACAGATGCCAGACCGGCGCGGGCCATTGAGAGATAGGAGGCGTAGAGGATATCGCCGGCCTCGCCATCCAGATCGACGCTACCGTCACCGAAGCCAAAGATCTTGAGGACGGGGAACTCGCAGCTCAGGTGCATGGCGACGAGCTCAGCACGGCACTCCTCGTACGAAGCAGCAAGGCTGCCAAAGACGGAGCCCCAGGTCTGGCCGGGTTTGTACCAGGTGGTGATGGGCTTGCCCGTGACGGGGCTGACTGGCGGGTTGGCCTTGTCAAAGTTGAACTTTCCAGGCGATGTCTCCTGGAGAAGCTTTCCGCAGCCATGTCCCGTAAGCTCGTGAAGTCCAACCTGGACCTCAAACGAGGCATCGCGGTACTTTTGGTAGACTGCAAGGTCTTCGTCACGAATGAAGGGAATCTTCTCATTGGGGGCCTTGGCGCTCATCACGTTTCCAAGGGAGACGTTCTTGAAGCCCTCAGTCTGGCGGATATCATCGTAGTTGGGACTTGTAGAAAGTTAGTGAGTTCTGCCAGAGTGCCGTGCCACAGTAGTGGGAGTAGAAGAGGCAAGATCACTTACATGTTGATTCCAGCCGGGATACCAGAGCCAGCAAAAGTCAAGACCTCGAGCGAGGTGAAGTCGGGAGACAGAAATGTGTCTTTCTCAAACTCCTGGCTCCAAGGAAGCAGGGGGATGAGCGAGGGAGCGGCGTCCACGAGAGCACCAAAGGCACGAGTGCGTTCCACTAGGAGGGCGGTCAGTTGTGCGGCGGGATATTAGACGAAAGGTCCTGACTTACAGTTGACAACTGTCACGATAGGTTAGCAGCTGATCTGACAGATAGTAAAGAGACCAGTATAGGCGAGGGGGGGGG
>FYEU01000317.1:93062-128721 GCA_900188575.1 Geosmithia putterillii
GGGGGGGGGGTTACGTACTGGAGGCGAATCCTTCCCACTCGGCACGGACACCAGCAGGGTCACGGTAGGTCTCGATGAAACCGATGTTGCTCTCAACCATAGGGCCCTTGTCCTTGATCCAGTAGCGCTGGCTGTCCTTGAAGGCCTCGAGGGACCCAGACTCAAAGGACTTGGCGTAGGCATCGTGCATCTTCTTCTGGTTGTCGTTGTCTGCGTTGGCAGAGGCCTCCTTGATGTACTCGGTGATGCTCTTCAGCTCGGCGGCATAGTCGCCGTAGACAAGCTTGACGGTCTTGCCCTTGACGACGCCATCCTCGAGAGTGAACTCGGTCTGGGAGCCAATATCACCGCCAGCCGAGGGCGGCTGGGTGATGGCGGATGCGATGAGGAGCTCAAAGTTGCCGTCCTTGGTCTTACGCAGGCGGGTGTTCTCGGGCAGGAGGCCAGTCTTCTCCATCCAAGCAGAGACACCCTCAATCTCGGCTTGGGTGATGTTGGCAGAGTCAGGGTAGTAAGTCGTCATGTGGCCCGCATCGGGGAAGCCGAGGTGAAGAATGGCAGCATTGTCGGCACTGAAGATGGCGCCCTTCGTAGCCTCGTAGAACTTGGTGGCCTCCGGGGACGTGGCAGCGAGGGCCTCGACGCTCTTGGGGCTACACCGGGGTATGAACTTGGAGTCACCGAAGCTCTTGTAGTTGCCGTTGTTGCCCAGGAACATGGCAGCATACTCGAGGAAGAGGGTGACCTCGGACTCCTCGACGCCAGCCTTGGAGCCGAGAGCGGCCCAGTCGCCATTAGAGCTCTTGTGCAGGGACAGGATCAGGTCAAAGATGGGCTCAGACTCGGGGGAGAGCTGGCGCAGGACGATTCTGGTGCCTGCAAGCGAAGCTCTGCAGTTGGTGAGGGGTTGCGGGTCAGCAACGGGAAGATCAATGACAGACGGTCCGGGCCGCCTGAGCTACGCATGGAAGCTGGGCACCCAGAGGGGAGAAAGAAAAAGGGGCCAGTGATAAAAAGGGGTAGCTGCGTACTTGCTGATGAAGTGAGCGTAACGCTTCTGCTTATCGGTGAGAGGAGCAAAGTGCTTCTCAATCTCGAGCCTGACCACGCTGGGAGGCTGGTCAGCGAGGTAGTGGACAAGCTCCTTGGAATCCATGGTGGCGGCGGCGTTGGTGATGCTGGATGATGAAAATCTTTGTTGTTGCTGCTGGTTCAGGCGGAGGCGGTTGAGGGCGGGAGTGGGCTGGGCAAGGCAGGGGAAGACGCGTCGCGGTGAGATGGGCGAGGCGATTCTCGACAGACGAGGTAGTCTCCGCACGAACAATGAGGGCTGGATGAGGAGCGACATGACGCCGTACGTGCCACTCGCCAGTGCAGAGAGGGGAGCTGCAGCAGGTGACGCACAGGTCTGTTAAGGTGCTTGGTGCTTGCTGGCGGCGGAGCCTAAACACGGGTCCCGAGGTGGACAATAGGGCGTCTCTGCTTTAGGCGGGGGGGATTCGGCCACTGAGGAGGCAGGAGGGAGAGGGCCGGCTCCTGCCAGTTTGCTGACTGACAGGACAGACCCAACAGGGGCTAAGGCACGTGTTCACATGATATCGCGGAGGGGCAGGCGCTGCCTAAGGTTGAAGAAAGAGATGGAAGGCGCGGCAGGCAGGCAGGCAGGAAGGGATGGATTTGAAGGGGAAAAAAAGATGGGGAAGGAGCAATGTGTCGCCAGATGAGCTGCAGAACTTGAGGCCATATCCAAAAGGCGAGCGCCACTACAAACGATGGAGGATGGGTGGTTTCTGGGGTCTGGTTTGGCTGGGCCGTTTTAGAGCATCAATTGCTAGCCTGGGGGAGAGCCCTGCCATCAAGGGAGGTAATAATACTAGCGCATGCAAGAGGCTCCAAGAATCACAATCCACCATCGCACACACATCAACTCGGATCACTCGCAATACAGGAAATAGTCACTGAAAACTGGGCGAGACGGCAACACATGCAGCTACTAACTTGCACGACGGTTGTAGCCGACATGGCAGCCACAACGTTGGCCGCGCATCGCCTCCCCGTGCCGGCGGACGCTTACTCCATCTGAGTGCAAGCGGCCGACGGCATCCCTCATTGTGTGGCGGGACAGGGTGGCGGGGCCAGAACCACGTTGCTCTTGCTGACCCCGGACCTTGGTTCGTCTGCACATGCATACGACTCCGGGGAATAGAATGGTCATGCGAGCACCCCGTCCGTCGCTTGGCTAAAGAGGCCTGGCAATGGCAACATGGGGTCGTCACGGTCGGCGGCAAGCAGACAATGCGAGAGCAAAGCCGAGGAGGTCGGAGTCTCCGCAACGCAGTCGCAATGACTTCCTTGGCTGCTGCTTGCTGTGTTGGTAATGGCAACTCGTACAGCGTATTATTACGAGTAGTCGTGCTTGGTACTCGTACAATGCGGCCAGGAAGATTCTAGTGCCCGTGTTTGGATAGCATGCGAAACAAGGATTCCATTCGCGTGATGCGTGCGTGTCGCTCTACGAATGCTTGTATGGTTACTCGTACTATTCTCAGGGTCTCGTCTCGGAGGGCTCCGCCGGCACACCGGCATGGTCCTTCGTGTGAATGGTCTGGGGTTGCCTGTCTGCCAACGGGCCATGGCCATTGACGGACGGACCTGCGGATGCGACGCAAGCTGTGCGACAGACGTGTTGACATGAGACAGGCGGAGCGAGTGGGAAGTCATGACGTACGAGTCGAGTCTCATGCACTCACGCGACACATGGCTCGAGTAAAGTAGTATGGAGTATTGCAGCGTAAGTAGAGCGTGTAGCTTAATACTAACTTGCGAGGAAAGACTACGAATGTGGGGAGCGGGCGATATGCAGGCCGAGCCCGGAGCCTGAGAACGGAAGTGTTGCGGCGAGTTGGCCGAGAGAAGAATTCAGAACAATTCGGCGAACATGTCCCAATTCAGGGGAGCACCAAACGTACCAAAACGGCAGCGCAACAAGTAAAGGCAGCCCGACGGCGTCGAATGACAGGGCGGCCAGCCTGGAACATGGAAGAAGGAGAGGAAAAAGTTGCAGAAGCTCTCAGGTCAGTCTTGGGTCAGTCTCTTGGCTCACAGTCACCCTGGCGGGGCTCTTTGAGGACCCACAGGTGCCGGGGGGGGAGGGGGGGTCATTGTGGCCCCCCACGCCATCATGGGGTGCTGTTGCTGGGCTCGTACCTTTTTTCCTTGTCTGTCTATGTACGAAGTAACATGGCAATACTCTAATTAGGAGTCGCATCTAATACTCCGTATTGTCTGTGGTAAACGAGATGATTCGATGGCTGCTACTAGTCATCCAGAAGGGAAAATTTTTCCCTGCATGGGTTTTGAATCGTTGCCGTTCTTGCATTGCATATGGCACTGACTGGACGGTCGGCTGCTAGCAGCAGAGATGAGCAAAAGGTCATGAGGTTACTCGTAGTCGATACTCACTTACGGAGTACCTTACTCGTAGCACTATGAGTACGTCGTAGCATGACTTGCTTGGGCTTGCTTTGGCTTGCCTTTGGGCGAGGGTCTGCGCCTGGCTGGCTGCCAAGCCAATTGACAATGGCTATTATTACGGAGCTTCGTTGGGAGACGGACTTGGCGACCCAGGAGGAAGGGACACTTGGCTGAAATCGTCGGCTGAGCTTCCCGGGGGTCGCTAGTGTGAAGTGTCTCATGGTACGGAGTACAAGTACTGGGGCTGGCACCGACAAGGGTATGAGTGGTCGAGTCGAGGACCGAGTACAGCTTGGAAAGTATACTCGTACATTCAATCTGCGTACTGTACATACATGGATCAGCGGCCAAGTATGGGGTGAGCAGTGAGCACACGCAGCAGAACCCGGACAAGTTGCAGCTGCAGCGCGTTGCCGGATGCAAGGGATACCCAAGTACACTACGAGTATATCCAGTCCTCGTGCATTTTAGTAATACCTGACTACCAGTGGCACCCGTAAGCGAGTAGGACTGGATGCGAGAGAGAGTCATCGTCAATTCTTTCGAATACAGCCTATGTTAATACAGAATAGCATGTACGAGTACGAGTACTATGCTCGGCCCCATCCAATTGAACCATTTGCCAGCTTTTAGCCGGCCATTTCCCTCCTGGGGCGAGAATTTGCTTTTTTGGGTGTGGCCCACGCCAAGGGGCCCGGCCTGGCCGATGACGACAAAAGCCCCAGGCGAACAAGAGGCTGCCGGGTCCAATCCCACCCTCGCCGCACTCAGTCGCCCTCACACGCCCTCCCACGTAACCTGACTGACGCTTCAACCTATTGCCATTGTATTATTACTCCGTACTTCTAGTACGAGTAAACTGGATATAGGACCATACAAGGTAGACTTGAGCTTGCCTGGTCGCTCCTGATGCCCCGCAGCATGTGGGACTACTATGGTCTATGGGGGGTGACAGTGCCTCGCTCCTTCCTGTCTGCTGCTGCCATTCCTGTCCATCCCTCTTTCCCCTGGAAGTTGCCTGCTTTCCCTTCTTGCCTGTCTGGCCTGGGGATCCGTCGGTCCCAGGCGCGCCTTGCCCCCCGGCCTGCCGGCCGCCCCCCCCCCAAGGCAGGACCCCCCTAAGGCAGGCCCCTCCCAATCGCTCCTGCCCTCGCGATGCAAAGGTCACAGTCTACCAACCCTCCAGGGTCGATCTGGCCCTGAGCCATCACCAAGTTTTACTACTGAGTCGTACATTAAAATCACTCGTCCACTTACAATGGCTCGGCCAAGACAACCCGACCTGCTTGACAAGGAGTGTGAGCGGGAGAGACAAAAGACTGAAAGCCGTGCCGTCTCGCGTGTGCTCTTGTGACCCCGGAACGGGCATGGAATACGGGATGGATGGACAGGGTTGCAGACAGCCATCAAGAAGGGTAGCACCCGTACGTACAAGGTAATACTCGTGCGCCTTACAGGTACAGGTACTCCGTACAGCAGTCAACGCAGTAAGAAACTGGCATTGACATGTCCGCCTTTTTCTGCATCTCTGATGATGACTACGGCGTTTACAACACAGCTAGACTGCAGTTTACGAGAGTACTGCGTACTGCCAAGTACCCGTGCAACGTAATAATACCAAGGTGTGTACTTCGTACGAGGTACTCGAATCGTAACTTGGCCCAAGAACTGATGCAGGTTGACAGGGCCTGTGCGAATGAAATTAGGCTCGCACTTGCTCGACCCGTGGGGTCTGGGTAATACAAGAACCCGCTTTCGGCGAAGCGTCATGAATACATCGGCCCCATGTTCCCATGTTAGTAGTGCGTATTAGTACGGGTACGAGGGCGAGTACGTAGCCGGCCGTGGCAGTTGGCGAGTACGGACTATATTAAGACGTGCACCCTCGTCAAACCCGCTTCTCCAGACTTCTGACCTGATCCATTACTATTTCTCTCCTTCTCTATCCCTTCCATACCTGTAGGTACATACCCGTCTACTCGCCTTACTCTCTTACGCCATACCTTCAAATACTATACCATACCATACTACAACCTCACGTCCGTCCATCCGCCCATCCGCCCATCCTCTCTTACGTCCCTACTACGTGCACGAGCCCTTTGACTCTCCTGGCAACTTGCGGCACCACTGCGTAATACCGGTAGCCCCCATCTGTGTTAGCAGACATCTCTCCCGGAACTCGACACCTAAACTTCCTTGTCGTGGTGCACAACATCGACCAAGCCAAATCTGACGACCAGGCAAAGAGCCTCAAAAACGAATCAACCAAACCTTATTACGTCCCAGTATGCGATAGCGTACCTCGCCAAGACTATCACAAAACCGCAAGACCGTCACAAGACCGCCTCTTCCACAATGCTTTCATACGACGCGCCCCTGCCTCCCAACCAGGGTCACAACATGCCCTCACCACCCGAGTCGTTAAAGAACGGCCTGACCAACAGCCTGACCAACGGCTCCTCTGCAGCCTCCAACGACATGGTTCGCAACGGCGGCCACGCCCCTCACAAGCATCACCACATCTGGCTGGTCACGGGCCCGGCTGGGTGCGGCAAGACGACCGTGGCCAACTACCTCGCCCAGTCGCTTGATCTTCCCTATGTCGAGGGTGATTCTGTATGTTTCCAATTGCTCCCTTCCTCCCTCCGACTCGTCTGTCTCCATGTCGGTTACTTGCGGTTGATTATAGACTAACATCGCCATCAGTTCCACCCCCCCGCCAATATTGAAAAGATGGCCCGCGGCACGCCCCTTACCGACGCCGACCGCTGGGACTGGCTGACGGCCCTGCGCGACGAGTCCATCCGCCGCATCGATGCCGGCGCTGACGGCGTCATCCTCACCTGCTCCGCTCTCAAGCGCAAGTACCGCGACGTCATCCGGGTGGCCCCTTACTACAACCCCAACCTGCTCATCCACTTCATCTACCTCGACGCCACTGAGGACCTGCTGCTGCAGCGTGTCGGCGCCCGCCAGGGCCACTACATGGGGGCGAACATGGTCCACAGCCAGATGGACACCCTCGAGAGGCCTTCGGCCGACGAGCGCGACGTCGCCAAGGTTGACGTTAGCAAGTCCATGGACGAGGTCAAGAAGGATGCCCTCAACCATGTCCTTAAGGCCATGGCTGAGGACGAGGAGGAGCAGCAACAGCAGAAGCAGCAGCAACAGGTCAATGGCCGGTAAAGAACCGAGATCATGCTGTGTCTGCCTGTCTTCCTGCCTGTCTTGGACCTTCTTTTTGCTTCCTTCATATTCTGTGTTTCTAAACTTGCATTCGTGGCTTCTTGTGGGAAAAACAGAACATTGCAGCGACAAAGCGATTTTCACATCTTGTACCCCACATCATTCAAACATTAGCTAGGCGTTTTTTCTCTGCCTCCTTCTTTTCCGGGACTCATAGGAGGTTTCTTCGGGTATTATCGAAAAAACGGGTTTCATTTATGGAGCTTATACACACACGTCTGGGTGTTTTGCTAGAGTACTATACACCGTATACAATTCTAATCAGTATTTCCAACCAGCGAGTTCGTGAGGCATGTGATATAGACAGTAGCTGCATGATACGATTGTCACTACTAGTGGCTAGCAGAGTCCATTCAAGCAATTTCATGTCTTCTTTGAAAAGCAACGCTCATATATTGGCCCAATTCCGCCTGTACGTAGTATGACTACCATGTAGTGCCGGGAAATACTACCTCAGATGCATAACCATGACGTCGGGCTCCTCGACAATAGCGCGAACCACATCGGCCGCGCGGGCCATGGTAGCCCCATCAACAACGCGGTGGTCAGCACTCCAACTAAAGTTGCAGACCTGTTTCTTGACGACCCTATCCTGGTCGTCAAAGGCCGGCACTGCGCGAATGCGTCCCACCCCCAGGATGGCGACCTCGCGCTCCACGATGACAGGACTGAGGTACGTGCCCCCTATGTTGCCAATGTTGGACACGGTGATGGTCCCGCCAGTCATATCACGTGGTCCCAGGCGTCCGCGGACGGCCAGGTCTTGCAGCCGGGCGAGCTCTCCCGCTATGGATAGCACATTGAGCGAGGCCACGTCGCGGATCACGGGCACTACCAGCCCACCGGGGGTATCCATGGCGATGCCAATATTGTGCAGAGAGCGGTGCACCAGGTGCGGCTTCCCCGTTGCCGTGCCACCGTCCGCGTTCGGATCCGGGTCCACCACCCGCGCGTTGAGCACGGGGTACTGCCGCAGGGCGAGCGAGACGGCCTTGATGATGAAGGGCAGGTACGACAGCTTCGTTACTAACTTGTTCTCCTCCTGCTGTGAAATCCCGGCGCTGAGCAGAGATGGCGGTGGCGATGGCGATGACGCAGACGCAGGCGTGCTCAGCACCCGGTTCAGCCGGCCCCGCAGCTCGGCCAGCGACGTCAGGTCCACCTCATCAGCGTACAGAAAGTGCGGTATTCCGAGGGACCGCGTCATGCTCTTGAACATTTGCTGCTGCGTGCTCGTCAGGGGCACTGTCGTCTCGAGCTGATCCTGCGATGCTGCGGAGGAGGAGGAGGCCTTCTTCTTACTGGCCTCGACAAACTTGTAGATATCCTCTTTGAGCACCCTCCCGTCCTTTCCCGTGCCATCGATGTCGCCAATGTCGATCTTTAGCTCCCGGGATAGGTGACGCACTGCTGGGGTCGCCAGAGCCGCACACTTCCCCTTGGGCCTGGGATTCTCCGCCTCCGCCGAGCTCTCCGGTGGTGGACCACCAATACCTCGGCCGAGATCTTGCGGCGCTGCTGCTACTGCTGCCGGGGGCCGGTGTACCGGTGTCGTTACCGGTGCCACTGGCGGTGGTGACGGTGGTTGGTTTGCAGTCTTTTCAACCTCACCTTGACTGTTGGGAGGCGGACCATTCTCAACCTCGTCGTTTTGAACGTCAATGTCGATAAACGGCCGCCCCACGGATGCCATCTCCCCAGCCTCGTAGTACAGCTTCTTGACGGTGCCTGAGAAGCGGCTCGTGATCTCGACGGAGGCCTTGTCGCTCTGCACTTCGCATAGAGGCGAGAACTCCTCAACTGTCGCGCCAGGCTCGACAAACCACTGTATCACCTCACATTCGACGATGCCTGTTTCGCCATGTTAGTCGCGCCCTCCAAGGGATGTGGGGCCCGCTTTACACCCCGGGACATGGATCCTGACTGACCTTCTCCGATATCTGCCAGTGGCACGGGCTTGACAGCCCATAGTTTCCGCGATCCTGTGAACCATCGTATAGCATGGTCGTTGGCCGTATAACGCTTCCCCGCCATGACATGGCCGACGGTTCTGGACGTCTGCCATTGCCTCTGCAGCAACCGTGAACCTCTTTGAAGCAGCATAGCTCTCCTTATTCAAAGCACTGCACTGCCTTGGACTGTGTATTTTCAGGCTGAATGATTCGAGAAGAGTGATTAAGGCAGACAACATAAGATAAGAAGCGTAACCGAGGGTCAATGATCAAGAGACATTGAGGGGAGACCATGTCATGAGCCGAATTGAAGGGTTACGTCGGCTTCCGCCCCGCGTCTAGCCGACGGCCGTCCCGCCAGATGCTAATTCGGCACTAGTCCCTTTCAGGTCACCCACCTCGAGCAATTACGCGGGGGAGCAAGCAAGTCATCGCGTATCGCAAAGGTACGTACCATAATATACTACTACTAGTAGTACTACTCCCGTAGAATTTTGAGAGAGTCGTATTCAAAGCTCAACCACAACCCTCGAAGCTCTCCTCCCGACTCGAGCTTGCAGATTCCACCGCCGGGGTGGCTGCAAAAAACACACACGCAAACGACCGTCCATTATGAATGGCTCCTTGGCTACACGGCGGCTGGGCCGCGTCCTAGCGGGTGGCAGCGCCATGTCGAGACGGCCCCTGACGTGCGTCTTTTGCCAGTGGCGCCGGGGCTTCAACGCGACGGCCCTCAACGCTGCTAAGCCGGCCGCCGGCGCGGAGCTCGACGCCAAGAGCAAGATCAAGGGGACTCCAATCGAAGCCCCTCGCAGTTACGGAAAGCGTATCGAGGGCGACTTTGTGCCCAGGCCGCTACCCCGGCCCATCGGCATCCCGGAACCGCCAAGGGCGGGCGAAAACACGGGCATCGACAACCGGACGCTACTGCAGCGACGCGAGGACTTTGTCAACTATGAGAAGCATCTCGCGAGGCGCAAGGAGCTGTGAGTTCGCCTGCTTATACCAGCAATAACAATAGCAACAACGTATGCACACAAGGAAAGAAGGAACCTGGACTGACTGTACTGCATTGTCTAGGACCGCCGCTATGGCCAAGCCCTACTTCCGCGACTGGGGCAACCTCAAGTACCACGAGGGCAAATCGTTCATATCACCACCGCGTTTGTTCCGGGCCGACATGTCGCTCTTTTTCCCCAACCTGTACGGACAGACGCTGGCCAAGAAAGCTAAGGGCGAGCCCGCCGAGGTGGACACGACGCCGCTACTAACGGGCAAGGCGTCCGTCGTGACCGTCTTCAACGGGCAGTGGGCGCAGAACCAGGTTGACACCTTCATCTCGCCGCAGGCGAACCCGGCGCTGCACGAAGTGCTCGACGCCAACGCCGACATGGCGCAGCTCGTGCGCATCAATTACGAGGACAACCGCGCCAAGGCCTGGATTGTCCGCATGTTCATGGGCTCCCTGCGCAGGCGGCTGCCTGAGCGCGACTGGGCCTCGTACCTTCTTGTCCGTCAGGGCATCACCGACGAGATGCGCGAGTACACCGGCCTGCTCAACAGCAAGGTCGGCTACACGTACCTCGTCGACCACCACTGCCGCATCCGTTGGGCCGGCAGCGCATCAGCCCACCCGGACGAGCTCGAGGGGCTTAACAAGGGCCTGGCCCGCATGGCCGAGGACATCAGGAAGGAGGCCAAGCTGCCGCCCACGGCGCGCGAGCAGCCCGGGCCCAAGCGCCGGCCGGCCGCGACCGCGACCACGCAGCAGGCGTAAGAAGAAGGCTTGTAGAGTACAGTACTGTACACACACAGGTATACCTGTAACATCATCATCTAGAAGAACGATCCGGCTAGTTTAAACATGACTTGTATAATATTAATCCTACACCCATTACTGCTAGCTTTTGTCTCGTCTCGTACAATGAATGCTCTTTGTGGATACCCAGTACAATGGCAATGGTTGGCTCCCGCCCTGGGGGAAAGCAAAGCAAAGCAACCCAGGAGAGGGAAATCATATAATGATATAAAGAACCGAAGAAAAGAACGCCCCTACGCCTATGCTTTAATGTCGTTTTTTGCATATATGCATCGTGGTGGTGGACCCTGTCTCTCTACCGACCGGTACAGTAGACAGCCAAGAATCCTGGGAAGAAGGTCCTAGGACAGCCAGAAGAAGAGGAGGAAGCAGAAGGCGATGAAAGAGCCCATGATGATGCCGTCCCTGCGCTTCCTGGCCGAGATTCTGCCAATGACGGCGTTGATCCCCGGCACCTTGCTAGCGGCGGCGTTGATGCGGCGGTTGATGCTAGCCATGGTCTCGCCCTGGACGAGGAAGTTGTCTTGGATGGCGTAGGCCTGGCTGATGATGTTATCCGTCATTTCGTGGCTGCGGTCGATGTTGCGACCCTCGTCGGCCATGTACTCGGCCTCGGCGGCCTCGGGATTGGCCGCGCGGTACTGCTTGATGTCGTCACGGACGCTGCCCAGTAGGTTGGACCGGTTGCGCGCCTCGCGCAGGTTGGACCGCAGCCGGACCAGGTCCCGTCGGTGGTTGGCCAGGTTGGACTGCAGCAGGGCCAGGTTCTTCTGCTTGACGGCCGATGAGCCGAGTGCCGACTCGGAGTCGAGCAGTCGTGCGAGCTGGGAGATTATGGATTCGCGCTGAAGAAGGAGGGTGTTGTCGTCAGCAGCAGCACACAAAGAAAAAAAAGGCAAGGAAGGGAACTGGATCAGCCCATCCTCCTCCGCGTCGGATCATCAGGGGTGGTGGTGGCATACCTGCTCTAGGAGGTCCTCAATTTTGGTCTCGGTATCGCTTTCCTCTGCCGTAGACGTCGCCGGGACGCTGGCCGCGTTGGCAAACTGCGAATAGGTATGGAACAAGCTCTGGGTCTGTTCGTCGTGGTTGTCAGCAATGCAACACCGCATTAGACTCATAAGACTAGAGAGCTCCCCAGCAACGACAACAAACGCACCTGCGTCTCATAGTTTCGCGCCTGCTGCCGCAGGTGGTTCCAGCCCGAGTTTCCTGATGGCGCAGACATGATGGGCGGTATGTCAATAGGGATGAAGGGGAGAGTGGGAGAGGCGAGGCGACAAGAGGACCAGCTGCCGTCGGTCGGACTGGGGTGGTGGGTGAGGTTGGGGATATACGTATGCACGACAAAGGCACGGCGGCGGGTACGTAACTTCGTCGCACATTACACGTTACGTCCGTCCCGAGGCAGATTGACGCCACGCCACACTTGAGTGTCTCAGCTCAGCCACATCGCCCCTGCTTCCGACAAAAAAAGAAGCCAAGGCGGCAGAATTAAGTTCACCGCCCGGGTGGATCTCCCTGACTCTATATCACGTGATTGAGGCCTGGGGATGACCGAAAGAGCCAATGGGAATTGGGCAGCGCGCACAAATTCTCTTTCTAGCAAGCGGGACCCCACACACAAAGGTCGCCGCACACCACTCAGCACACAAAAGCCCTAGGGCAACTTTTTGCACCCTTCCTTCACCCTCCCACCCCCGACGGAAATCTTGCGTGCTGCGAAAGAGACCGGTCCCGATCAACTTTTCTGCCATATCCCGTATCCACGTCGACACACTTCGCAAATCTCCCATCGAAGGTATTCAAGATGGTGAGTCGCAAATTGCCCCGTCCCTGATGCTACAATACGATCCCGTCAGAACGAAAGAGAAGAGCCTGGAGGGAAATTCTGGCTCGTCGCTACATCGAGCAGGAGGGAAGAGAGAAGAACGTGCCTTGCGAGCACACGAGGCCGACCACATTCGAAGAGAAAAAAACACACCACAACGTCGGTCGACACATACAACATATCGCCGTCATCGTCTACGATCATCCTCTCTCTCTCTCTCTCTATCCCTCCTCGACATTATCGACGGCTATACCCTCTTCCTTCGTGCTGGCGGTGGATCTATCGTAGCGGGCCTCAACAACAATGCATGCATGCACCATGGAGGTACAGGCGCTGACAATTTTATCTAGTCGTCGGGCAAGGTCAAGTCGGTCCAGCTGTGGGACAAGTCCAAGGAGGACCTCCTCAAGCAGCTCGGTGAGCTCAAGACCGATCTCGGTCAGCTCCGCATCCAGCAGGTCACCTCGTCTGGCAGCAAGCTCAACAAGATGTGAGTTTTTATATATCCATGAGGACTTGTCCATTTCATTTCGAGGGGAAAATACCCTATATGAACTCGTCAACTGACTGTTCTCTCCTTTAGCCACGACCTGCGCAAGTCCATTGCCCGTGTCCTCACCATCATCAACGCCAAGCAAAGGGCTCAGCTCCGCCTGTTCTACAAGAACAAGAAGTACGCTCCCCTCGACCTCCGCCCCAAGCAGACCCGCGCCATCCGCCGCCGGCTATCACCCGAGGACAAGGCCCGCCTGCTCGAGAAGACCAAGAAGCGCAACGTGCACTTCCCCCAGCGCAAGTTCGCCGTCAAGGTATGTCGACAATCACAATAATCCTGATCCTACGTCATGTACATCCGTATCTGCTCCCTCCCTGCCCAGGATCAGGGGGCGTGGATAGCATACGTACTACTATAATCACTTTGCTAACATTTCCGTGCCAACAGTCCGCTTAGATTCATTTTTCGTTTCATAAGGAGTGACGGGATGGAGAAAAAAACGACTTGGGTTTAAAGAAGGGCATCTCGGGAAGGGAATGATATAAAAAACAAAAGAAAACTTTTTTACAAACCACAACCACAACCACAACCATCGGACAGGCGTGGCGTGCTGCTTTCTGGCTCCCTTTTTTTTCTCTCTTAACGAAACATGAAAGAATATTGATCCTACCTCCCTCTCACCAGAGACAGAGTGATCTACTTGAGCAATTGTCGACGAGAAACACCTGCATCACCTTGGTTTTGGCTCGTTCTGGCCTTGTTGTACTTATCTTACCCTGTGTCTCTGGGCCTCCTGGGGGCAACCAGGACTGCTGGGTGTGGTCGTTGGGGCGTTTTTTCTTCCCACGTCATGAAAAGGAAATGAGAATTGAAGTTCACGATTACGTCCTGTCCATATTTCTGTGCAATCGCAACGTGGGACTAGATTAGACGACTTTTTGTAAGGCATGAATTCATATGGTATGATGCTCGATGCTTTCTACCATTGCCTGTTCCTGTGTATCGCTCTGCTGATACACCTGGTCTATCGATGTCCTGAAATGATGTCCTGTGACCCCTAATTTGTACTCGTAAGTCTGAAAAGACATGCCAGTCCAACGCCTCTCTCGCCCGTGTTCACCTCATCACTGGTGATATAATCAATAGCCTGCCGGCCTGTCCCTGTCCCTGTCCATGTCCCTGTCCTAACATTGAAACCCAACTGACGCCAACCTTTCCGCGATGCAAAAGCGAGAAAGCACAAAAGAATATTCGAAGGAAAAGGAAAGAAAGGAAAAAAAACATGGGAGGAGATATGAAAAGGGATAATACAGATCAAAGTGGAAAGGGGGCAGTCGTTTCCCTCACTCGTATGGAAATTCATATCTCTCATCATGACATTCAGGTCGTCATCCCAAAGTGGTTGTCCAAAGGCGATACAGAGGTGGAACCGTCAAGAGCAGCAGTCCTCTTGGCTTGTTCATCTCTCTTCCTCGCATGCCTGGCCGCCTCGATGGCGTTGCTGAGCGTTTCCGAGTCCTGCTCCTTGTGCGTCGTCTTGAGATGACGGCGCAGCTGGTCGAGCCTGTGGAAGTCCTTGTGGCAAAAGGCGCATTTGAAGTTCCCAGACGTGGAGTGCGTCCGGCGGTGCTTGCTCAGGTTGGACGACTCGGTAAACACAGCACCGCACACCTCACACTTTAGGGGCTTTTCCCTCGTATGCGTACGGATATGCATAGCTGCATGATCCAGTCAGCGCTTGCTTAGACCCGGGACGGAACTAAATGTAAGGGGGGGAGGGAAAAGGGAAAAGGGGAAAAACATACTCAGCGCACTGTGTTGTTTAAAGCTCTTGGTACATCCGTCATAAGTGCACTTGTAGGGGTGCTCGTTTGTGTGCGTCCGTATGTGTTGCTCGAGGGCCTGCTTAGCAGATAGCCGCATGTGGCAGTAGGGACACTCCAACGGTTTATCTGATTGGTCGTTAGCAATGTTACCCAGGGTAACACGAGGGGGGGTAGGGGGGAGGAACAGAAGAACTCACATCCAGTATGCGTCTGGAGGTGCCTGTTAAGCTTCGCTTTGGTGTGGAAGCACCCGTTGCCTCTCTTGCACCCCCGCCACATGCAGCGAAATCCGCACACCCCCTTCTCCAAAAGCTTGGTGTGGTGTTCCCGGCAGTGAGCATCCAGGTCGTCGCTATTGCCGAACTTGTGGCCGCAGGTGATTCCCGTATGCTCGTCTGTCCAGGCGCACTGGTATGCGTTGTCGTGGTTGAACGACTGGCTGCCAGCCGAGTAGTCAGGGGTTGGCTGCTGAGTCTCCAACCCCCCATGAGCTCCAAAGGGTTCAAGGGAGTTTGGGCTGAGTGTCGTGGACTCTGGCGTTGGCAGCTGGTGGCCAGAACACACCATAGACCCAGGCGATGACACATTTCCCATCGTCCCCAGCGACTCTGTCCCCATCTTGGAGCTCATGTGGTTGTGGCTGTGGCTGTGGTTGTGGTTGTGACTATGATAATAGCCATGGTTTTGATGGTAGCCATTGTGATGGTTGTGAAAGTTACAGTGCCCGTGGTTTGCAGGGTACAACCCCCCAAGGGCAGTGTGTTGCCATTCTTCGGGAGTCTTTTGCATAAGCGCACCCCAGTTCGTGTCGGGCAGCTTGAAGACGTCGTTTGGAATCTGGCTCAGCAGGTCACTGTGCTCATTAACCACGTGGTCTGCAAAGATGGCGGGATCCTGAGCCAAGAATCCGCACTGATATGTCGAATTCTGACCAGTAGCGTCACCCGTCTCAGGCTGGCCGAATGCCTGAGTAGGGAGAGGACATACGGCACCCGCGAGACTTGGATCGTCGGCGATGCATGGGCGCACATGGTCTGAGTGAACATGGGATATGTTCGCATGATGGTCCCTGAGGTGAGCGAAGAGTCCTAGGCCGTACATGAGGCTGCCATTCTGGATTCCTCCTTGAAGGTTTCCTGGAAACCCTTGAGGCAGTCTCTGTTGGGTGGCATTGTTGGCTCTCCCCGCATCCATCGCACCCATCCCCTGACCCATGCTGTCCATCATACAGCTGCCATCTTGCCTCGGAAACGACTGGGTTGGCTCAAAGGCAAAGGAGGGG
The DNA here is from genome assembly GCA_900188575.1 of Geosmithia putterillii. Taxonomy (NCBI): domain Eukaryota; kingdom Fungi; phylum Ascomycota; class Sordariomycetes; order Hypocreales; family Bionectriaceae; genus Geosmithia; species Geosmithia putterillii. The sequence continues at coordinate 108,989 of FYEU01000317.1, forward strand.
TTGCCATATTCGTCTAGGTTGTTTGCACCGGTAAAGACGTTTATGCCAGTCAAGTCTCCCATGTTTCCAAACGAGGCGAGCGCGGCGGCCGCCGCCGCTTCGTTGCTCTGCCCGGTCGTCGAGTGGGGCACGTTGACCCCAAAGCAAGCATTGTGCGTGCAGGCATCCCCAATGGCTTCGCAGGGATTTCCGAGGCAGAACTGGTGGTTTTGGGACTCGCAACCCTTCTGGGCGCAAGCATCGTCGGCGGCCCGACAAACGCCGTCGAGGCACGCCTGTGCGCTGTTGCAGGCCCCGGGTGCGCAAGGGTCGCAAGGGTCCCTAGCACCTGAGCAGGATCCATCGGGGCAGATGGCGTCGGCGGCCTCGGGGTCGCAGTCCTCGTCAGCACAGCACACGCTGGCCTGGCCGCTGGCGCCGCACTCGCTAGGGCAGACGTTTGAGGGGCAGTCGTCGGAGCAGTCTGAGCATTCTGACTTGGCATCGTCGGCGTCGTCTTTGACAGCGGCCTTGGACAGGGCGAGGGCAACCTCGTCCTCGTCGTTTGTAAAGAACATGTTGTTGAAGTACTCGTCGCTCCCAGAGCCCGTATCCCAGGAAGTAGGCTCAAAAGACATGTTTGGGCTGCTATCATCCATGGCTCGGACCGGAAGGCGCAAGCGTAGGATAATAATTCCGGAAGGAACGTGGCCGCAATCAAGGTTTTTGGTCAGCAGCAGTCGGCGGCGGCGGGCGGCATCAGACTCGCGTCAGCTTTGGCGGGGGACAGGCGAAAGAGAAAATGAAAAAGAGGTGTTTGAGCTGGAGTTCAAGGTCGAAAGCGAGAAGGAATTGTCGAAGCTACCCCAAATTCTCGGTGGTTCCAGACGTCTTGGGCGGGCTGTACTCGAGGCGTAAGGCGGCGAACGCAACAACAGACGATGTAGAGAGAGCAGCGGCAGAGGGCAGGAGAAGCGCAGCAACGAGACAGGACGAAATGACGAGATCTTCCTTCTGGAAACTCGAGAGAGAAATCAAAGCGCCGTGGGTAATCGGGGCCACACAATAAGTTTGTGTGCAGCAAACCTCTGGGGGCCCCAATGTACCTCGTGCGCTCTATTTGGTAGGCGTGGTACCGAACGTATGTCGGTCCATGCGAAGCGGGCCAGTTCTGTTGGAGGCGTGAGGACCTTGATGGTCTCGTCGTCGAGCCTGCAGAGACCAGGTGGGGTGGAGGGGCTGTCTGGCTGACTCATCCATTTGCTGTCATTGTCTGCCATGTGGTTGGTCTATTGTGCCGCCTAGCAGTATTATCGTAGGATTTATCTCTCGTATCTTTCGACTATCTAATAGTACTAGTAGGTACTCCGTACTAGAGACTACGGATACTCTTCCTGCCTGTCTACTACTAGTACTCGTACTACTAGTACTAGTAATGTGTGGTTATCCCATCAGTCTGTCGTACCTGTACTTACCCTGAGTACATCTGGCTACCGAGATGATCATACTGTTTACCGCGGTGTTACCAGGTAATTTAAATATATAGATGATGTCCTTGTATGACACATGTTTTATTGTTTTGAACATGCAATTATTATTGTCGTTAATTCAATAGTTTAGTTGGTTGTGTAAGTATGTGATCGACTTCTGGTCCTCACTCTTTACTATCAAGACATTCAGTATGATAATATCAGCATCAATCAATAATGAACCAAATATCGAAACAAAAAGATGAATACATGAGGACTTCTAAGGAACAACCAATCTAAACCCACGAGCCTTGATGCGTATTTTCCCCGAGAGGACTAGGAGTTCCCATTACACTGCCAATTGATGGTTATTATCCTGCTGTGTCCAGTTTAAAGTATGGCGTGTCCATGACTCACCCGCACTGTACATCATATGCAAATCCACACATACATATTATATGATAGTCATATTCGCACAGTGCACACCATGCATCTTTCCCCACACAACCCCAACGTCAGTCAGTCTCAAAGGCCGCATCATCACCACCAGTACAACGACGACGCATATCATCACCGCCTCCCTGGTAGTATCACAACTTATTAGATCACAATATCTCATATAAACCTCACAAGACAAAAAAAACCCCCCCAAAAGAGCACATACATCCCCGACCATGGGCAACATCTGCGGCAAGACCGAATCCGACCACTTCCAATCCCCCGGCCGTGTCGTCGGCTCAGCCCCCCCCGCAGGTCCCAAGTCGGCCTCCGTCCCCAAGTCAAAGAAGCCCGCCGTCGGTGGCCCAGGTAGGACTCTGGGAGCAGCGGCCGCCACAGGCCCATCCTCTCCCAACGGAGGTCCAGCAGACGAGGCACGACAGCGAGCTGCCGAGGCAGCAGAGGTAAGTCCATCCATCTAGGTTGCCGGCCAACCCCTCACCCATATGGATATGCCAAGACCCCCCCTCTCCGTAGATAACTGGCCCAAACTAACAGGTGTGAAAAGGCCCGAGCCGCCGCTTCAAACAAATCTGGCGGCAAGCTCCAGTCTCAACTTGCCGCCCAGAAGCGCCAGACGAGAAACGACACCCTCAAGGAGGCCAGCCGGCACGAGGTCCAGACTCGTGAGGCAGATGATGCCTCCAATGTGCGGAATTACAATTGATGACATGGTATGGCGTTGCGAGCGAGTGTGAAAGTGAACTGGGCGGGTTGATTGTTTTGAAAGCAGCCTTGTACATGTACCTTGCTGCCAGCCTTTGTTTTGGTATTTTTTTTTTAACTGCACATACTTATCCATCCTTGTGTGAGCGTAGTCTAGCGATTTGAATTACATCTTTTCATCCCCCGTCTTCTCCTTTGTTATCCCTCCTTTCATCTTATACACGCTGCAGTCTTCCCCCCTTTTTCTTCCTCAAAAACCAAGGATGCGTTTCATTTGCATGCACTGGACTTGATAACATGAAAACGCCTGAATGGACAAGACATGTAGCATCTCGCGAGTACAAAGTTGTAGTAGAGTAGTATACATGTGCAACACCAGAGCGTAACTTAGGTAACCGTGTACCGTCCACTTGCCGGCGCGCGACTGTCCGCATCCGCCGCTGCAATGGTCCCCTCCCTGAGCAGCCTCGTAAGCTCGCTGAGCGCCGAGCTGACCACGACCTCGGTGTCGCCCTCGATGAGGATGTAAAGCTTCGGTTCCGCCCCCGCTGGCACCTCTTTGCCCGGGGCGTAGAAGGTGCCCTTGGTAGTGATGGACGTGCCCGTGGCCTCGAGGATCTTGGCCACGTTGGTGCGGTTGGTGACGGCCCACCTGGCCTTCTGCGGGAAATCGTTGATCTCGAGGGTGGCGTGGAACGCTCCCGCATCCGGGCCCTTGTTGTCGATGGGCTGACCGGCGCGCAGCTGGCCCGCTTTTCCGAGGCGGCTGTTGATGGCGCTGATAGCCGAGCTGACCTTGTCGAGCGGGTTGGGGCCCTTGTTGTTGTTGTTGTTGCTGTTGTCCGCAGCACCGCCGGCAGCAGCAGCACCGGCACCGCCAGACGACACAGTAGCCTCGCCGCTGCCACCTGCCTTGGCGTCGTCGCCATCGGCACTCTTGGCACGCGACTGGACCCCCGACGCGGCAGCCTTGATGGCATTGAGCGCCTTCTCGACTTTGGAGTCGTCGTCCTTGCTGTCCTTCTTGTCGTCCTTATCGTCGTCCTCCTCGCCCTCAGCCTTGTGCGTCTTGCGCTCGCGCATGCGGGCGGCCTCGCGCTCCTGGTCAAGGCGATCGAGACCCTTGCCGCCAAAGCCCGAGTTGTCCTTTGCCTTACCCGACTTGACCTTGTCCCTGTGGGCCTTGCGCATCTTCTCGAGGTCCTCGGGAACGGGCTGGCCGCTCTGCTCGAGCGCCTTGGCGATGCCGGGCGCGCAGTTCTCCTGATCGGGTGTGACAAAGGTGACGGCCACGCCCGTGTTGCCCGCACGTCCCGTGCGACCGGCGCGGTGCACGTAGTCCTCGAGGTGGTTGGGCGCGTCGTAGTTGACGACGAGCTTGAGCTGCTTGACGTCGAGGCCGCGGGCGGCGACGGATGTGGCGACGAGGATGGGCACGACGCCCTTCTTGAAGTCGGAGATGGTCGAGTCGCGGTCGACCTGGTCCTTGCCGCCGTGAATCGACATGCACGGGTAGCCCTTTGTCATGAGCTCCTTGAGCAGGTCGTCGGCCTTCTCCTGGCGCTCGACAAAGATGAGGGTGCGGGCGTCCTCGTCGCGGTCGTATAGCTCGCCCAGAAGCTCCAGCACGCGCAGGAACTTGGACGGCTCATCACGGACCTCGACAATTTGCTCAATCTCCTTGGCCACGACGCTCTTGCCGCCGACCGTGATCTCGACGGGGCTCTTAAGCACCTTCTTGGTGAGCGCGTCGACGATGCGCGGCATCGTCGCTGAGAAGAGGATCGTCTGCTTGTCCGGCCGCATGTTGGCAAAGATCTTCATGACCTGCGGCTCGAAGCCCATGTCAAACATGCGGTCCGCCTCGTCCAGTACCACGTACGACACCCTCCGGAGGTTGGTCACGCGGCCCTGGTTCGCCGCCAGCAGGTCAATCATGCGTCCCGGCGTGCACACAATGATCTCGGCACCGCGTTTGAGGTCCGCAATCTGCTCGCGGATGGGCGCGCCACCGTACGCGCAGACCGCCCGCAGCCCCATCATCTTGAGGAAGGGCTTGCAGTCCCTATGAATCTGCGTCGCCAGCTCGCGCGTGGGTGTCATGATGAGCCCCACCGGACCGTCGTTATCCTTGATCGGCGGCTGGTCCTTAATATGCCGGAACATGGGCAGGAGAAACGCCACCGTCTTGCCGGATCCCGTCTTGGCCACGCCAATCACGTCCCGCCCGGACATGAGCGTCGGGATGGCCTGCATTTGGATCGACGTCGGCGCCTCGTACCCCAGGTTGCTGATCACCTCCAGTGTCTGCTGCGTCAGCCCGCACTGCGCCCACTTCCTCACCGGCTTCGGTACGTCCTTGCCCTTGACCTTGATGCCGTCCAGCTCGAGCCGCAGGTCCGCCAGCTCCGCTTCGGTCATGTCGCTCAGCTCCGACGGCTCCACCCAAAAGTTCTTCCGGATGGGCTGCAGGTCAATCTTGCTGTAGTCCACTGTCGGTATGTCCTTCTTCTTGCGCTTGTTGGCAATAGCCAGCAGCCGCTTGGCGTCGCCGTCCTCCTCGGCTTCAAAGCCGTAGTCGTCGTCGCTGAAATACGCCTCCGGCTCCTGCTGCTTGGTCTTTGCATCCTTTGCTGACTTGGCGGCTGGCGGCTTGGTCTCTTTCTGCGAGAGATCGGCCATGAAGGCATCCAAGGGATCCACGTCGTCATCCTCATCAACCTCCATCTTTTGGGTTTGCGGAGCAGGCGCAGGCGCCCTCGCTCGCACTGGTGCTGGTGCTGGCATTGACGCTGGTGCCGGAGCAGTCACCTTTTCAACAACAGGCTCCTTCTTCTCATCCGACTGTGCCGGTGCTTGTGCCTTGCTGTCCGGATCCGCGTCCCCGTTCGGTTGTTGGGAGGAATCCTCCTCAGTATCCATGCTGTCCCCCGTCTGGTTGTCGGCCTGCAGCCTCTTCTCGTGGGCGGCACGCGCCGCTGCCGCAGCCTCCTCCTCGTTCTCGGCAAAGTTGTCGCCGTCCCAGTCGCCGTCGTCATCGTCTTGGTCGGCATAGGGCGTGTCGTCCGCCACGGCGGGCAGGGCGGGAAGCTTGGTGAGCTTGCGCTTTGTCGTCACCTCCTCGTCCAGGTCGAGCGTGCGCTTGGCAGGCAGCTTGTCCGCGTCACCAGCACTCGACTTACCGAAGCCAAAGCCGCTCGTCTTAGAGCGGTTTGCCGGCAGCGCTGAGGCTCTGGGAGCGGCCGGGGCCGCCGCCGGCCTAGTGGGCGCGGCTAGCTTCTCGGGCTGCACGTCGACGGAGCCCAGCACGGACGGGGGGTTGCGTGTGGTGGTGCCCGACTTCTTGGCAATGGCCTTGGGATCGAACTTGCCCGCGTACGGGGCCGGGGTGGGTGTGGCCGACGAGTCGCGGGCGGGGCTATCGGCGGCAGTGGGCGAGCCACCAGTAGCCTTCTTGTCCATCTCGGCGAGGAGGCTCCTCGTCTGGGTAGGGTTAACATCCTTTTGCTTCTGCGATGCGCTCTCCTTCTTCTTCTTCCAGGCCTCGAGCTTGGCCAGACGCTCAGCCTTCTTCTCGGCGTCCGTCTTGGCGTCGGCGGGAGATGCGGCAGCAGCGCTGTCTGGGCCGCCGCCACCGTGCTCTCGTGCTGCCCCAGGAGCCCTCCCGTCATCGCGCCTCGTCCGGCCCGACGAGTCGACGGTCCCCTCACGACGCGCACGTGTCCTGTCCCTGTCCCTGTCCCTGTCTCTGTCTCTCGAGTCTTCCCGTCGGCGGTATCCCCTGTCGTCGTCGCGCCCCCCCCGGTTGGCGGGATGCCTGTCTCTTGACCTGCGGCGGTCCCGGTGACTGTAGTCGCGTCGGCCTCCGCGGTAGTACTCGTCGTCGCGCCTGTCTATCGAATGATCTCTCCGGCGGTCGCCGCGGGCGCCGCCTCCGCCTCGGTATCTGTTCTGCTCGGGGGTCACACTGTCAGAACGATGCTGCTGCTGCTGCGCATAATCTGCTAGTGGTTTGGTATCGTATTTCCTGGGAGTACTCACGTCGGGGCTGCGCGAGCGGGACCGTCGGCGGTAGTCCCGCCCGTCGTCGCGGCGGTCATCTCTGCGGTAGCGACGCGAGCTATGGCTGCCTGCAGGGCTTGGTGAGCGCGACTCTCTCGGCCGGGCCATTTCTTTCTTTGCTTTTTCTCCTTGGTTTCCCAGTTGGTCGCTCAGTAGCAATTAATACCCTTTTTTGTGCGTTGAGAACAGCCTAAAGCATAAGAGGATGGATGAGGTTCGGGTGCGAACGCCGAAGTTGAAGGTTTTCTCGCTTGGGCCTCTCTGGTGACGTGACGCAGGACACGCACGGGCTGTCGGCAGATGCCGCACGGAGGTGATGAAGACCGGGCCGTTGTTGTGTTGTAACTTGTTGGGAGGCTGTCCGGCTCGTTGGCGGCGACGGCGGGGGAATAAAGTTGATGGGGGTGATGATTGGTATGAAACGTCGTTGTAGGACAGGACTGATAGATGGGGTTTATTACAGTATGCCGGGCTCCATCAGTATTACACGTCGAAATCTACATGTTCTACTCGCTTGTAGCCAACGTTGGAGAGATTTCGTCACACCGAGGTTTTGCCGCACCGGACTGCATTCCGCGCTAGTCCGTATCGGATCTCACACGGCCCTTCACACTTCTCATCACTCATCTCATCAGCTTTCAACACATACACACACACACACACACACACACGTACGTACATTTTTCATCATGGCCGGGCTGGTGGGATACGCAAGCAGCGATGAGGAGGACGAGGAAGTACACATGGAGAACAACGAGCCCCAAAAACCCCCAACTCCCTCCCAGGTAAGCACAGCACACAACACCTTTTCATACTATCCTCAGCTAACCAACATTCAGAAGCCAGAGCAGACCCCCGAGAAAAAGAAGAATGAGCCCCAATTAAAAGACAAAGATGTTGTCCCCATGATCGGGCCCATACGCCAGAGCGCTGCTCCCGTCGGCCCATCCCTCCCCCCTCCAGAATCGCAGCAGCACCAGCAGCCCCTCCCCGAAGATGACGACCTCCCCGAGGATGAAGAAGCCTACGTCTCATCCGTCATGGGCAGCGCCGCCCCAGGCTCACCCTACTCGTCCAAACGTGCCCTTATCCACGATCTGACCCTCCCGTCCGTCCCAAACCTGGACATGCCCCCCTCCCCTCCGGGTTCCCCCCCGCGCGCCGCGTCCGCCAAGTTCGCACAGTTTCTCGATCTGAAGAAGAAGGGCGTGCACTTTAATGCCAAGCTCGAGAGCTCGGCCGCCTTGCGCAACCCGGGTCTGACCGAGAAGCTCATGGACTTTGCCGACATCGACTCCCTCGCGCAGTACGAAACCACCCTCTCACTCGACGTCTACGACCCGCGAGGGCTGCCCGCCTCGGCGTACAGGCGCCGCCTGCGCAGGTGCCAGGAGAAGATGGAGGCTGAGAGGGAGGCTTCGCAGAGGGCTGCGGCTGCCGGAGGGTCCCGCACGTCCGTCGAGTTTGTGTCGGCGTCTCTAGCTGCTGCACCGTCAGGAGGGGCTGGGAGCTCCTCCTCGGCAGTACGCACAGACAAGAAACGTTGACGCGTTGATTGAATTGTGCGAGGTGGCTGTGGTTGCCCTTGTTTCAACTACCATGTACCAAGTTACAGCGCAGATATTCAAAAACAGAATACAATGATACCCCTTTTATCCAACCTCGAGTCATACGTGATCAATCGGCTCACACAACCTTTACCAATTTTGCGCAATGATTGAATTTGTGTTAGTTATGCATTCTTCGGCACAACCACCATCTTCATTCTACATGTTATAGTAATAGAACCCATTCCTACTAGACAAGATCGAACCAAACGCCAAGGTATCCTATCCTCTGAGCCAACCCGAGTATTGTACCATTACAAAATGTGCCATTCTCCATGTACCGATGAAGGAGCTTTAGGCATCCGGGGGCCTTAATACGCGTCCCGTTCCATGTGGGACGATTCCAACGGTGCTGTAAAGAAGGATATGAAACAAAAAAGGATATGCCAAAAATGGAAAGTGTGAAATGAATACGGAGGGAATATGAGGCGTGCTTCTGGGATGATGCAGCCAGAACACACGCTCGACAGATAGAAATTAGCTGTTGCTGCACCCGAGAGATGCGCCAAGCGACTTCTTGACAATCTCGCCAATATGAATGTCAACCGTCTGCCTCTTGTACCTGAGGGCGTCGCGGAAGTAGGGGAGGTCTTGGCCGTTGTTCTCGACCTTTTCGCATACCAGGTCAAAGGGAATGACCTGTGTCTTGCAGTACTTGTCGGTCTGGAGCATATTGACAACGCGAACCTGATCGACAGAGGCGGTGAACTTGGCACTGTTGCTTCCGGGGCGAAGAATGAGGTTGTCAATCGTCATTGTTCCAACCTTGACGTCGCCAACATAGTTGGAGTAGGTAATGTTGCCCTAAAGTTTGATAATATTAGCATCAAATACCAGGCACATGCATCGGAGAGACGAGTAAAGTTGAAGTTCTTAGAGAGATACGTACGATTTCGAGGGTAAAAAGGGACGGGTTGGGGATCATGGCGATGCCCTTGAAGTTGTTGCCGTCAGAGTCCTTAGACAACGACAGCTCGGCCGTATCGACGGGGACGGTCGTTCCCTTGAGATTGTTGAGGCCCTTGATCTCGACCGTCTTCTTGAAGTGGACGCTAGACTTGCGGTTGAGGCCCTTGGGCTTCACCTTGGTATGTCCGTCAACGTTAATCTTGAGGGTCTCGTTGTCGACGAACCAGGTGTTGAAGTTTGTAAAGGTGGCCATATCGGGGATGGTGATGTGCTGGGTAACATTGACGTTTTGGTGCTTATTGGCGTTGGTCTTGGGAAAGTCGACGGTGGCGAAGGTGCTGTCGGAACCGAGGTCATGCAGGTACATGGCGCCATCAAAGGGGTCGATATTGGCGTGAATAGTGCCATCGGTCTTGATGGTTGAGTTGATCCCCATGGTGAAAGTCTTGGACTGGGTGTCGAGGACGTTAACGCCGGTGATGTTGAGCTTGGACTCGTTGATCTTGTCCTGGGCAATGTTGGGAACACCGACAAAGATTCTAGCTAGAGTCAGTCCTGATGTGTGGGGCTGGGTAGGAAATTATAAAAGAGAAGGACATACACCAGGCATACGACGAGGACCGTGATGCAGAGAAAGGCGATCAGGTGCGCCCACCAGAAGCGCTTGCAGTGGCGCGCGCATCCGCGGCCCTTGGAGGGTTTCGTCTCCTGGACGTTGGCCTCTTGATAGACGTCTGCCTTGTCGGACATGGTTGCGGATGGTTTTGAGTGTATTCAGCTGGCAAGAAGAACGGGATATGGGAGGGTATTGGCCTGTCTCCCAAAAGAGATGGAAATCGAGGGACGCGATAGAGGAGCGAGCGCGGGCACAGTGGCAATACTCTGGAGGCGACAGAGAGGAGGGAGAGGAAGGAGAGACGGAGGAAACGGAAAAGGAGCTGGATGTTATGAAGGATGGAAGAGGAGGGGAGGACAGAAGGACAGAAGAGGAAGACGGGGGAAGATGCAAGCTACAAGTACGAAACAAAGGGACTGCTGGTAGGACCGAAAAGGGAATGGGAAGTCCGGATATAGAGGAGAGGAGAGCAAGGAGAGTAAAGGGGGGACCGAAGTAGAGCAGCGTAAAAGTGTGGAGTGTGGGGGAAGGAGGAGGAGGAGGAGGGCACCTACCTCTAGCGAGACAGCAAAGAGTTGACTGATTGCCACTTGTTGTTCCTCGTTGATCGTCTCTCACTGATAGTCTTCCACGGATGGCCTCCCAATGACAGTCTAGCTCAACTTCTCCAAGTTTCCGAGTCTAAGGTAGAGAGGGAGGCGAACGTAGAGAGAGACAGGGCAAGGCAAGGCAAGGCTACCGTTGATTAGGGTTGCAGAAACCTGCGCTACGACAATTAGTACAACCGGACTCAAAGAGGTACTTGTACCACTCGATAGCAATACTCTCTTCAAGCTACCGACTGCGCTTATACGGAGGACAAGAAATGTACATGGGAAGTAGATCCGATTCCCACTAGCACAATGGTTGAGCACACCATGGCCATGGTTGTAAGTGGTACTAAGTAAGAAGTACTAGGAGTTGAAGCCAAGTGGAGTGTGGGGGAAAAGGGAGGGGGAAGAGAAGGCTCACCAATTGCAGAGGCCACGCGAGTAATTCATAAGCAACCATCTACAACCAAGATATGGAAAGGCGTCGGTACATGGAACAGACAGCGTTAGTCTGGGGGTTAGGGTAGAAAAGAAGCCCCAAGTCTAAAAGGCGCCAATGCGCAAATACGCATTACGAGCATTGGAGCACCCATGCTCTACAGTCTAACACGCAGCCTTCCCCCAGACTCCAGACCAAGATCCATGTCGCTTGCCCCGCTGCCCCCGCACATTTTGCATGTTAGTCTCTGGGGTAACGATTCTTGGCGGGCAGTATGTCCGGAGTAAGTACTTGATGCTAACGCCTTGTCTTGTGCTGCCACGGATGTACTCCTCGTCGCCCAGTCAGTCATTCACATCCTTTCCGCCTCGGTTCCTTGTGATGATGGCGATAACCTCTTGTCGAGGAGCCAACTGGGCTCAATGTCTTTCCCCTCACGGGGCTCCACGGGGATTCCCGTATGCCCCTACGCTCCACTCCACGCGGGACTTACACAGAGACGCACACAAGCACGAGTTGGTGCCCCCCCCCGACCAAGTGTGCCCTTGGCTGCTCGTACACCTCTTCTCACGTGTCAATGGCAACAAGCAGTCCATCACTGCCATCATGGCTGCAATATGTGAAATGAGAAGCACTTCTTGTGGCCAGAGCTCGAGCCCTTGTGGCGTCGGCGCCCAGTCCAGAAGGGCCATGTGCTTCCGTGTGACCAGCCTCCAAAGTCCGTGTTCCAAGCTAGCGACGCAAGGTACATGCATGTACGAGTATACATGGACCGTGTTGGTGGGGAGAGCTTGAGCCTTACTTGGACCTTGTTGATCCCCGACAGTCCGTTATTCCCTTCTCTTCTGTGCGGGTAGACACCGGAGGCTGGAGGCTGGAGACTGAATGATGGGCCACAAGTTCAAACTTAAAAAGGCCCGAGTAGCCTGTATAGAGGCAGATGCGACAGTAGTATTGGCTCTCCAGCTCTTCAAATCATCTCGCCACATCCTTCCATTGGCTCGTATTCTGCACGGGAAACCTTGTCTACCTGCACATCCCTATCCGGCACGTATGTCCGGTCTGCAGGGAGCGCTCGTATTCCCATTGCAATCTCTAAACAATCTCTAGAGGAATATCAACCACACTCACGTTCTGAGCACATGGCAATGACGGTAAGCAATCCTCCATCACTGCTCCGCATAAACGGCACAAGCAGCCAGTGTGGATGCACAATGCTCTGCCAATACTATGTAATTGTCCCATAACAGTCACTCGAGTCAACGGCTCGGCATATGGCCGTCTTGATTGGGCGCGGAAGGTCTGAGCAAGTAAGCAAGTACGAGCGGTAGTTTTCAAACAGACTGGCAGACACCATCACATGTTGAAAAGACCCCCCCAAGACCCTCGGCGACACAACAAGCTTCCGACTAGTCTGATGCGGGCAGAACAATTGCCAATACCGAGATGGGGAGGGGTCGAAGGCCATGTGCAAATGGCCATTTCGTTTGCCACTTGGTACTAGCATAGCACGCCAAAACATGTATAAGGTGTAGAATAGATACCGTAATGAAGTTGTCATGTTTCTAGTATGGATGTTTCTTGTATAATACCCGTGCAGATAAAAGTGTAGATGTTGCTAGAGCTAGAGCTTCGCCTTGGACCAGAGAAGGCCCTTGTCTAGACCTGGTTCGCCGTCGTAAATGTCCCTCTCGACACGGCGCGAGTTGATCTGTACACACACGGCAGTTAGTAAAATGATCTCTCTCCCTTTCACACAAAGAAAGAAAGGATCTTGCGTAAGAAACCAAGGCACAGGAGACACGGTGACGTGAACTTACAAAATGGGGACCCAGGTCCGCGACGCTTTGCGCCCCGAGCAAGCGCATGCAGGTCAGAGTCTCTGCCTCGAGGACTAGAGTGATTCAAAGTCAGCTTCCACCTATACTTGCACATCTTCCTCGTCGGGAGGATACTCACTCTCAAACACCCTCTCAACACCAGCCTGCCCCCCCGCTCCGAGCCCGAACAGTGCCGGCCTTCCTATCCCCACAGCCTTGGCGCCGAGACACAGCGCCTTGACGACGTCTGTGCCGCGCTTGATCCCCCCGTCGACCCAAATCTCAATCTTGTCAAACACCTCGGGGCAGTACTTGCGCACCTCAAGGAGCACGTGGACGGGCGGGGGTGCCGTGTCCAGGCTCCTACCCCCGTGGTTGGACAGGATCACAGCCTTCACCTGCGGCGCGTACTGCGCAGCGAGGTACACGTCCTCATGCGTCTGGAGGCCCTTGAGCACGATGGGCAGGTCGGTGTGCTGCGCCAGCCACGGCAGGGTGGTCCGCCAGGTGAGATCGCACGCCGTCCCGTGGAAGAGCTGCTGGCCCACGCCGCCGCCACCGGGCCTCTTCTCCTCCTCGGTCTTTTCGTTACTGGCCGACTGCACGGCCGCTAGGGTCTTGTCCAGGCCGACGCGTTCGTCGTCCTCGCGCTTGCCCGAGATGGCCGCGTCAAGCGTCAGGCAGACAAACTTGTAGTGGTCGCGCATGGCGTTGATGCGCGCCAGCAAGGCCTCACTCTTGGCCCGCCGCGTCTGCACGTACAGCTGCCACCCGAAGATCTGCTGACCCTGCCCCGGGGTGTCTGTTGGTGGTGAAGGCACGGGAGTGGCCCCCTCAATCACCTGCTCCGGCGTCATGGACGCACTGTTGGACACGACCTGCATGGCGCCGAAGCGTGCCGCCGCACGCGCGATGCCGTTCTCCCCCGATGGGTGGGCTAGCCGCGCCATAGCGGCTGGCGAGACGTATATTGGTAGCCCGATGCGATGGCCCAGCACCGTTGTCGTCAGGTCACACCGCGTGATGTCGACGAAGACGCGCGGCCGCAGCAGGATATCACCGTACACCGTGTTGTTGTACCGCTTCGTCACCAGGTCGTCGCCTGCTGAGTAGTAGTACGCCCATGCCTGCTTGGAGATGCGGCGAGTTGCCTCTGCCTCGATGTCGTTGATGTTGAGAAGGGCTTCTAGGGGGAGCGGCTTGTTCTTGTTCTTGTCGTCATCGCCATCGTTTCCGTTGCCACTGCCTGATCCACCGCTGCTGCTTCTGCTGCCAGAGGAACCGGCACCGGAGCCAGCACTTGAGCTGGATGCCTCTATCTCTTCCTTGGGTACTAATGTATCCGCATCAATCTGACCGAGCTTCGCCTCGGGTCCGAGATTGTCCTCGAGGATCCCAGGCGGGTGGATGGGGTCGTAGTCCTCGGTGGCGTCCTTGCCGGCCAGTCGCAGTATGGCCTTTTCACCGCCCGGGTGCTCGGGGAGGAAATCTGTCACGTCGTAGACATCGCCATAGAGGACTACCCAGCAGCTGCTGGCCGTGTTGTGTTTGGCAACTGATTGAGTCAGGATGGCCCTCTGTCAAGTGTTCCCCGTTGGACTCGGCCGTAATAGACGGCAACGCATTGATTGAGAGGGGGCTGTATGTACATACCATCGGCAGCGTCAAACACCTTGGCCATGTTCTGGGGAAGAGCACTAGAGTGTGGCAGCGTTGACATAGAGAGGGTAGTGAGGGATGGGATTGACAAGCTGGTAGTTGGTGAGGATGTGGTTAGAGAGGATGCGGTTAGAGAGGACGGAAGCAGATAGCGGGCAAACGACAAGGACGAAAGACGAGATGGACGCCCGTTATCTCGCCATCTCCTTCCTACAGGTCCCTCCCCCACGGACAATACGCCGATGAATACCGGGTCGGGAAACGTTCAATTGGGCGGGTTGGCGGGGCCTCCAGGTCAAGTCCGGGGGTCGATTCGCCTATGAGCTATCGAGGATTACAACCGGCCCGCTACGGGGGGGAAGCACGATCGTTGTGCTCAATACAACGTCTATATTTAATAATACTCTACTGCTATTTAAGAAGACTTTGAAATATACGATATTTTCCTTCTTAGTCGCACATTTCGAAGAATGCATCGCTTGTAATGTTGGCGATGATATTCCCGAGCATGCCCGAGCATTCCCTCTCGGCTAATCATACGCAGCCGCCAGAGAACCGAGACCAGGCCAGAATAGGCAAACGTCATATTACTACGCAGTTCGTACCTTCTATGATCTAACAGAGCTATCGCCTACAAACAACGCACTTAAAAAAAGTCCCCAGGCACGCCGCAACATCATCACCTCGCCGCTTCAACCATAGCCACAACCACAATCACAGCCATGCGTCCAATGACTGCCGCCCGCGGGCCTCTCTCAAGGGTCTGCCACTCCTGCCGGCACCGGCATCAATCCCTCACTCCTTCCTCTTCCACCACCGCCGTCGCCGCCGCCGCCGCACCATCATGGCCCCGTCGCCACATGCCCAGCACTCGCGCCTCTCTATCCTACACGACCTCTCTTCGCAGCAACAACAAAGACAGCAGCAGCGGCCGCAGCACCGACACCGATATACCCTTCTCTACGTCCCTTCCTAAGACCCACTATGAGATGTTCCCCTCGACGCTGCCAGATGGCCCCCCCCCATCCGGGCACTTCCCGATCGACACACGCGCCCTGCGGCGCGAGTTCCTCCAGCTGCAGGCGCGCGCGCATCCGGATCTGCAGCCGGCCGAGGCCAAGCCAGCTGCCGAGGCGGCCTCGGCGCTGATCAACGAGGCATACCGTACGCTGTCAGACCCGCTCCAGCGCGCGCAGTACCTGCTCGGCCTGCGCGGCGTTGACGTGGCCAACGACGAGACCCTCAAGGTCGAGGAGCCGGCGCTGCTGATGACGGTGCTGGAGGCGCGCGAGGAGATCGAGGAGGCCGAGTCGGAGGAGGAGCTCGACCGCCCCAGGGCCGAGAATGACGAGCGCATCCGCCAGAGCGAGCAGGTCCTCGACGCGGCGTTTGCGGGCGACGACATCGAGGCCGCTAAGCGGGAGGCTGTCCGGCTGCGGTACTGGGTCAACATCAAGCAGAGCCTCGATAACTGGGAGAAGGGGGCGCCTGTTGTTCTGCAACATTAGCCTGTGAGCCTGGTATTCTCGCTGCTTGTACAGGAACGAGATAGCCATTCGTTCAACACTTTTACCACATTAGCAAAATAGGCGGACTGTCTTTGATAGTACACATGCCACTGTAACTACATCTTGTCAATCATATCTTCATGACGATCAAAGCACTTTCCCAAAGCACAGGTTCAAAACGTTTTGTAGACATACTCTGGACAATTCGTTCAAAGCATTCTGCAATGTGGTCAACACATCACATACATCACGGCACAGCACAACTCCACCAAAAACAGTATTGATAAGACTCCCCAACTCCAAACCCATATGCTCCCTCCAGTTCGCTCCACCCAGGCCAGGCCGTCTACTTTTCATGAGACCGAAAAATTACAATATACCAAACAGACAAACAATGCACAATGACAACCAACAACGATCCAATCCCTCCACCCCTCGAATCCAATCCGACCCGATCCAAGGTCAACCAAATGTGCTACTACCAGTCCTTAACGAATAGGTACATCCGAGTACATGCATACAGGAGTATACCCACAAGATAAACGTATCCAAACAAATGGACTCGGGCATGTCACATGTCTGAGTGCCAGGCTGGCATCGTAGTACTATCGTACATACGCCGGCAACTGCTCCTCTTCATCATCGCCCTGCCCGGCTCCCTGCCCAGACGGCCCAGCCCCATCCCCATAGGCAGCATGGCGCTGCTGGTGCTGGTGCTGTCGCTGGTGATGCTGCTGGTGGGTCTGATGTTGCTGCTGCTGCTGTTGCTGAAGATGCCCATAGTTGTACTCATCCTCCTCATTCAGTACAGGGGCACTCGGCTCAGCCACCTCGTCCTCACCTCCGGACCCACCGGGACCAGACGGCCTCGACGAGGACCCGCCCTGCACCCTATCCATATCGTCAGGCATCTCTGGAGGCGCGCTAGCCTCATCCATCAGACGACGCCGCTCACGCTCCTGCTTGTCTTCGCCCGTCGTCGGTTGGCCTGGCATGGCTAGGATGTCCTGCGTTGGTGCTGATGGGCCCTGGTCTTGCTCTGCTGCTGATGCTGCTTCTCCCAGAGGTGGTGGTGCGCTGGGTCCTGCAGACTCGAGTCGAGGCGTCTCATCTGCGTCACTTGCCTCTTCTGCCGGAGGGGCACTGGGCGCCGACGGCCCCGCTGCATTGGGATCCGCAGGCTGGCTGGGCAGGAGACGCATTTCTGCTTGCCGCATGCGCTCCTTGTCTGACAGGGTATGCGAGGCGGGCATCTCTGGCGGGGCAAAGTATGCGGGCGACTCGCCTCGGTCGTCATCCGCCATGGGGTAAGGGTAGGGTTGTGGGGGTGGCTGCGATGGGGTTGCCTGCTGCTGCTGCTGCTGGTTGTTGTAGAAGCGCTGGCTGTTGGGGTTGTACGAGGACTGGCTGTGAAAGCTGTTTTGGTGGCCGAGGTCAAAGTTGATGTGAGGCGAGCCCTGCTGTTGTGACTGCTGCCCCTGACCCTGCTGCTGCTGCTGCTCGTCCTCGCTTAGACTCGTGCCCATGGGTCTGATGGATGGCGACATCCACGGCCGTGACGGCTTGTTGACGCGAGAGCTGTCCGTCGTGCCCGCAATCACCTCCATAGCAACGGCGACAACGCTCTTTGCTCTGCGCATCGCCTCAGTATCGCGAATGGCTCCACTCCGCCTGGCGTTGTAGTTGGCGCCTACGCCGTCCAGAACACCGCCCCCCGTGGGACCCATGCGCAAGTCCTGCGCCCCTAGACTGCTCCACATGTTGCCCTTGAGGTCGACAAGCACCTCGACGTAGTACCGAAAAGCAATCATATCGCCCGGTACGCCCATGGTGGTGGGGAACGGCTCCTCGGGCAGCTTGACCGACAAGGTGACAGAGGCCTGCAGCGTGCCTGGGTGGATGATGAGGGGCGACATGGTTTGGTCGAGGTCCTGCCGGAAGACACGCGTTGAGCCGGCCGACGAGAGTGACAGTCCGCCTAGGC
Organism: Geosmithia putterillii; assembly: GCA_900188575.1. Classification (NCBI taxonomy): domain Eukaryota; kingdom Fungi; phylum Ascomycota; class Sordariomycetes; order Hypocreales; family Bionectriaceae; genus Geosmithia; species Geosmithia putterillii. Next base: position 126,795 of record FYEU01000317.1, read on the forward strand.
CGGTGCGAGACCGCGGATACGACGAGTCGTCCTTGCTCAGCCGCCTCTTGTCCTCATCCGACATGGTGCCATCAAACAACGACGGTGAAGGATTCGAGTCCACCTTGCCCCGGCGGAACAGGGTCACAATGACGCCATTCATGCTCTTGACGCGTTCAATATGCTGCACAGTGACGCGCACAGGGATCGTGTCACCAGGCAGGCAGCCGCCGCGCAGGACGGCAATCGTGGCCGTTATCGTCTTGTCGTCGACAGCCTGCTGCTTCGCCTCGGCCACCTGGGCGAGCTCAGCGCGGCTCAGGCCGCCAGTGCTGACGCTGCGGACACTGCCGCCGCTCACCTCGCTCCGTATGTCGCTCTGGTCAGTGTGACGCAGGTCGATGGTTGACCTGTTACGCGACGCGTCGTCGGGTGCAACGGTCGATCGGTCGGCGGAGCCGGCCTCCGAGGCACCTTCGTGGACAGAGGTATCCGGGGTAGGCGTGGCTCTTTCCAATCCCGTAGATCTCTTGCGTCTCCTACGCTTTGATATGGGTTCGAGGAAGATGGGCCGGGGGCGTGGAGGCCGCACACGACCAATATCGATCCTGTCCATTAGCTGGACGTCTCGATCGCACGACATGGTCGGCGCAATGGATGTCGGCCTCGTCAATGTCGCTGTCACCATGTAGGCGATTGTCCCTAGACCGAACTGATGGAGGGATCGATTAGCTGCGGGTTCTTAACAGAGTCAGGGTCAGAGTCCCATCAACAGGGAGAACGTACAGAGATACTGCTGGGTAGGCCACGGGAGGGAAAGACCAGGTCGAACCCAAATTCGTACTTGCTCACGTCCAACCTTCCCTCGCCGCTGAGGACCTGCTCATCCTGGAACAGGCTAGCCAGACCGTTGCCGTGGTACTGAGGGCTGTGGGAGCCGCCCTGGGGCAGGCGGGAGGAGACGGCGCTGGACGACGTCTTGGAACTGGCCGAGGTGTCCTTAACGACCTGGACGTAGCCATTGAGCGAGACGGTGAGGTGGGTGATGCGCACGGGCTTGGAGACGGTGAGATGGACGGTGCCGCGGACGTGGTCGCCCGGGCTGTAGCTGTGGCGGGGCGACTTGTCGGTCTGGATATAGAAGTCGGTTACGTGGCGCGTTCGTGTGGGCAAGGATATCTTGAAGCGCGACAGGAGACTGCTGCCGCTGCTGCGGGGGTTGGGCGTAGCTGATGTGGACGACGGTGCGGGAGAGGCGGACGAGCGCCTGCTGGGCGCCGAGGAGCCGGCGTCATTGTTATTGCTGTTGCTGTTGGCATTGCCGCGACGTGTACTCGTAGCTGTGCTCGTGCTCGGTCGGGGGTTGCCGCGACCGTTGTTGGTGGTGGCCGAGGAGGATGGTGAGGGGGGGGAGGGGGGAGATGCGGCGGCGGCGGCGGCGGCGGCAGCGGGTCCAGGGGTCGTGTCCGCGGCTGACTGGTCTGGAGCGACAGCGTCGGCGGGCGCGGGCGTAGACGAGTTCAGCGGGAGTGATGGCGTCGATGACGAGAGGTGGTTCTGCATCCCCGATTGAGAGGCAGGAGGCATCGGCGCGCGGGGGAGGTCGGAGTCGGGGACGCGTTGTCGTCGCCGCGCGCTGGGGGCGGCGGGGGCAGCAGCAGCGTGGTCGGGTGGGTTCCTGCTGCTGTCAAGCGTTGTGGCGTTGGCGTTGGCGACGGCGCACAACGACGCGGGTTCTGACAGCTCGGACGAGGAGCGCAATGGGCTGCTAGAGGATGGGCGGTGGCGGTGGTAGGAAAAGGAGGATGAGGATGAAGATGAAGATGAGTTGTGGAAGTGGTGTTGGTGTTGACGGTGTTGGCGTTGGTGGTGGTGGTGGCGCCTGTCGAATAAGGCAGTCGGCGAGGATGGCGAGTCGTGGGTGGTGGTGGAGGAAACATCAGAAGGG
>FYEU01000317.1:128848-246156 GCA_900188575.1 Geosmithia putterillii
GAGGAGGAAAGAGAAAAGGAAAGGGAAGAGGAGACGGAGGAGGATGACGATGTCTCGGACGAGGGTGAGGGCGATGGCGCAAACCGCACCGTTGGGGTTGGGTGGTTTAGATTCCAGGAACCATGGGCAGATGGCGACGGCGGCGGGGCTGGACGAAGACAGGTCCTCGGTGGTGGTGGCGGGCTGTGGCCGTGGGCGTGGATGTGGCCGTGAATGTGGCTCAGGTGGTGGTTCTGGTTCTGGTGGTGGTGCTGGGACGGGGATTGGTGCAATGTACGTCGTTGTTGGTGGTGGACGGCGACGACGGGCGTCACGGAAGGTGGCGGTCGACGGGCGGCGGCGGGGGGGATTGGCAGGGTGCCTATAATACCAACACTGGTACTATTGCAAGTGTCTCTGATAGGAACAATGCCGGCAGCATCTGTAGTACTCGCACTTGTGTTCGTACCTGTGCTGGGAGCAATACATGGACTCGCAGCGTTGGTCCTGATGGCAGAGTTGGTCCGAGTCGTATCGTGGACAGTCGGAATACCCGCCGTCGATGCACGTGTCGTTACAGCGCCTTTGGCTGAATGAGGCGCTGTATTCGTAACTGGCACATCCCGCGCAAGGGCCACCTGCGCCTGCACCGTCGCTGCTGACGGCCCGGGCGCCTGTGGCGGTGGTTTTGGTGGCTGCGGTGCCCCTAGACCAACTAGCGGTAGCTGTCCGGGTGGATGTGGCCCTCCTGGCCCTTGTGGCTCCTCCGAGAGAGGCCCCAACGCCACAACCGCACCAGTGGCAGGAGCAGGAGGAGCAAGGGCAGGAGCATGGGCAGGAGCAAGAGCTCCCATGCTGCTGCTAGCTCCTTCCTTTTCCCCTTTCCCTTCCCCTCCATGCCTGTAATACTGGTGGGTTGACGGGCAGTATTCCTTTCCCCTCACTCGTACTCCGCCTCTTGCATCAATCATTGTCCTCTCCTTCTTCTTCTTCTGTGTGTATATCGTCAACCCCTTTTCCCTCTCTGGTTTCGAATCGACGAGACCCAGAAAAGACCAAATGAATAGAAACGCAGCAAAACAGATGGTGACGCACAACCAGTCGCAGTGACGACGCTTCTGTGAATCCCCTCGACGCAAGCCAAGAGGCCTGCAGGTATACTCGTATCCCCTGCAATCTCCGTCATCCACAACTCACGACTCACAACTCACTAATACTCCGACTCCGTAGTGCTCCGTACTCCGCCGTAGAAGGGTACGGGCTACGAGCTACGAGTACGAGTATGCGTATTACTCGTACTCTGTACTCGTAATGCTGCCCTGCCCTGCCGTGTCTCGCTCCCGCGGGTCAATGTCACGTACAGCGTACTCCTGTTTCCCAGCTAGGTACTACGAGTACCTGGCCCTGCATGCGCCAAGAAGTTCGGGCCTCGGCGCGCACGCCAAGCCAAAAAGCTTGGTCTTCAGGGTCCCCCTTGGCGATGAGGCGAGCAGCCCGTCGTGCGTGTGTGTGCCTTTTCGCTGAGGCTGGAGCTGACGGACCCAGTATGTGCGTGTTGTGCGTGCTGTGTGCCGCGTAACCGTCGGGCCTTTTTTGGTTTGGTTTGGTTTGTTTTGGTGCGTGTCTCGCGTGAGTGAGAGAGCGCGTGCGTGTGTCCGCCGGTGAGGAGAAGATGATGAGAATGAAAATTAAAGACAGGCAGACGACAGGACAGGAAAGAGGGGAGAAGAGAAGGACAGGACAGTAGAGCAGGGGACCAACAAACCGGGGCTTGCCTTGCTGCATGAGCGCACCGGCCTAGAGCTCGTATTGTCCCTTCTTCTCTCACCTTTTCTCTCATGACATTGCAGCTTCAGTCTATTCCCAGCAGTACCGGCCGGCCTACGCTGTACGCTGTACGTCTATTAATACCTCCTTGCAGCTTGCTTGTTACTCTGTAACGACCTTGAACCCAACCATTCTCGTGCCACTGGCTGGTGGGTTGGTTTGTCTGTCCGTGAGAGACGATACTTTGCAAAAGATAAAAAAAGGACCGTTGCGTGTTGTGTCCCGTCCCTGCCCCCCTCCTCATCTGCAGGACGACTGAATCCTACACGTAACCATTGTGCTTCTGACCCGGAAGGGATCGTCAAAATCTCTTGTCGTCCGACCAGTCCACGCTGTACGACTACGAATACAAGGGACGATCAGCGTCCGTTGGCTCCGTGATCCGGTCTTTTCTTTTACGAGGGTACCGTTTTTAGCAAGTTGGTAGGGCGCATGTACGCCTGACCGAACCACCCACCTGCTACCTGCGAAGTAATACAGTACAGCACCACTACTTAATGCCCGTACTTACTCCGTACAGGCCGTTTCTATTACTGGGTCCCACGGCCCCGGTCGTGGGCTCAACAAGGCCATACCGAGTATGGTTATATGATTCCCATCTCCAGTATTACCGACATTGCCCAATGCCATCCTATCCAAGAGGTATTATTGCTCCGTGCTCCCAACTCCGTACTTGCTTGCTACGTGCTCCGTAATAGCAGTACAGAGTGATAGCCCTCTCGTGTTCGGATTGGCATCTCTTCTACTTGTACCCCTGCTATGGACGCCCCATCACCTTCTCTAACCTAAACGCTGTCTCGAGCCACAGTTGCACCAGAACCCACAGGACTGAACAAGAGACTCTACCAGGCTTGGCGGTCCTTCCGCTTAGCAAGCCACATGTCTTGTTACGCTGTAGAGGCAATATACAATCAGCCGTTGCAGCTCTCAAGTCTCGTGGAAGACAACGTTTCCAGAGTCAATCTAAACGGCACGCCTTGTAGATTATTAAGTTGGCCGATTCAACGTCCGCCACTTACCGCCACGCTACACGTCCAACCTTTACAAGATCCTTGCTTCGAACTTCTCTACAACACCACAAGCATCATCATCAACATCCCAATCACTGGCTCTGGCATAAAGCAAGGTATCACCACTCAATTAACATGCTGACAAGAGACCCTAGAGTATCCCTATCCTATCCGTGGTATATCCATCCACTCAATGCTCCATGTCCACCAAATGCTCGTCTCATCCTGTCCTCTAATAGTCTAAAGTCTGCAACGCTGCCTCTCATAACATGGTATTATAACGCCAAACAGAATGCCCGGATGCGGTTGGAAAACAAGTGCCCAGAAACGCCAGAGAAAAAAAACAGAAACCAGTGGTAGAAAAAGAAAAGAAAGAACAGCAACGTGCTTAAAACAATGCAGAAATTAAACCACATATCCGTGGACGTAGACGCTCAGTCGAGCGCCTCGCCACTCAGAATGCTCCCCAGGATGCCAGCGCCGATCCCCTCGGCTACCGACTCCATGTCCTTGTCACTGACGGCGCTGGCGATGCGGCCCTCGTCGCCGCCGCTCGCCACAGCTACCCTGCCGCGTCCGCGCTTGCTAGGCGTCTGGGGGGTGGCAAAGCTGCCCCTCTTGCCGTCGACGGCGTGCACGAGACCGAGAGTCTCCAGGCTGCTGACCACCTCGCGAAACTCGGAGCTCGACAGCGGGTGGAGAACTGAGTCGCGAGTGCAGAGGATGCAGTACGTGTCAAAGAGCGTCTTGATGGTCGGGGCCATCATCTGGCGCGCCTTGGACGGCGTCGCAGCTACCTCGATTGACTTGGCACTGGAGCGGGCACGGTTCTCGTATGCTACCAGCGAGCACAGGGCCGCCTTCTGCTGCAGGTTGAGAGCCTTGAGACGCTGCGTTGTGCCGTTGCTGAAGGCAGCGGCGGTCACCTTGTTTAGGTGTGCAATCGAGGCTCGCGGTGCCGTCTCGGCCGTCAGGGTCTTGAGTGACTCGGCCATGGCCTGGACCAACGTCTTGCCGGGCCTCGACGAGCCATTGACCTTCTCGCCCAGGGGCTTCTTGGTGGGTGTCTGCTGCAGAAGGTTGGCACGTGCCTCGTCCTCGTGCTTGGATCGAGTCTCCGCCTCAATGAGATCCAGCGATCGGCGGCAGATCTCAAAGGCCTTGCGCAGGTCTCCCGTCTGGCTAGCCACCTTGCGCGAGCACAGCTCAATGGCGGCCGGGTGGATGAAGGGAACCCAGCCCTCCTTGCCCGTCGGGGCCAGCGACTTGAGTCGGGTAGTGATAATGTTCTTGATCTGGGGCGCCTTGTAGGGGAGGAAGGGGAGGAGGTCGGGCTTGAGGTTCTTGGCCTTGAGCCTCGGCAGGAAGCGGTCCGTCAGGTCGAGGGCGTTGGCGATACCCACAAGCACCAGCCGGGACGGCTCCTGCAGAGACCACTCGAAAACGCGGTACAGGCTCTCGAGGCCCATGGTCAGGATGTGGTCAATCTCATCGAGCGTGACGAGGTATACCGTCTCAGACGCCAGCTTCTTGGGGCAGAAGCGGTTCTGCAGCGCTGTCACGGCATCCGCTTCCGAAATGTCGGCCTCCTCACCCAGGGCACCCAGGAGGGTAGTGTACAGGTCCTTGGAGGACTTGATGCTCATGCAGTTGAGGTACGCCGAGCGGACATTGGGCAGGCCAGAGTACTTCTGCAGGGTCTGAGTGATCATGGCACTCTTGCCCGTGCCGGGGGGGCCGCTGACGTAAAGACATCCGCTAGGGGAAGTAGCCGTCGAGTCGGCCGAGCAACGGTCGAGGAAACCGGTCAACTGCTCACGTTCCGACTCGCGGCCAACGAGCTGGCAGGGCTCACCGCCGTGGGCAAAGAGCTGGCGCGCCGAGTGGTAGATGGTCTGAATAGTCGAGGGGGAGGCGGGGGATGAAGGTGTCAGACGCTTGAAGAGCTTGCCGGCCGACATAACAGCATGGCGAGGGGTGCCAGGGTTGCCGCCGAAAGCATCCCGCTTGCGAGGCGTCGAGGGTGTGACGGGGAGCTTTCTCGGGGTCCGCTTGAGCGGCAGCTCGTGTAGGACATCGTCGTCATCGTGGGCGGTCTCGGGGTCGAGGTTCTCGTCATTGGTGCGGGTGATGGCCCGACGCGTCCTCTTACTCGGGGTCTCTGGCGATGCTGCAGCGAACAGGAAATGTGTGAGCGAAATGCACGGTGTGAATGGATGTAGGGCTCCTTCTCTCGAATGCGGTGAGAACTTACCAGTTGCCTCGACAGCCCGAGCCCTCTTTCCTAGAACGGAGCAAGACATGGTTTGCGTGGAATAGAGGTAGGAGCAAAGGGGCAGGAAGCCAGGTAGAGGAGTTGCTAGGTCTTCCAAGATTGCACCTCCCACGGTTATGATTCTTTAAATGTGTGAGCAAGAAGGAAGGAAGAAAAGAAGAAAAGGCAGTCGCGATGATTAAAGAGTGCGGGGAGTGGCTGTGGTGGTTTGTAGTTGCCGGGTTGTGAGGTGAGAGCAAATTGAAGATGAATCAGTGCGGATATGGGAAATTGGGAGTCGAGGGCGGGTTTTTGTCAAGCCAAGCCTCGACGGGAGAATACACGGTCCATCAAAATCCCTGGTCGCCACGACGCGTCTTTACGCGCTTTGAACGGGGGGTAGACCGCGTCGAGCGGTAAAGTGCCTGGCCCGTGCACCGCTCCCGTTCCCGCGACAGCTGGTGGCTTGCACGCCAAATTCACGCCTCTGATTGGCTGAAATGCAGGCCCCATACCAACGGCAGGGGTGGCGCGTGGCATCGCGCCCTGCTGTGCCTGTGAGAATGATGGAGTTGGTGACAATCAGTGGCCGAGACGCTGTCGATGGTAGTTCGGATCTCTCCCTCATAATCTCCCGTGCCCCTCCCTGTCTTCATATTCCAGTATTGCGTAGCACGATCCCCGATGCGATATCTTACCGGTGCCAATGTCGCAATGCCACGAGCACCTTTCAACTGACAGTCTTGTGGGCGGGGCCGGGTTATCCATGGTACGGACACTCCGTACTCCGTAGCAGTAGACGGATAGCTCCAGGCTCCACCCCGCACCAGCACCGAACAGACGGGCTACTCCGTCATCAACATCTTCAGCGCACAACGTGGACGGGTATATAACTGCGAGTCGGCGACTTACTTTCACACCAGAACGAAAAGTTCAAATTAATAAATGACATTCATATCATCCGTCTCTTACTATCCTTGCTGTCCTCATCGAAGATTACCCAGTTCTAATTCTCATCATGACAGAAATCCGGCTGGTTTCGGCCCTTACAGTGCTCCAACACGACAAGCCCGACGACTGTTGGATTGTCGTGGAAGGCGGCGTGTGGGACGTCACCCGCTTCATTTCAGAACACCCAGGCGGTGCTCGAAGTATGTACCAGACGTCTCAATGGTGATAGCATGACTACTACTAACATGACGCCAGTCATCCTCAAGTATGCCGGCCGAGATGCGAGTGTAGCATACGCCGAGACTCATTCTTCATCTATAATCAGAGAGAGCCTATCTGACGATAGCTTCAAAGGGACTCTAGATCCCTCCACCATGACCGAACAATGGACAAGTGCCAACACCCCAGCGCCTGTACCTGTATTACCCACCACCTCCGCGGCGACTCCTGCTGAGGGTACCGCAGCGGCTAGAGCACATGCAGACGAAGAGAAGCCGCCGCTGGACAGCATCATAAACCTGTGAGACACTTATACTCTTGCGGGCCGTCGTTGCGCAATGTTGACACGTGGGCAGGTACGATTTTGACAAGGTAGCTGCGGCAACAGCGCCCAAAAAGGCCTACACATTCTACTCGACTGCCTCGACCGACTGCTGGACCCGCGATGCCAACGAGTCGATGCTTAAACGCATTTGGTTCCGGCCCCGGGTCATGAGGGACGTGTCCGTCGTGGACACATCGAGCTCCGTGCTAGACATACCCGTCAAGGTGCCACTGTTCGTGTGTCCAACGGGTCTTGCCAAGCTCATCCATCCCGATGGCGAGAAGGCTCTCGCTCGAGCGGCCAAATCGTCTGGGATTCTAGAGATTGTACGCATGTTCAACCAACCCCCCATCTTCCTGGCTTTGCTAATGCGAAACCCCAGATCTCCTCAGCCTCGAGCCATCCCCTCGACCAAGTCGTCCAGGAAGCCCCAAGCCACCCCTTCTTCTTCCAGCTCTACCTAAACAAGGACAAGTCCAAATCACGCGCGGCGCTCCTCAACGCCGAGGCCCTCGGCATCCAGGCTGTCTTCCTCACCGTCGACGCCGCCGGTCGCGGCAAACGCGAGTCGGACGAGCGTCTCAGGACCACGGACGCCGACGCGGAGATTGTCAACCCGGTGACGGGGCAGCGCATCGTGCCTGACAAGCGCGGTGGCGGCCTGACGCGCGCCATGGGCAGCTATATCGATCAGGGCATGACGTGGCGTGATATTGCGTGGATCCGGTCCGTAACCAGGCTTCCCCTCATCCTGAAGGGCATCACAAGCGCCGCCGACGCCCGCCTCGCCGTGGACCACGGCGTCGAGGGTATCATGCTGAGTAACCACGGCGGTCGCAATCTCGACTATGCGCCGCCGTCGGTCCTGCTACTCCTCGAGATGCACCGCTGCTGCCCCGCAGTGTTCGACCGCATGGAGATCTACGTCGACGGGGGGTTCCGCAGGGGGGGCGACATCGTCAAGGCGCTGTGCCTGGGGGCAACGGCCGTGGGTATCGGCAGGTCATTTCTCTACTCGCTGCACTACGGGACGGAGGGCGCAGAGCATCTCGTTCAATGTAGGTCTTCCCTGCTCTGCTCTCATCTCTGAGATGTACACTATACCTTCCTCCGCGGTAGGAAACCCGCTCGCTGACTCTTGTTTGTTTTGTCTAGTACTCAAGGATGAAATGGAGAGCGTCATGAAGCTGATTGGCATCTCGGACTTGTCCCAGGTGCATCCCGGGCTGGTCAATACCTCCGACGTAGATCACCTTGTGCCATCCGGACTAGAGCATCCATATGCCAAGTGGAGGCCTCGCTCTCGGATCTAGCTGGGTACATGCATATACGCCAAAAAAAAAAGGCTCTCCGTTACTCTCTATTAAGAGGTAATAGCAGAGTAGGCTAGGCACTGTCCCCGCACACACTCGCACAATCCTCGTATGCGACCAGCAGGCTTACACGAGCTAGAAAGGGGAGCATGGTGGGAATCTAGCTCGTGATTTGTCCAAATGTTGTCTTTTGTATATATCCATGAAAACAGGAGCCATACTACTAGGCATCTATATAACCGAGAGAGGGAGAGAGAGACAGAGAGAGAAAACAAAAAGTCATGTCCAATGAATAAACTTTTACCCAGTCCAACGAGGGGAAGGGGCGTCATGTGTGTATTGTGTGACCCAAATGCATGCAAAGCCCACCATGCCGACAACGCCATTTATGTGTACCTTAGCAGAAAGAAAATGATGAAATACGCCACACCCCCATTTGTTCCAGAGGCCAGCATGTAAAGTATAAGAGAAGAGAAGGGAAGGTAAAAAAAGGACTCAGATGCCCTCTTTTACCTCGGGAGTTGGATTGCGACATATCTGCAGCCCAACTCGTCATGCTTTTTAGCACAGTAGAATCTAGAGTCAAGAGTCAGAAGGAGAGGCAGCCCGCCCGCGCAGCTCATGCGCAGTATTGAGTCAAGCTCAGAGGCAGCCCACGAGGTAGCGCGGGAGGGACTAATGAGAAGAGAGACACGACCATGCCTTGCACGTAGCAGCACCAGTCCTAGTGAAGAGGAAACTGCCGCTTGAGCCCGTCGTACACCATGAAGATGAAGGCGGAGCTGGGCGCCGAGCGCAGACAGGTGATTCCACAGCCACGGTACATGCCACGCAGACCGTGCTGATGCCAGAGGGCGCGACCCTCGTTCCAAAAGGTGCGGCGGGGTTGCAGGCCACCGACAGGCGAGGTCTGCATGCGGCTCTTGATGGTGTCGGCAGGGAAGAAGAGGAAGTTGTAGGAGACGCCGGCCGACGCGCCGGCAATGGCCTGCTGCCAAAGCGGCAGGGGTTTGGAGCGGATCTCGCGGCGCTCCTCCTCGGACCCGGCCTTGGCGACGGCCATGTTGTAAAAGAGCGTCGAGGTGGTCTCCTTGGCGCCGAACCAGGCTGAGCACCCGCCCGCCTCGCGGATGAGGGTCCCCATCTGGCCGTGCCAGAAGCCACGAAGCCCCTCGTGCCTCCAAATGTCGCGGATGACGGAGATGGGTCGCAGGGGGGCCGGGGGGGCAGAAGCAGCTCCCCGGGCAGAAGCAGCAGCAGCGGCAGCGGCGCCACCACTGCCCTCCCCGGGGGCGTGGTGCATGGGCGACTGGATTTTGCACTTGACCAGCTCGATGGGCGTGAGAACAAACGAGGTGAGCATTCCGGAGAAGGCGCCCGTGACCCACAGCTGAGGCAGAGACAGACCCTTCTCGCGCGACGCCATGCCCGCGTTGATGAGGGTCTCGCGCCCCACGCTCTCAAAGAGGAAGAGGCTGCTGTTCTCGGCGGCGGCGCCAACCAACGGCGCGCTGATGCCGCGGTACAGGCCCCGCAGCCCCTCGGCCTTGAAGGACTGGCGGAAGCAGTCGAGCGGCCCGGTGTATCGCAGGGGGAGGTGGTCCGGCTGGCTCTGGAGGCGCACCTTGACCGTGTCAAACGGGTACTCGATGTACTTGCCTACTATGCCGGCAACCTGCAGACACATACACAGTCGTCAGCAAAGGAATTGGGCACACAGGGGATAAGGGAGAAGGCTGGCACCTACCGATCCGTAAGTGACGTCCTCTGTGGCCTCGAGGAGGGCATTCTTGCTGCGACGAGCAATGACCTGCTTGGTGGTGGTGGGGGCAGCCGTCGACCCCATGGCGTCGTGGTGGTGGCTAGGCTCCATCATTGCTTATCTTGCTTGTCTGTTGGGGGGACAGATCACAGGGCTGTTGCTCGTCGTCGTTGTCGTCGTAATGTTTGATTCGTACGGCTTGCCAGTCACACACACACAAAGAGCTATTGTTACCGAGGGGCAACGTAGAGCATTGTGAGGGATCGCGACAAGACCGATACCGGGAGGGGAGAGAGAGGGGAGGAAGGGAAGAGGAAGGACGACGATGGGGGCGGGGGAGACGGTGAAGGAAAAAGGAAAAGAGCCGGCCAGTGCTAGCAAGAAAAGAAAGTCTTGGCTCGTCGTCGACAAGAATGAGGCAATTCGTGGGAAGATCCCGAGGTTTCAAAAGCAATACGTGGGCCCGCGGGGCTGAGTGTGTGTGCTGGCTTGGGTATTTTTTTTTGGTGTTAATATATTGCCATGGCTTGGATGGAGTGGAGGGACGCCGACGACGACGAAAGGCAAGAGAGACGGTGTGTGCTAAGCAGTGAACGCAGTACAGTACTGCTGCTACGCTGTAATACGCTGTAATGATATCAAGTACAGCGTAATACAGCGGAGACGATACGCCAAGACAAGACCCCAAGGGCCAAGGGCGGCAGAAGTAAAAGAGGGGCGATTGATAATTTTTCGGTGCCTTGGTGCCTGCCATTTTGCCTTTTCTGATCTCGGTATCGGCTCTATCGGGTCTTATCGTATTTCCCATTCCCATTCCCCTCCCTCCTTCCGCGCCCCGGGGCCTTCCTTCCTTTGGAAGCAGCCGCCCGCCGGCCCTCTTCACGTCATTCTGTGGAAGTTGCCGTGCCCTCGAGACAATGCCATTACCACATCAGAACAAGAAAATCACGGGATATGCAGCTTCTGCCCGTGCATGGGACAATTACAGGTCCTTGAGGCTCGCCCGTGGATTCTGGAATATTAGGAAAATGCCTCTTTTTTTCCCTTGTCCGTGCCAAGAGTTCAAATGCCGTAACCTAGTTGGTTGTGTCTCCCGGTGAGTGACTGGCGATGGGGACATCTCCGTACTGCTAGCTGTAGACTCTAGTACTCCGTACGGAGTACATACTCGTACAACTAAGCCTGCATACCCCGGGCGGACCTGGCTGAGATGCTTGGGATTCGCCAGAAATGCACGCATATCCCGGTTTTCCCACTGCGTAACCCGCATTAACCTGGCAACCTGGTCGGCGGGCGTGCCGCAGGGGCGGATGCTGGTGGGTGCATGGCAATAGTCTTGCCGGGCTTGCGCACGAGGGGTCAAAGGTGGATGGGAGCATACGGAGCTGGGTAGGCATAGTACGAACGCATTATCACTACTCCGTACTACTATTATTAACTCGAGGAGTAGGCTCCGTAGACGATGCTACCTCAACTCCAGAGTCCCGAGTCCAGCCTGTGGACTGGTGGACTGGTGGGCTAGCTGGTGGACACTCGACGCATCCACGCACGCACACACACACGCAATTACGGAGCATAAAGGAAAAAGAGAAGCCCGGCTAGAATCCAGAGGAGAGTACCCTGCGTGCGTTGCGCGCCATGGTCGGTCACCTTGTGCAGGTAGCCTAAAACGAAACGTCTTGATACACGTATTTGTGTTGATCACGCACACTCTCTGATACTCTCTGATATTTGACTCTTTGATCGTCATACACATACACTTACACATACATATCCTGCACGTATAATGCCTCCCAGACTCAAAACAAGACTTTTATCATTTCATTTTCTTCATCTGTCTTTCCAGCCCGATACGATACGATACACAGGAAAGAAACCACCGAGAAAACTGACAACTGACGCAGACCCCATTACATACTAGTACCCTTCAAACCAACCCCCCCACCCGAATCCACCCCGAATAGCATAGCAAGAGAAGCGAAGACGAGAACAGGACAAGGCAAGACAAGGCAAGACATCACTGCTTCTTCTTGTTCTTGGGCGAAGAGGTAGCCTTGTCCACCGCTGCCGCCGCCGCAGCCGCATCCTCAGCCGCAATCTGCGCCTCAAACTTGGCCGTCTCCTCCGCGTCCTTCTTCTCGGCATACCACCTACCAGCTTGGAGCACCAGCACGCCGACGAGCACCAGCGCGAGGATGGTGTTGCTGGCGGCCAGCACGCGCAGGCTGTCCTCCCGGCCCAGGACCACCTCGCCGTCGTACCGGCCCTCGCGCGTCGTCTGGTACTCCTCCGTGTTCCACACGCCTGCGCTGATGGCCCGCAGGCCCTTGACCGTGTTGGCCGTGTACACGGCCAGACCGACCAGGTACAGGATCCCCGACGCGCCGTCAAACAGGTAGTTGGCCTCAGTGGGGCGGTACATCTTGATGGCGAAGCCCAGGAACGCTGTCGCCAGGATAATGTTGAGCACCCGGCTGATGATGGGCGGCGACTGGTGCATGAAGCGCAGGTGCTTCTCCAGCTGGTCGAAGAACTCGGCCGGGATCGCCTCTTTGCTCCACAGCAGCGGGAAGTCGTACGGGAACGAGGCGAACAGGATGCCCAGGAAGAAGCATGTCGCTGTTCAGCAGTTAGCACTTCTCTTCTTCTTCTTCTTCTTCTTCTTCTTCTTCTTCTTCTTCTTCTTCTTCTTCTTCTTCTTCTTCTTCTTCTCCTTCGACGTCATCATCATCATCTTCTCTTTCAAGGTACGTACGCCCAACAATCATAAAGGTCGTATACGAAGTAGAAGTACGACTGGCCTTGGCCTTGGCCGCGGCCGTCTCAGCACTCAGAGCGGACGACATTGCGTGGTAGGGTAGGCGCGTGCGCTGCGCGTATCAGACACCCTTTTTTCGCCTTCTTTCGGAGGGTCTGGCGGGGGATAGTTCGCGTGCGTGCGTGCGGTCGGATGCGGGTTTCGTGATGCGCGTCAATTCGTGCCGTGACTTCCGCAGAACAGAACCTCGTTATTCCCTTGGTCGACAATGCGCTCGGTTCGTCACGTCCGTTTTTGCGTTGGCTAGAGGCGCACAATGGTGTTTGTTTGGTGGCCAAGAGATCCAAGAGCCAAGAGAGGGGAGGAGGATGGGCATGGACACATGTGGAATTGATTGCCCGCCGCTGACTTGCTGACGAACGGCGGGACTCGTACGCCCCCATGGACCCACTTGTTCACTTGCGTACCACAATCTCAATCGCTTATCCCTACGGATCCCTACGGATTACTCGTGCCACTGACTGCTCATTGCTCAACAATCAATGCACAATCCCATCATAATCTTATTGATTACGGCTAAATCAGTAGTACGCTTTGACGCTGTACAAGCACCTTATCTCTTGGCGAATATTCCTTCTCCGTACTCGTAGGCCGTAGTAGCCTTGCGTACATAGTATTTTAGGTAGGTGTCCCCGCAGGAGTCAGTCCTCATACACTCAATTTAAGAAGCTCCCCCAACATCTGCCTTGCATCCATATCGTCAGTGTTTGAAAAGTCCGCCTCAAAGTCCGCCTGCAGAAACAGACGCGCTGCTGCCTCGGCTTCCTCCAGGCGCCTCTCCTCCGCCTCTGGAAGCCTCGCACACGCGACACTCACGTCCTCGTTGCGCGCTAGCAGTCGCGTAATCGCCTCGGCCCGCTCGACGACAACCCGGGGTACCCCGTTCAGTGCTGCGCACTGCGCCCCAAAGCTGGATGCGCTGTGTCCAGGCCGCAGCTGGAACAGGTAGGTGATTTGCTCGTCTGTCTGGCTCGTGCCCCAGTTGGTCTTGACCTTCATGTGCGCCACCCCGAGCCCTAGGTACCCGTCCAGGTAGCCACCCTCAAACAGCTCGTGGAAGTGCGTCGCCAACAGGATGAGTGGTGAGTCGTCAGGGCCGCGTTGTAGAAAGTGATCAACTGTTGCTGCCAGGAGGCCCGCTCCGTCCTGCGCATTTGTCCCCTTGCCGAACTCGTCAATAAGCACCAGACTCCTCCCCGTTGCGGTCCTGGTTGCGTGCGCCACCTGTCCGAGGTCAATGGAGAATGCACTCTCAGGGCGGCTCATACTCTCTTGCGTGGATATCCGCGTCATGATCTTGTCCGTGAGGCCAATGGTGGCCCGGGTCGCCGGCACAAAGCTTCCAATGTGCGCGAGGTACACGATAATGGCTGTCTGCTTGAGATAAATGCTCTTCCCCGAATTGTTTGGTCCTGTCAGCGCCAGCGTGGTAGGTGCTTGCGTATGGTTTCCGTCTGCGTCAACCGCCGCCTCGCCTGCCAAGTAGCAGTCATTGGGAACAAACGACGGGACACAGAGCTCCTGGAGAGGATGTCGGCCTCCCTCAATCTCGAGCGTCTTTGCCGTCGTAACATGAGGGCAGACCCATCCGTATCTGTCGGCAGCCCGTGCAAGTGCTATCAGCGCATCCAGGTCCCCGCACACATCCGATGCTTCTATTATTGCCTCTTCATGGACGACAATATTGCGAATGAGTTCGTGGACGATTTTGACTTCTCTGTCTGTCCGGTGTCAGTGCTACTAGGCAACCTACAAGTCTGAACTACTAGTACTCGCCTCCAATTTCGCAGTACATATCTCCGTACTGGCCATCAAGCTCCTTCATGAAGTTGTTCTTGTAGCACACTGTTCCGTCCACTGTGAACAGCCTCTCCCACACATCGTCGTTTAGCCCTTCCCCTTCGTATTTGCCTCGCCGGGTCTCGGTGTCAGCTTCGACGACGGTCAAAAACCCCAGCTGAGGTATGAAGATGCAAGAGCGAATGTATTGTCCTGCCCACTCCGGCACAGAACGACTGATAGAGTTAACGACCTCGGTGAGGAAACTCCCCATACCATCGTATCGCCGCTTGAGCTCGTCAAGGCGAGGGTCGATCCCAGCTTTGACAGAGGAGCGGTGGCGGGATTCTGATTGTTCAAAATCAATGTTCTTGTCTATGAGACTGCCGATCGTCATGAGCTCTGCGGGCTGGATGTTCTTTGCCATCTTCATGATGGGTTAGTATCGAAGGTATCATTACCTGAGCCGCCATGGGATTCGTACCCACCTCGTGGGATATAATGACAGCATCACTGCCTGGCATTGTGCCGAGAATCTCCCTCAATTTGAGGGCCTGGGATGCAAAATCCCTAAGGATTGCCCAAGCTCCCTTGTCGAAAGATTTTCCATAGGGCGAGTCGATCCCTTTTCGAAGCCGCGAGATGGCCAACCTGGCATTTTTCATCATTCGGAGAGCCCCGACTGCCTGGGAAACCTTTTCGAGGCTTTCAGGACGCTGGAAGAAGTATATACTCTTTTGTCTCTCGACAATAACATCCATGTTCAGAGTCGGGCGAAGTAGGATCTTGCGCAGTGCGCTGCGTCCATGTACAGTGCAGGCAAGAGAGTGGAGCAAGCTATACACAGACAGGTTCCCTTTGGCCCCATTACCTTCAGAGTTCGAGCCTTGGGCATGGCTATTGAGTTGAGTATTCGATTGGAGGATCTGAAGGGATCGTAGAGTCTCGAGACTGATGGCCATTCCTTCCGTAGGAGAGAAATTATTGAGAGATCGAACATGGAAAATGACTTCTGCAAATTGGCCATCGGGTAGCTGTTCGATGAATCGCCGTCGATGGAGATCACCAAGAATGGCCCCGGCACAACTGACCTTCATAAAATCAGTAGATAGTCCCTCTTCAATATGTAGGTGACTTACAGATATATGGCTTTCAAGGTTGATGAATGTACCGCATCGGATCAACTTGATGTGCCGCGACTCGCGGGAGGACCCCGCAGCACCAAATCCCATGTCAGGATCATCTTCCATTGTAGATATAACGGCCCGTGAGGTGTCGGGTGAGTCAAATTGGAGATTGACGAGTCTCTCATTAGCGGTCGAGCGTGAGAATTCAGAAGGCGCAAGCGCTCTCAGGATAAACCCCCCTTGACTACTAATATCGTCATCTAAGCAGGCTGGTCAGCATCGAGTCTAAGTCGACAGGTGTCATGTGTGATGCTGGATACCTATATTGTCCTTGTTGGATTGTCTCTCGAGAGAATCCAAGAGCATTTCCGGAGCCTTCAAAGATACCAGCACAGTGGTAGGATTGATGTAGGCAAGACACTTCTCGATCTCGTCTAAACCGACGTTGGGCATGTCTTCGGAGAGGTAGAGCACGCCGTCTTCAGTGCTAAAGTAGGCACATCCCATGGTGGACATTGAGCTCATGCCAATGGCCATAATAACTTCTTCAAGCACAGAGCCCTGAGTTTCCACCTGGGAGTCACTCATACTAGTAGACGGCGTTGGCCGTCCCCGAGGAGAGTTAACCGACCTCATCTCGTTGGGGACAAACGAGCTGGAGACTCTGGTGGAAGCAGCGCGCGATGCATCTCGACGGGGCGTTGTGCCGAACGCTGATCTTGATGCTGTAGTCGAAGTAGACGCTGTCCGATGTTGCCGTCGACGAAATGACGTAGAACGCGAGGCCGACGCCGAGGTCTCCCGCGACCTCACTGATGGTGCGCGTCGGGGCATGGTGCAGAGCTCGTACGACACACTCGACCAGTGCGGCACAGGGTAGAATATAATAAACCTTGACGGTCGGCAGAGTCGACCTCAGTGAAGTGGCTATCATGAAGCCAAGCTGACAATAGGAACTCGTGGTCTGGGCCATAGGACGTGGCAGAAACACAAGGAAAGAGCAGGGCATCTTGCTCCTTCCTCGGGTGCTCCCTCTTCCCGCCACCAACCTCAAAGCGCGACATGTTTGAAGCCACCAACAAGACTTTGGATACTCGATACTCACTCAACAGAAATAGAGTCATGATATCAACCTCAAAGGATAAAGTCATAACCATTGCCAACTGGGCTTCAGTCCATCCACGAAGAATGCTTGGCTCAGCTGCCAGCAAAGCCTTATAGCATCCCCACCCACAAATCAAGATGTAGATGAGGAATCGTGAAACCATTTATATCTGTATTATGACCCCCCATATACACTCCCAACTCCCATTCCATTCCATCCGTCCCATTGTCATGTAGTGCCCTAGCCGTGCGTGTCCCTAAGCATTTTTGTCCTCCCTCGCCCACTTTGCAAACTCGCGTCGCTGTTTCCGGACGTCGACAAACCCAGGCCTCGACTCGAGCTGAGCAAACGGATTCCCCCGGAAGTCCTTGTCGACCTCGCCGCCGCTGCGGAAGCCCTCGGCGCCTTCGCGCTCGACCTTGCCAGCCCACACGTGCCACTCGACGGGGCGCAGTTTAGCCGTGCCCAGAACGAGGCCCAGTACCGTCACCAGTGTGGCAACAATCGTCTCGATGGTGATGTCTAGCGGGAGGGAGGCGTTGGCGCCGGGCGTCGACGATGCCGAATGGTGCTGCGCCGCCGCCGCGGAGAGCACCGCGTGCTCCTGGGCAGAGTAACCGCTACACATGAACATGTTAACACCGGTACGATGCGGGAGAGAAAACGAGGGGCCTTACGCGTGAACCAGGAGCACTAGGCCCGTGATTGTGATGAGACGCGATGTCCAGGCCATTGTGGGAAGACTCGTTTGGGGGTCGTTGAGGTTAATCGTGTGGGATTGAAGCTTGGTGGTGGGACACAGCTTGAAGCCACCACGCAATATGGGGTAGCGGGTGATTACATAACGTTGGTATGGAGTACATATGTACATTTCTTTGCGAATCTCGAGTTTCTGTTCCGCAGCAGCAAGGCCGCTTTTGTGGATCCTTGCCCAGGCACGCACGGTAGACTTACATCCTACAATTAGAGCCGGCTCATGATAGTATAAAAAGAGGTCTAACCGGCTACCCATGGCTTTAAAGGTGTAGATAAAGAGGAGGTCCAATTGTACAAGACTCCAACTGGGAAAGGTGCCATTAAATTGGTGCGAAGACAGCTGTTACTAGAAATTCTAAGTCTAACGGAGCCCTGGAAGTTGAAGTTGGAAATTGTGTATACGTCTGTTGGAACCAGTAGGCTTCCAGGTACGCTAATGGACTTCAATGTCTTTCTGAGCATGCAAAGTGTATGTAATTGAGGTGTTTAACTTAATAAGAAATCGATACAATCCAGAGAGGACCCATTCCAGCTGCTTTTCTCCTCCTGTCTAATAATAATAAGGGCACATTCTGTGCCGGTGCCGTCCTGCGAGAGCTGTCAGGCGAATATAAAACGCTGACCATCTAAAAGCCAAAGAACGCCGCCCAAATCCATCCAAGGACAACAAATGAACACAAATATAGACAAGACAAAACAAGACAAAAAAAAGCAAGTACAGTAATATACCATGGCTACAACCATGTCAAAAACAACGGGCAACACAGCCAATCAGTTCGCCCAGTCGTCCAGCGCCCAGGTGAACTGGCGCAGCGCCTCATCCTGCGCCGGGGTGTCCATGCGCCAGGCATTCTCGTCCGAGGCGACCATCGGTCCGTGGTGGACGCCGTACCTCTCCGCCGCTCCTCCCATGGGCACAGACGAGAGCATTGAGTCGGCAATCTGGTCGAGGTGGGAGGATCGCTGGTGCTGGTTCTCGTCGCGCACCTCGTAGAAGGGGTGGTGCTGGCCGGCGGGGGGCCCACTCACGGGCACGCGCGCGTCGTACACGCCCGGGCTGGAGTGTACTTGCTGCCACGTGACGGTGTACCCGGGGTCGATGGAGCCGGCCGGCGAAGGCACGTAGCTGCGGGCGCCGGGGGTGGCGGACAGGCCCGGGTCGACCGGCAAGGCGGTGGGCGGGCCGCTGGGCTGCGGGGAGTACCGGGTCAGCGCCGGTGAGACGGATCGCGCCATGTTCTCGGCAAAGGAAGACGAGGCGGACAGCCCGGCCTCGGGCTTGGGCATGAGCAGCGAGCCGCCGCCGTACGAGGTGTAGGGCGAGGGGGACGCGCCGTAGTGCGAAGGCGTGTCGTAATAGACCTCCAGGCCGTGGATCTCCTCAGCCTCAGCCTCGAGGCTGTGGTAGGGGGTGGCCGGCGTGGAGTAGTACTGGTGCGGCTGGGGCGTGACAGGCAGTGGCGTCGGCTCCCTCGGGGTCTGGTAGCGTGAGTGTCGGCCTGCGGCGGGGGTGTCGGAGGAGGAGGGCGGGGTCTGGTGGCGCGCCGGTTGGCTCGTGTTGCCGCCCCTGCGACTGCTGGCCTTTTTGGCCCCCGGCGTGTACTTGTAGTCGGGGAAGGCCTTGCAGAGCCCCATCTTCTCGAGGTCCGAGTAGACGGTGTAGGAACTCTTGAAGTCGTCCGACTCCTTGGCCCAAGACTCGCCGATGAGCGAAACGATGGGCGGCTGCGTCTTAGCCAGCTGCGGGTGGTGCTCCTCCATCCAAGCCTGGGCCACGCCCGAGTAGGCTTTTTTGTAGAGGAAGAAGACGTTGAGGTTGCGTTTGATGTACCCGTGGCGCATTGCCTGGCCGATGCGCTTCTCAATGTCGCGCGTGGCGAACGAGTGTACATCCTTGGGTTCGATACCGCATCGCCGGCCCCACTCCGACAGGGGCTCCACCAGGTCGGCGAACTGGAGCTTCCTCCGCCTGTCTCTCTTGGCGGGCTTCTTGGTGGGCGACTTTTGCTGCTTTCGCTTCTGCTTCTGCTGAGGTGTCAGCGGGTCGGTCTCTTTGTTGTCATTGTGGCTGTTGCTGTCCAGTCAAATGGGCAAAGGTAGAAGCCAAGGAAGGAAGGGCAATGTGCTTACAGGGGAGGATTCGGGGTTATTCTGCTGCTGCTGCTGTTGGCTGTCCAGGCCGGCCTCGGTCTCTGCATCACCGCCATAGATGCTGGCCTCGTCCAGAGGCGGGGTATCGTAGCCCCAGTGGCCATGGTGCAGACCGTCAAGTGGCTGCATGGTGGGGGGTAGCAGGGAGTCGACACCATCTGCCAGGTACATTGTCGAGCACGCAGGCTCACTGGCAGATGGCGCTGGCGAAGGCATGGCTACCCGTCCCATTTCCAGTAACTGTGCTGGCGGATGGGCACTTGAACACCTTGAAGAAGACGAAGAGGGGCGTGTCTCCCAGTTGAAGAAGGAAAGTAATCGAAAGTATAAAGGAACAAGGGACAGGATAATAGTCGTATAACCGAACGAGGAGACCAAAGGTGGGGGGGTTTGTGTTCCAATGTGTTCCAGGGATGGGTTCCAAGGAGACAAGTTGAGAGAGAAAGCGAGTGTTGACCAAAGAGTTTGATTAAAGGAAATGATAGAACCGGTTTGCAGGGCCGAGAGATTTGAAGTTGAACTTGTTGGAAATGAACCAGGTCTTCTATACTATATGTCCTCTCTTCTTCCATCACACGACAACGGGGCGATGGGGGCATGATATCTTGATCCCGTCTGGCAGTGCCGACTGCGTCGTGAGCCTAGGCTTGGAGCTTTGTCCACCGCCATAGGGCCCAGAACTCGGAGGGACTTTTTGTCAACTGGGCAAAGGGCAGTGGTGTCTGCTTGGTTCGAATGCATGGTGCATCTGCACACCATGTATGGAACACGGAGAGGCTTCCTCGTGGTATTCCCGTCGACGGTAGTGCCAGGTGCGAGAAGAAGGACGAATCCGCAAATAGAAACGAAACGCCCTAGAACGAGGGTGGGGAGAACAAAAAGGGTTTCCCACATGGCAGCCAGGCAAGCCAAGCATGGGAGATCACCGCCCCGCATCTAACGGGGTGGGTGGCTGTGATCATGAGCCCAGATGGCGTCGTTGGGTGTCATTGTCAGGTCCAAATATGGACTCACGGGTGGTACTAGGCCCTTGCCTAGCCCATGTCAGGCATGGGGCAAAAGCAGCAGCCTGGGTAGCAGACCGTGCAGAACGGTAGAGTAAGGGGAGACGAGACGAGACGAGACTGGGGGGCACCTTGGGGGGCACTGCGTTGGGGGCGTAGATGATGGATGGCGTAGTCTGTAGGGCTTGATGCTTTCAAAGTTCCAAGGGCCAAGGCTGACCAAGGGGATCAATCAACGGGATCCTTGGCCCGAGCGTTTGGCACATTGTGCCGGACGCCACAAGGCTGATGATCCCTGCGCGATAGATGAGATGGTGGTGTGCTGAGGCGGTTGACTGAGTCTCTCATTGGCCAGACTAGGCGATGACACCCATTCTGAACCAGATGCATCTGGGATGCTCAATAGAGATACATTAGACAATATGGCCCACTAGTACGGAACATGATGTGGTTGGGAATGCCACACACACATCCACGTCCATCCAGGACCACCCACGGCCACCCACGACCACACACAACCACACACCACAACCGCACACAACCAACGCACCCATCGCGCAGATCATCCACCCCCAGCGCTCACCATGCCCGTACTTTTACGCCTTGGGCCAGGCTGCTTTGGGATGGATGGCTTGCCATTGAAACACACGATGCACACTGGCGGCCCTGCTCATGATGAACGCTTCCTTCTTCGTCCCTTTTCTTTATCGTTTCTTCTCCTGCGCTTCTCCTGCATTTCCCCTTGACCACCACACCACTCCGCCATGGAGATCCCGGGTAAAGGAGGGGAGGGGGAAGGCAGACATGACGAGACCCTCGTGTCACACACACAACTGATCCCTGCCCCTCTCCTTTCCCGTCACATTATTGCCCACAGATAGACTTCTGTGTTGCCCTTGTCAGGACAGAAGCTAGGGCCAGAGGATGGTCAAGCTCCTTGTCATCGCTATCGCTGACCCATCCATACCCGTCCATCGACCGCCTATAGCCCATGCACTAACTGGCAAACTGGTTAGACCAAAGACCACAGCCCCTCCCAGAATGGCAGAATGGCAGAATGACAGAATGACAGAATGGTTTGCAATGTTGCTGCTCGTGTCTGGTCCTAGGGGTATTTTGGGAACCAATACTAGTAGTTGTATTTTTGGACTGTCGTAATGAATCACAGAATCTGGCCCTACTGCCTCAGAAGAGACAGGTGCCATCTCTGTCAATCGACCAAGCGTGGATTTTTACCTCCGCTCCTCGCCATGGTGCGCAGGTAGAATGCCCACGGCAGCGCAGGGCACCTGTGCATACAGGGGTTGCCGCAAGGTTCTACCAATGCCAGTCACCTCACTGCTGTCCCTGTGGCTGGGGTCGTACAGGCTCAGAGTGCTTCGTGGGGGGTGTTAAGATGGGCTCGTGAGGCGATGGAGAGAGGGTGATGCCCGGGGGTATTTTGACTGGCTTGGCTGGCGTATTGTTGGTACTGACGGCAGTGGCTGATGTGAAGGAGCTCTGTGGGGAGTTCTTGACCGGTGAGATGCCGCCCTGCGAGGGGATCTTGCCATTCTCCAGGTATGCCGCTCGATAGATGTCCCTGTCAATGGCGGGGGTGCTCAAAGCGGGCTCCAGCGCTGGACTCTGAGCCGAGACTAGAGTCGATGATGCAGCTGCAGGAGTCTGCACCTGGGGCGCCGCAGGACTTGATGCTGAGTTTTGCGGCCTGCCGAAACTCGTGTTGGCTGCACCCGGTCCCTGGAGGCTTGCTTGCAGCGATGCGGTGGCGCTCTGCAACTTGCTCACGTCCTGGGCAGACTGTCGAGGCGTCTCCATGTTGGCTGCCTTGATGGGACTGCCTTGTAGTGCAGCAGCTGTATCATGACGATGCTGAGGCGGAAGCCGTTGGCTGGCCTCGTCGTCCTGGGCGGCGCGGTGCGCCAGGGGAGACACCAGTTTCAAAGGGGCCGGCAGGTGCACGAGTGGGCTTTTTGCTACTAATGTCGGTGTCCCCTTTGTCGGTGAAACCGACTTCTTCTGAGGGGATGAGCTGGGATCGTCTGTTGGCGCGCCCACCCCCCCTGTCGACGATCCATTCTCCGCAGGAGCAAGCTGTTCAGATGACTCCCCAGATGATGCAGGGCGAGAGTTGGCAGCAGCAACGGCGCTGGGTCCCTTGATTTTCAACCGTATGGGAGATCGAGGAGCGTTCTTGACCTCTTCTTTGCGCCTGCGGCAAGGGTCGCAGATAAAGTGGAAATCAGGCTTCTCGGCGTCGTCCTCACTGATGCCAAGGCATTTGCTGTGCTGCCAGACATTACAGTTCTCGCACGCAACGCTATGAGCACCGTCGTCGACTTGCCCATACAGGCCGCAGGTACAGTCGAAAATCCAGTCTTCATCTTCGTCGTCCAGATCCTTGAGTGCCTGGCGGTTCTTTTCGATTTCGGCTTGGAGTCGACGTTCCGAGCCTCCTCGCCCGTTTTCACCCTCCTGGCGTCGGCTGTCGTCGGATAGCTGTGCAAGCTCCTCCTCGTGGCGAATGCGGCGTATCTCGCGCTCCTTCAATCGGTTCTCCCTAGACGCCATCCTGGCCTCTCGCTCCCGTTCCGTCTTCAGGCGGGCTTTCTCTTCGCGCCTTGAGGCTTCCTCGGCAGTCCGAAGCTCCTTTTCTTGCACCTTTTCCACCTCCTCCTGCTTCTGCTGCTCCACCTTGGTGGCAATGCGGCTCGACCTCTTGGCGTTAGCCATCTTGGCCATGTTGAGGAGCTCTCGTTCGCGCTGAAGAGCCTTGCGCTTCCTGCTCTCTTCCTGTTTTTCGAGAATCGGGATCAGATAGTCCTCGAGCTGCTTCCGTAGCACCTTTTCGTTCTCATCGCGTGTTTTCCGGAAGCTGTTGACTAGTTCTTGAACTTGCTCCAGTGTAATAGCGAGGCATTCCCAAGTCATGCCGCCGAGCCCGTCATCTTGAGGTTCCAATATGCTTTCCTCCATCTCGGACGTGTTGCCTTCTTGGTCGTCATCAGTACGGCGTCTCTTGTTGACGCGGCGACCGGACCGATAGTATGACTTCTTCTTCTTGGACTTGGGTGGGGGAGCAGGGGGAGCCTCGGTCAGACGATAGACACGGTTGTCATCGAGGACAAAGTAGGTTCGGTCATCGCTGTCCCATCCGTACGGTTCTATGCGCTGTTTGGCTGTCAGTCTCGCCAGGCAATTTAACTGGATGATACGGTATGAGCCTACCCATGTCGCTTGGTCTATGTCTTTCTGTTCATCCATCTTCTCGCGGATGCGCTCGGGGTAGATCATAGTCCATTGTGTAAACTGTTGTAGGGTTCGTATCTGTATAGAAGCCGTATTAGCATATCGGGCAGCTTTGATTCGGACACGACAGGGCCTGTCGACCTACCTTGGTAGGTGCGTCGAAGTCTTGGAATTTCCGGGGCACGTCGTCGGATCCAAAGGGGTTCGTGTCGGGCGCCTGCTCAAGGTAGAGCTTTCTGGCTTGACTGTCGAAGATATCGAGGCTGTTGTATCTCGCGTTAGTTTCTAGTACACCATATCGGTATCGCATAGGGTCGAGGTTTGAGCATACGTTAGACCGCGATGCGACGAAACGAGTTTGAGAATGGCCAGGGCAATGTCCAAGAGGAGGGTGGATTCGGAGTTTAGGCAGGCGGCTTCGAGGTTCTACAAGCAGACAATGTCAGTATCCTCTATCATTCTTCGTGTTCGGCTGAAATAAAAAAAGGATTTCCTGGCTCAGAGACTTACCTCGACATCGATCGAGTCGTCGATCTTGGCAGCCTTGCCGAAGGTGTAAATCCACTGGCAGAGGTTCGCAAATTGCCACATGCCGCGAATCTTGCCGAGGAGCGAATCATCCTGGACCGGCTCGTCGACGGCCTCGATAGGGCGTTTCCGGGATGGCATGACGGTGACCGACGTTTGGGAGGATCGAGCGGTGTAGTCGTCGTGACCGTTGGCTGGTTTGATGAGGTGGACCGCGAGAGTTGAGATGATGCAACGGACGACTCGAGGGACATCGAAACCTAAACTCGCCTGTGTGAATTCTCCAAAAAATGACTGATAGCCGTGGCGCGTGGCTGTAATACTGGTAGCTAACGGGAGCGCGTTACCCCTGTCGTCAACGTAAGGAGTGATACTTGTGCTTTGTATTTTTTATGAGGACGGGGTCAAGGGGTACACGATTGGCAGTGATAAAACACGTGGTGAGGCAGGTACTCGCTCCTTTAACGCCTCCGTACCTCCTTCCTCCCTTGCTAGTCCCTAACACATTCGTACCACCCACTGCAGAGACCGCATAATACCACTTGCCCGCCTCAGCCACACCCAGGCCCGCTGACGATGCTGTGCTATAAGGGGCCCCAGGGCATCCCGCCCCAATTACAGGCGACCAAGCCTGTATATAGCCTGCCCAGGTACTAGACATGGGTACATCATAGGTGGCCCTTCAGCAGTGACCGGGCACAGTCTCACAGAGAACATCAATGCATGGACTGTAATAGTAGTACTTCGCACTCCGTACATGTAGTTAGTACGAAGTAGTAATATGATCGAATACGGAGTACATTCACGGAGTATAGACATGTATGTACCTGCCCTTTGCTGCCGTACGATTACGAGTATTACCCCGTAGACTCCACTGGACTGTGGCCTTTGGGCGGGACTGCGCTCCACCTTTCTGGATTGGTGGAGGCTATGCTTGGCTGCTTGGCTGCTTGGCTGCTAATTTCCAGGGCACTCAAACCACTAAAGATGCCTCTGTCGCTCTGTATTATGCCACTGTAAAGTCCCCGTCAGTCCCTGACAGCGACGAACGGGCCATGAGGACGGGGCCTGGACTGTGCTGTTTGAGTCTCCTCTACTGTATAATTGGTAGTCGCTGCCCGCCGGCGTCCGCGGGTTGCTGCTATTCTGGGAAACCTGTACGGTGCGCAATCTTTTCCTGCACGACTGGGGGGCACTTGATGGACCCTCGCAGCAACGCCTCCGGTATCCGTATGCACTTCTCCTACCACCCTTGGTAGTGTCAGCGGGCACGTCTTCTGTCCGATGCCTTGACAACTCGATTTTCTCGTTCGTTCATCCATCGCTCTTACTCATCCTTTTGTTGCTCTTTTCCTTCTTCATCACATTCGCTTGCTCCATAATCGCCCCGGAGCTCCGACATGCTGCCTGGTGCTGCACCCTTCAACCAAACTTGACGTTGTGAAGCAGCTTGCATCATCGACCTGACCCAGCGTCCGACCTGGTGTCCCGACCTGGCGTCTCGATCTGGCGTTCTGACCTGGCGTCCTGGCCTGGGGTAGAGAGCTGCGCGCTCTCGTCTTTCGTTTGACCCCATGTCTTCAGAACCTCCCAACCGCTCCTCGTCGTCGGGACGGCAGTCCGTCCCGGTGCAGAACCTCGGGCTGCCCAACTCGGGCGACACAACCCACGATGGCTCCCTCCAGCCGACACGGCAACCACCGTCACCGGGCGGCCCCGGGGCGACGTCCCTCGCGACGGTATCGCCATATTGGGACCAGCCCTACGACGACCGATCCCTTCCCCACGATGCGCCCGAATCTCCCATAGACATGGCAGCGCTCCAGTCTGCCATCCCACCCGACTTCAACGGCACACGACATGATGCTGGCAGCATGTCGTGGCAGGCCGACCATGAGCCGCCGTACATGGACGAATCGCCGGGCCACGATTTCGCCGACGCCGATACGATCCCTCTTACCTCGAATCCTCAGCACATCTCTGGCGCATTGACTCCGCCGGTAATAGACGTCCAGTCTCGTGATAGCTTCCAGACTGTTTCGGATCTCGACAATGGCGCTCGCACGCCTCGCGATACACTGCATCCAGACGACGACGTCGAGTTTGGGCGGCGCTCAAGACGAAACAACTTCGGCCTGACTCTGACGACGCCCGGCCAATACTCCCCCTCGGGCTCCCGTTCCCGCTCACCGTCCGTGTCTGCTGCGTCTGGTGCATTGCAACGTGCCGGGTCCATTGTACGGGCAATGTCGCAGCGAGTTGTCAATATCAGTGGCGACGCAGAGATTGCCGACCAGCGGGCGTCGCGACACCGGTCGAGATCCCCACATGAGTCCGACCGCCACCGCAGCCGTGATGCGTCCCCGGCAGGATCTGTATACAATTCCCCAATGCGGTCCCCCTTGCGATCGCCTGTGCGATCACCTGGAGAGAAGGGCGCTGGCCTGGACTATTTCTCGACACCGATACCAGGGCCGCTGCCGCCTCGTCAACCGGCCCCAAACCCCCTCAAAGGACGGACCTTGAATATGTTCGAGGCCAACAGCCCAGTCCGTATTTGGCTCTGCGACCTCCTGGTGAAGCCTTACACCGAGCCATTAATTCTGTTGCTTATCATCCTCCAAGCCGTCCTGCTCACGATCGAGTCGGCTCCAAACGTCTTTCTCCCTGGCAATGGCCGCCCAAGCCACTGGGGCCATCGGTGGATCGACTTTGCCATGCTGGGTCTCTTTATCATCTTCACCTTGGAGCTTATCGGGCGCATCATAGTCTCAGGATTCATTCTCAACGCCGCCGAGTACAGCACAATCGACCGCTCACGGGGTGTG
Source organism: Geosmithia putterillii (assembly GCA_900188575.1). NCBI lineage: Eukaryota > Fungi > Ascomycota > Sordariomycetes > Hypocreales > Bionectriaceae > Geosmithia > Geosmithia putterillii. The sequence continues at coordinate 155,834 of FYEU01000317.1, forward strand.
CGTGCCGCCGTCGCAGACCAGTACAAAGCCATATTCCAGCCGCACAACAATCGCAAGTCTGCCAAGCCCAGCAGTATGCAGATGCCACCTGAGCCGGCGACCATTTCACGCTCTTTCACCACCTTTATGCAAAGCCAGCAGCAGTCTATGCCAGAAACGCTCGAGGAGCAGCAGCGCTTTCAGCTCGCTCGCCGTGCTTTTTTGCGTCACTCATTTAACCGCCTGGACTTCGTGGCCGTGTGCTCATACTGGATATCGCTGGTTCTGGGAATCACCGGAATCGAGGCCTCTTCGCATGTCTACCTGTTTAAGATGCTCAGCTGCCTCCGCATTCTGAGGTTGTTGGCAGTGACACAGGGAACCTCAATCATCTTGAGGAGTCTGAAAAAAGCGGCTCCTCTCCTCGTGCGGGTCGCTTTCCTGATTGCCTTCTTCTGGCTCATGTTCGCCATTATTGGTGTCCAGAGTTTTAAGTCGAGTCTGTCGCGACAGTGTGTCTGGCTGGACCCCCAGGACCCCTTGAATATGTCGGCTTCTTACACCAATGAAGAGGAATTCTGCGGTGGCTATCGGCACAACGATACCGGAGCAATCATGCCGTGGGTTCAGATGGTGAATTCCGGCTCACTGGATCTGCTGATAAACGGCACCGACACTGGCAAGGGCTTCATCTGCCCCCGGGGCTCTCTATGCCTCCAGCAAGAGTCCCCGAATGGTGGAACCGTCAACTTTGACGACGTTCCACATTCCATTGAGCTTGTGTTCGTCATCATGAGTGCCAATACCTTCTCGGACATCATGTACTATACCATGGGGTCGGATTACTCGGTGGCTGCCTTGTTTTTCGGCGCCGGTATCATGATTATGACGCTGTGGCTTGTCAACTTGTTGATTGCCGTCATCACGTCTTCTTTCCAGGTCATTCGCGAAGATAGCAAGGCCAGTGCCTTCACTGGAGGGCCTCACCGAGCATCCATCTCGAACCCCGAAGAATTGATGCGACGCCAATCCAGCCTGCAGCGAATGTACAACAAGACGCGCTATGTATGGGTTGTCATTATCGTGTTTGGGCTCTTCTGTCAAGCTCTCCGCAGCACGACCATGTCGGCATACCGGGAGACCTTCATTAACCACGCCGAAATTGCCGTGACCATCTTGCTCGACCTGGACATTCTCCTCCGCATCATTGCCAACTGGCGCAGGTTTTACAAGAGCCGATCCACACTCTTTGACCTGTTCCTGGCCATCATCACCTCCATTATCCTGGTGCCGCCCATCCCGGGTACCGAGGCCTACCGATGGCTCACCGTATTCCAGGTTCTCCGAGTCTATCGAGTCATTCTGGCCATCCCGGTGACGAGGAAGCTGATTCTTCTCGTTCTCGGTAACGCGGCGGGTATCGCCAACCTGATGATGTTTGTCTTCCTGATGACCTTCTTCATGTCCATTCTGGCGGCCCAGCTTTTCAGGGGCGATATCGAGCTCTACGATGACGGAGATCTGAACCGCGTCTCATTCTACACCATCTACAATTCGTTCTTGGGCATGTACCAGATTTTGACGAGCGAGAACTGGACCGAGATTCTGTATCTTGTCGGAGAGAAGCTTCACCCTTTCCACACTTCGTGGTATGGAATAGCGTTTCTGGTTGGGTGGTTCATTGTCGCCTTCTTCATTCTCATCAACATGTTCATTGCTGTCATTCAGGAAAACTTTGATGTGTCGGAGGACGAGAAGCGACTCGAGCAGGTAAAGGCGTTTCTGCAGAAGAAGGAGATTGGCAACAACTCTAGCAACCTAGCCCTGTCGTCGATCTTCACCATGGGCAGGGCACGACAGCGGAGGGACCCGCTGGACTACGGACCGGCCATCACTGAGATGCTGCTCAAGGACGCCGTCGTTCGTGAGTTCCTCGACGAACCGACTGAGGCGGACGAGCCGGTCCCGGAGCCTGGACTACAGCATCGCGGGACGACCAACCTTCTCGGTGACGCCAAGGGCAGCTTCATGGGTAGGGTCTGGAACAAGCTGGTCCGCCGTCTGACCAAGCGGGAGCCGAACCCGTTCTACCAGCACATCAACTTGGAGCAGCTCAAGGACACGACGCTCAACGCACGAGAGATGGCACAGCAGGCTGTATCGGCGGCGACGACACGGCGGAGAGCCCAGCGCGAGTACCTCGCTAGACACCCGACGTACAACGTGTCGCTTTACATGTTCAGCCCGCAGAACAAGATCCGCCGCCTCTGTCAGAGACTGGTTGGCCCAGCTAGGGGGGGCGAACGCTTTGACGGAGTGGAGCCCAACAAGTTTGCGTGGTACATTTACTCGGCCTTTATCTACGCCGTCGTGGTTGCCATGGTCATTATTGCGTGCATTACGACGCCGCTGTACCAAACGGAGCACCAGTTGGAGAATCTTGGGTCGTCGAAATTCAAGTGGTACGTTTGGACGGATCTGATCTTTGCCATTGTCTTCACCGGCGAGGCCGTCGTCAAGACGATTGCCGACGGGCTCATCTCGACGCCCAATGCCTACCTCCGCAGCTCCTGGGGCTTCCTGGACACGGTGGTGCTCATCACGTTGTGGATCAACATTGCCACCCTCTTCATCAACGACGGCGCCGTCTCGAGAGCCATCGGCGCGTTCAAGGCCCTGAGAGCACTCCGCCTGCTGAACGTCAGCAACAGCGCACGGGATACGTTTCACTCCATCATCATTGTCGGATGGTGGAAGCTGTTTGGTGCGGCTGTCATCTCCATCTCCTTGCTGATTCCATTTGCCATCTACGGGCTGAACCTGTTTGGTGGCTTCCTGATTGAGTGCAACGACGGCGACGACGTCACTTACCTGACCCAGTGCTTCGGAGAGTACAACAGCACCCCTTTCAGTGATGACTGGCCGCTGCTTGCACCTCGGGTGGCAGATAACCCTTTTTACAACTTTGACGACTTCCCCTCGTCCCTCTTCATCCTCTTCCAGATTGTCAGTCAGGAGGGATGGACAGACGTGTCGTTTGGAGTCCAGGCCATCACTGGCAAGATGCTGCAGCCTCAGGACCTGGCGTCGGAAGGAAACGCCATCTTCTTCGTCGTCTTCAACCTGCTCGCGACCGTCTTCATGCTCACGCTTTTCATCTCCGTCTTCATGCGCAACTACACGGAGCAGACTGGTGTCGCATTTTTGACTGCGGAGCAGCGCTCCTGGCTGGAACTGCGGAAACTGCTACGGCATATCTCGCCATCCAAGAGTTCATACACCAAGGTCGGACCGCAGAAGTGGAAACAGTGGTGCCATAAGAGGGCCATTGAGAAGCGTGGGAAGTGGTACCAGATGGTGACGGTGGTCCTGGTGCTGCACTTCTTATTCCTGGTTGTCGAGTATGTGGGCGAGCCGTTCTGGTGGACGTACACGCGCATCGTCATCTTCTTCATCTTCATTCTCATCTACATTGCCAATATTACGGTGAGGATCGTCGGCTTCGGGTGGAGTCGCTTCCGGAGGAGCTCCTGGGATCTGTACTCCCTCTTCTGTGTGGGTGGAGCCTTTGTGAGCACGACGGCAGTGCTGGTCCTCAACAAGAAGGACACGGTGATGCAGCTGCACAAGGTGTTCCTGGTGGCGATCCTGTTCCTCATCATCCCTCGCAATGACGCGCTCGACCAGCTCTTCAAAACGGCGGCGGCCAGTCTGCCGGTTATTAGCAACTTACTGGCGACGTGGCTGGTGCTGTTCCTGGTGTTTGCCATTGCGTTTACGCAGGCATTTAGTCTGACGCGGTTTGGCGAGGAGGCGGGGAGCGACATCAACTTCCGAAGCGTGCCCAAGGCCATGATTCTTCTGTTCCGCATGAGCTTCGGTGAAGGGTGGAACGCCGTAATGGAAGACTACGCGGCGATTGAACCGCCGCTGTGCGTGGAGGATGAGGACTTTTTCAAGAGCGACTGCGGCAGTAAGAATTGGGCGCGGTTCCTGTTTATCGCATGGAACATTCTTAGCATGTACATCTTTGTCAACCTGTTTGTGTCGCTCATCTACGAGAGCTTCAGCTATGTGTACCAGCGCTCCAGCTGGGTGGCAGCGGTCGACAGGGACGAGATCCGGCGGTTCAAGGAGGCGTGGCGCACGGTGGACCCGGCAGGGACCGGTGCCATTAGCAAGGAGGCGTTCCCGCGGCTGCTCAGCGAGCTGTCGGGCGTGTTTGAGATGCGCATCTACGATTCAGAGGACTCAGTGCACTCCATCATGGCGGACGCGCGGCTGCACGACGAGCGTGGCCGGCACAGCTCATATGTGGAGACGCAAGAGTCGAACCAGCTCGACGTGGAGAAGCTCCGGCAGCGGCTGGACCAGCTCGACGTGATCAAGATCCGCGAGCGGCGTCGGCGGTTCAACATTTTCTACGAGGAGGTGCTGGTGAGCGCGGACCCGGATGTGGGCATCACGTTTACCAGCGTGCTCATGATTCTGGCGCACTACAACATCATCAAGGACAGCAAGAGTCTGAAGCTGGATGAGTTTCTGCGTCGCCGCGCCCGCCTGCAGCGAGTGGAGGAGTCTGTGCGTCGCAAGACGGTGCAGGGCTTCTTTGACACGCTGTACTGGTCGAGGAGGTTCAAGAAGCACATGGAGGCGAAGCGTTCGGCGCGGATGACGACGGTGCCGCAGCTGGACATTCCCGACATCTTTGTGGACGACAACGAGGCTCCCGGGCGCGGATCCATATCCATCAGTCCTGGGGCCGGGCCGGGCGGGTCTGGCACGCACCTGAGCGTGCAGGGCGACTACTTTGGCTCGCAGCCGTCGTCGCCCGACTCGCCGGTCTCGCCGCATACCAGGGACAACACCATGTCGTGGCATGGCGCGGGTGATCGGCACCCACTTAGCTTCCCACGGTCGGCGGCATCATCACCGTCCCCGCCCGGCACGCCACTGGGGATGGGTTTTGACGCGCTCGACGGGCAGCATGGAGGCCGGACGTCAGGTGTGTCGTCGGCAGGCAGGCCGTCGAGCAATGTCAGTCCGACGCAGGCCGTGGACATGCTGGAGGACTCCATCTGGCTGGACACGATCCGACGGAGCACGACGTCGCGCAGGCCGGAGAGGAGGTCTGGCTAGTTGGGGAGGGCCATTCTTTTGTGTTCATGTGTTTGTCCTATTACTCTCGCTCATTAACGCTCTTCACTCTGTCGTTTTTCTTTTTCTTTTTTGTGTTCTTGCTTTTTCCCTTCTTTTTTTTGAAGGATGATGACCTGCAAGACAAAAATAATCTACAGCGCGGCGTTCTGTTTTTTGTTGTTCTATTCTTTGTTCTGTTTTGTTCATCTGTTGGAAATAATATGTTGAATGACAATGAGAGAGAGAGAGTACTGCATTGCATTGTTTGTTACTAGAGTAGTACTATTTACTATTAATGGACTGTCGTTATGCATCAATGGCTCTGATCATGGACAGGTGCGAGTAAGGGACTCTGATGTATTGCAAAGGGAGGCGATCAGGGAAAAGGTGGCTCAATAGTATTGCGTCGTGTATGGGGCAGCAGCATTCAATATTCAATACAGACTCGTACGCATCTCAGCCACATTGCATTGCATTCCACACGTACGGAGTATACATCGGGATCCACAGCAGCAGGGCAGACGCATCGCGGTGCACTACTATTACTCGTACAGTCTGCAGGTACCCAGGCACAGGTTGCGAGGTGCGAGATGGTGGAGGTACGCGTAGAGCTACGAATCATGGATGACGGAGATCATGGCGCAGCACGTACGAGGATGGGTACGTATTCCTACAAGAACAGTCAATCCATTGCTGCGATTGCCTGCCATTGCATGGTGAGCACGATGAGCACGATGAGCACGGCAGGCAGCATGGTTCAGTTTCGGCCAAGGACATCAAAAGGGTGAAGTTGATGGAAGGCTTGAAGCTGGGACCCCAGGCTCTCAGGCCAGGAAACCCAGGGCACCAGGGGACCAGGGGTGTACTGTTTCAGAATCCGTCAGGGCAAGTCTGCACGGGCTGGGCAATGCCTCAATGGTACGCTGTGAGACGAACTGGACAGCCTGTACGGGTAGATTCTAGAGGCAGAGGATTGCCAGACTCAAAGTGAAACAGGCGCATGATGCTCACCATGATTGCAGGGGTCGCATCAAGGAGACGCGGGCTGCTTCAGGTAAGTGACGGGGAGACGCGACTGATGCAGAGTGTCCGTCTTGCCTGTTCTGGCCCTGGCCCTGGCCCATGCTTGAATGATGGATCTACTCCGTACTACTTACTCCTTCCTACTCGTAGTATGGCATAATCGGAGGGACTATCTATGGACCGTGGACCGTGGACCGTGGACCGTGGACCATGGTGGCCCTGCTTTTCGCCACCCTTGGAGGGGCAGCAAATATAGAAGCCATCGCCGCCCTTCTTTCCAATACTGGGCTCTCCTTCTCTCCTTCCCTTCTTCCCTAGGGATAATCAACTCTCCTTCAACGCTTCCATCCGCCTGCTTTGGTCTTTGCTCAAATACAGGCTGGTCCTGGTACATTCTCTTCTTGGTTTTTATACATTCTCTCCATTATATACAACAAACACACACATCACCTACCGCATTACACTCTTTACTACGACACCACTGCCGGCCAGCCAGTCAAGAGACGCATCACGCATCATCACGGGCCGCTTCACACCAGACCACCACCACCACCACCACAAACGTCAACCGGCGCTTAAGCACAGCAAATAAGCAGCACATTTACCCTTTTCGGTCCAATACCCACAACCTCACCACCCAAAATGGTTTCCCTCCGCCTCCGCAGCCTCTCCGGCCGCTTCTCTCTCGCCTCGTCCCTCCGTCGCACATCCTGGGGCTCCTCCACCTCGGCCACAACCACCACCTCCTCCGCCTCGACATGCACCACCACCATGACAGGCTTCTGCGCGGGTACCTCGCGATCCGGTGACGAGGGCACCGCTGCCGGCGCCGTCAACAAGAGCATGTGCCGCGTGCCGTCCATCGCCGGGCTCGTCGAGGAGCAGCGCGACTTCTCGAGCGAGCTGGGTATCCTCGAGCCCAGGCCCGTCGTCTACTGGGAGAGCATGGAGGAGAAGATGGGGCTGATGCCGCTTGTGTGATTTCGATTTTTATTCTTAGGACAAGCAAGCCTCTTTTGCTAAACTTGTCCTTGAGCCGGAAAGAGTCTTTTGCTAGACCTCTTGACGACCCTTTCTTCACTTCTTCTTGGATATCGATGCTCTCGACTTTATTGTCGATGCCTCTCGACATCTCTTTTACAACTTATGATATGGCGCTTCTGGTTGCCAACATTTACGATTGCGTTTTGGATTTCAAAGAGGCGTTTTATATAGCTATTGATTAGTCTTGGACCTGGAAATACGGAATGATATTTTGATCACATTAGTCTTTCGTGATGTACATGTCTGCGGGTTCATCATGTTGACTACACGCCACACGCCTCGACACCTTGACGCCTTTTTTTTTAATGTTCACAGGGCACCTGTGAACAGGACACCCACTGTCATTCGGTTCCATCATGTACGTCTATTCATAAAGTCTTTTTTTTGTTTGTTTTTGTGTGTCTGACACTACCATGTCCAAGAGCGATATACCCCGAGGTGCCTACCTCGTGTTGTGAATGTCGAGCACCAGAATGTCCTGGGCTCCCACCTTGGTCAGGTCGTCCATGACGACAGCAATCTTCTTCTTCTCCACCATGCAGCTGACGGCCACCCAGCCGTCCTCGTCGAGCGTCGTGATGGTCGGGGCCCTCTTACCGGGGGTGATCTTGGTGGCGTCGGGCAGCCTGGAGCGCTCAATGTTGTACTGGCACAGGACGAAGCGCTGGGCCGTGATGACACCGCGAATGCGCGACGTGATGAGGTCGACAATCGCCGGGTTCGATGGCGACTGCGACTTGATCAGGACGGCCGTCGACTCGACAACGGTGTCGATGGCCTTGAGGCCCGCAGCCCTCATAGTCTCACCGGATTCTGGGCCTGTCAGCATTACACGCAATTCACTAACAACAGAGAGTGTAGACGTATATGAAATATCAAAGTGGTGGTGGTGGTGGTGACATACCAACAAGGTCGACGATACCGTCCGCGACACCGAGCGCACAGGCAGCCTCGACGCTACCGCTGAGCTCGATAATCTTTGTGCGCAGCTTCCTGGACCCGGCCGTGGCCTTCTCGGGCTCGGCCTCGCCGTCAGCCGCAGCCTCCAGACGGGCAAAGTGGTCGGCAGCCAGGCTGACGAAGCTGGTGCCGATGTTGGCGCCCACGAGGTCCGCCGTGGTGGCGTAGCGCCCCGCCTCGGGGACCTGGACCTGCAGCTTGCAGCCACCGAAGCCGAGGTCGAGGATCATGTCGCAGCCGCCGCCCGCGGCCTGGGGCGCCGTCTCGCCCTTGAGCAGGGCCTCGCGCGTCACCGCCGAGGCATGCTCCTCGACCTGGTCCCAGCCTGTGATGCCCAGGTCGACGCGGCCCTGGCCGACAAACGTCGGGATGTCGGCAGCGGGGAGGAAGACGAGCGCGATGGGCAGGTTCTTGACCAGCGCAAGGTCGAGCCGGTTCTCGCGGCGAAACTGGATGTCGGCGCCCTCGAGGAGGTTGAGCGCGGCCTGGTTCAGGCGGCCCTCTTCACATGCAGTGTCAGCGTCACCCCATCATATCCCATACCCATACCCATTCTCTTCCTTGATCCCCAACGCTGCATCCGTTCGGTATAGAGTAGTGGCGCGACTCACTTTTGGGCACGGCAAATAGAAGACGGCCTTCGAGGCTGTTTTTGCGCATGCGTTAGCCTGTGATCCCCCCCAAGTTCAATTTCCCACACAACGACCCCGCAGGCCATGCAAAATCAAGACGGGCCCTGGTACTACTCACTGGTTGACGAGATCCATTGTGAGGGATGGGCTGGCGTGGTCAAGGCGCTCTTGGATCGGTTGGGGGAGAAAGAAGGTTCGTTTCTTTTTTTGTTGGTCAAGAGTTGCCGTTCGTCGAGATTTGGTGCCTGAAGAGTGACTCGGTGCCAATGGGCAGCTTGGCTCCGACCGCGGGGCAGAATATTCAATCAATCACTGAACTGGACTGACGGGAGCCGCCGCCGCGTCGTCGTCGTCGTCAAGCCACATGTTGGAGGGGCAGATTCTGATTTCTGATCCTGCTAGCGGTGGGGACTCGTGGCGCTGCCGGATCCAGCGTGTGGCTGGTGTGTCATTGCAAAGTGCTCGCAGCCCAGAGGACGATGCACGTGGAGCAATCGCTCCGTCTCCATGTCTCTTGAGTCTTGAGCATTGATTCAAGCCATCTTTTCTTCTTTTCTCCTTGGTCGCCTACTCATACTCCGTACGGAGTACTACTAACGGAGTAATACCTGCCTCCTCCCTCTCACACCTCCTCTCACCTCCTCTCTTGTGTAACGGCGGCAGAGCTTGTCACTATGTACAGTGGTGTACTCACGCATAGTCTCGTACGAGGTATTAATATACTCGGTACATGGGAGACAAGCCGCAAGTAACGTTTGAGCAAATCAGCCATGTCCCGCGTACTCTGTAACAACGGGGGAACAGTTCAGTACGACGCTGGGCAGGGAAGACGGACCCACAAGACGGGCCTCTGTCAGAGGTTGATGATGCTGTATGCTGTACCTGTATGCCGTGTGCCAACGGCCGTACAGGTGCAGGACGGAGTACGAGGTCATGTATGCAGGCCCTGCGTAGGATGTCATTACGCTTCCGCAAGGGCCAACTATGTACGAGTACGCACACGCAGAGGCAGCGCATCAGGGGGAGGGGGAGGAGACGGCGGGGAGCAGAGGTTGAGGGGGAGGGGTACTATTCTGTGAGAATTGGCCGGCACGATCTCTCTCTGCCCCTAATATCCGTACTTCGTACTTTGTAATACTCAGACCCTTGGCCTGGTCAATCGACCAGTCATCCCAACCCCGTTCCAGCCTGTTGGTCACATTGAGAGTGGGCTGCAGATAATACGGAGTATTGCGCATGCGTTGTGTTGCTTTTGCGACAACACGACCAACAGACAGTCGGTCATGGTGCATTCCGTCGACAACGGAAACACATCGTGTGCGCCCACACCGCCCATCAACAAGGCAGACACGGATAGACAGACGGACAGAACAGACCAGACACGGAAACCCGACGAGGAGCTGAGCGGCCGGCCGTGAAAATGCGCTCGACCCGTAGCCGGCTGAATCCCTCGAGGCTTCTTTTCTTGGGTAACACAGCAGGAACAGTCGGCGCCCGCCGACAGACACGAGAGGGTCAAGCCAAGCGTAGCGTGGGCTGCTGAACGGTTCGTCGTGCTGCTAGCTTCAACTTGGGTCTTGGGTCTTTCTTCATTGTCCCGCTGCTTCTTTATTATAGCGTAAACAGAAACAATCTGGGCTAAATCCAGAGAGCTCCAACGCTCCAGAGAGGGGTCCTATCTCCATATTAGCCCCAAGAGGAGGAGAGATGGTGCAAAGAACGGGCACTCGTAGGCGGTGGGCTCCGCATAATGGGTTTGCACCATGTCGTGCGCCAGGCTGGTCTTGGCTGGCAAGCTGGGTAGCATCAGTATTAGCACCAATAGTAAATATTATTACGGAGTAGCACCATTACGAAGTACGGATACATAGCACCAGGTAGCAGTGTAGCACCAGAGTCCGGCGGCGTGGATCCGCCCGCATGCCTCGATCCCTAGGACTGGCTCGTCCCGACCGGCATCTGATCTGGGTATCGGGGTTGTTGGCCGCGGGCATATGCGTAGACGCAGTCTGTTTGCCGGGACTCGGTAGGCAGGCATCCAGAACGGCAATCAGGCTTTGGTGGTGGTTGATGGTTGGGCCCGGCCATTGATGGATGGCTAGCCCGTGTGTTGGTGTTGGTGGGACATTGACAGACACGTCAATGGCTTGACGGCGTGGTGGTGCGGGCAGTGGCTTTCAATGGGTCCATCCTGTTCAGGCTGTTGGTTGACATCTACAGCGCCATGGCTACTGGCAATGTCCAGTCTGTGCTACAGCGGGCTGACAGCGGACTGACAGCTATGGATGGGGTGGACCTGGAGGGATGGACCTTGCGCCGGGCCTGTACCCAGCAGTACAGTGGTGTACAGCGGTCCAAGTACAGCGCCCTGCATGCTGCACTTTAAATTTGTAGTGGTGCAGGTACCTACAGTGGCAGGTGGCATAACTCCGTACGCAGCGCTGTACCTAATCAATGGACGGATGACAGGATGGATCCAATGGATCTCCCCACTTCTGCGCGAGCTTCAAGTCCGAGCACCAACGCGCGCACTAGCAAAGCAAAGGATGGAGAGTACGAAGTACGAGTATTGGGTCGTAGTCCTACAGGTATTAGCAATAGTACGTAGAGGAATACTCTCCATACAGGTAGGGGAGTAGTACCGAGCAATAATAGTACTTGATAGTGCTTGAGCCGTGGTAATAACACTCGTCCGCGCGTTGCTCATGCTCATTTAGCTCCTCTTCCGCTCCCGCACTACTCCCGCACTCTCCACTTGCCGCTCTTCGTCTACCGCCCCCAACGAGAAGGAGCGACAGACACACTGGGAACCACCTTCTCAGCCTTCTCAAGCTCTCCTCCGAGTCCTTCCCCTCCTCCTCTTTGCCTCGCCCTCTGTGAATCCTCGGACTCCCCCAATTTGAGCATCTCGTCTGGCAGAAACCGTCGTCCGCCTCGACTCTGATGATCTCTCCTCGCAGTCTTCCCCGTCCCACGCCCTGTCCGTCCCCGCTCCCTGGGTGATTTGGACTGCGTGATTGACCCCAAGCCCGGCTTGATCCACCAACGATTGCCCGCGAGCACACCACCAACACCGCCGCCGCCGCCACCTCCATTGCCAACCAACAGTCCTAGAGACCAGACGTCCAGTCCTCTTCGACATATCGACGCCCGTCGTCTGTGGCCTCAAGACATCAACGCTCTTGTTTGAGACACATTCTCACCGATACCCGCCCGTCCGTCCACCCACCCGCCGCTGTCGCTTCCTTGTCGCACGCACCCACGCCTCTTTTACGAGCCGATCCCCCTCGAAGCATTAGAAAAAAAGGAAAGCGGCCGAAACAGCCGTCTCTTTCCTCGCACACTCCGCGCGCGCACACCCGAAGGCTGCCTCTCCTGCCATTCCAGGGACTCTGGACAGGCACAGAGTGTCATTCTGAAAGGCTCCCGCGGGAGAGAGGGATGCAAGTGGTCATGACGAAATAATGAACTCGCCATACCACCACCACCATCAGCAGCAGCCGCCGCAGCAGCAGCAGCAGCAGCAGTCGCCGCACCTTCACCAGCAACCAGACATGTCCCAACACATGGCCATGGCGCCCCCCTCGGTCGCAGCCTCCTACCAGCAGACACACCTTCCTCCTACTCTGCCCCCGCCGCCCGGTCCTGGTCCTCCTCCCCCGTCCCATCACGCCGCCATACACCACCACCCCACGCTTCCGCCACCCGCCGGCCTGGACCCCTACCAGCAGCACCAGCATCCGCAGCACCAGCAGCACCATCAGCTCCCTCCTCACCCTTCCCATCCGCCTCCGAGTCACATGCAGCCGCACCCGTCTGCCGCTTCCCGTCCTCCGCCGCCTCTACAACTCACACACCCGCCGCCGCCTCAGCATCCCGGTCTCCATCACCACCCGCATCATGCCCCGACACACCACGGGTCCGAAGACCCCGTCGCCGCTGCCGGTCCTGGCGCTGTGAGACACCTTGTCACCTCCACCGACATGGCCCAGGCCCGCAATCAGCAGCCCGCCCCCGTGTCTCATCTCGAGCAGGCCACTGGCCGTAGGTACCGGTAAGAATTGAGAATGCGCCGGGCGGAGACTCAGGGGAAAAGATACAGCCATTGACAAGTTTTCTAGACTCGACGTGATGCAGCAGCCTGAGCGCGCTCGCATGTGCGGCTTCGGAGACAAGGTACGTATTGGCCAGACTTGCCTGTGTCAGTCGGGTATGTCGTGCTAATGGCAGTTGTTTGCTTTTGTTTGCAGGATCGAAGGCCCATAACGCCCCCACCGTGTGTGAGGCTTATCATCACAGACATGACCACCGGAGAGGAGTTGAATTGCAAGTGAGTGCTGGGTAACTGGGCTGCTGGGCTGTTGGGCAGCAGGACGGGAAGAGAAGTAGGAAAGACAGGACGAGAACTAACGTGCGAGTGCAGGGATATTGACTATTCCATGTTTGTCCTCCAGGTTGACCTCTGGGATGAGCACGGGACCCATGAAATCAATCTGTGCCGAAACAACTCGAGCACGAGCGGCCCGCCTGCCTCATCTACCAGCAGCAGCTACTCGTACTCACCGCTTGCCGGCAGCGATGTGCGATACCCTCAGGTTCCGCAGCAGCAGCCCTCGCAGGCAGCACTGCCTCCTACGGGTCGGGACATGGCCTACGGGCAGCCGTCACCCATGGGATACTCGCAAGAGTACTCGTATAGCCAGGGTAAGACATACCCAGAGAACCAGCCAGCCGGGAAGAAAGTCTTTACTAATTCATTGCAGCGACAACTCCCTCTTACCCCCCGCCCGGGGCGTACGGACCTCCGCAGCAGTACTTCCCGAGCCACCAGAGCACGCCCCGGTACGACGCGCCGCCGTCGGTGGGCTACGTCGACAGCCCAAGCCCGATGGTTTCGTACGTTAATGACCACAAGACGCCGTGGAGCCGCAATCTCATTGGCAGCGTGGCAGCCAGCGCCTTCTGCCTCAATGACACGCGGGGCCGTGAGGGCATCTGGTTTGTACTGCAGGACCTCAGTGTCAGGCTGGAGGGGAAGTACAAGTAAGTTGAGCCAAGCAGGGTAGCACAGCAGACTATATATTTAGGGTCGGCCTGAAGAGGCAGTGGCTAACTCTCTACTCTTGCTGCAGACTCAAATTCTCGTTTGTCAACATTTCCAACATCTCCCGCGGCGGTGGATCACGGGACAGGCCTGGCACGACGATCAACAAGGGTCGGACGTCGATCCTGGCGTCGTGCTTTAGTGAGAGCTTCCAGGTCTTCTCGGCCAAGAAGTTCCCAGGTGTGTGTGAGAGCACTCCGCTCAGCAAGACGTTTGCCGGGCAGGGCATCAAGATCCCCATCCGTAAGGACGGAGGCAAGGGCGGAGACGACGATGACGACTAAGCGGAAGGAAAGGCAACAAGGGCAGTAGCAAGGCCCCAGAAAGGCCTTCTCTCAGGCCTGAGAGCTGCATTACTACTAGTAGTGGTCTCTTACCATGGCCAAGGACGGCGAGAGTTTATCACTAGACAGTTCTTACCTTTGAGTAGGTAGTTGAGGTATACATATGCACACAGCACGCACACACACAAACTTAAGCAAATGCACATACGCACGGCTCAGGCCAGTCTACTCCGTACGAAGTACTTGGAGCATACAAGAACAGTCGCATACATAATCCGGGGTTGCACGACAAAGGGACACGGACCACGATGCCAAGTGCGTGCGGGTCGTTGAGCTTTTATGGCGTACAGTACTAGTCGTATTACTCCGTACTTGAGTACTCGTCCTCGTGCTCGGTGGCACACGCACACCAGCATTCAATGGCAACACTGGAGCTTGAAGCGGGCTCAATGTGGCGGTAGAGTTGGGATGGATCAGATTGTGTGAATTATTTACACCCAAGTCGACCAGAGTGCTGTGTCGCTGTGTGCCTTGCCTTGTTCCTGTTCTGTCTGCCACCACAAGGCAAGGTCAGTACTTTGTACGCATTCTAGACTAAAATACAGCGCCGCGCGCGGGGCAATGACACTGGCAGGCATTGAGTCTTCATGTCGTTACTACGGAGTACGGAACACTGGGTTGCTGGGTAGTGGTACGTAGAGATCGTCGTGGCGGTGGAGGTGCAAGGTATAGACTCCGCAGCGTGGCATGGTCAGAGGACCGGCGGCAGCAGCAGCAGCAGTGGACATTGACGACATTGCGCTGTCCGCCGAGATCCGTATGTTGGCCCGTTATAAGAGGAGAAGGAAAAAAAAAACAAAGGAGTTCCACTCGCCGCGGAAAATACAGACTAGGCGAGGGCCGAGGGGGGCCAAGGCCCAAGGACAGCTAGAACCATGGAAGCAGGGCAAGCAGGGCAAGCAGGGCAGCTCTACGGAGTATTAAACGGAGTACAAGGCCACGGGACACGACCACGGGACTTGATTCCGAGCCGGGACTGGACCGGCGGGCGAGCTTAGGCAAGGATTAAGGCCCAGGTAAGTGTGGCTTGGCTACACATAGTCTGCGCAGATGGAGTAACTAACTGCTGTACTCCGTAGAAGTACTCCGTACTATGGAGTTGACTGGGGAAAAAGGGCAGAAGAGGCCCATGGAAGACAGAGGCTAGAAGGGAGAAAAATTCTCAACCTTGGTGTCCGCGTGCCAGGTCGGCTTTTTTTTCTCTCTCTTCTTTAGCGCTATAATTAGTACATGGATACATGTTACAAGGTACAGAGTGGTAGAAGATGCAAATGTTTTTTTTTCTTCATGGACTTGTATGCGGGCTGGCTGGACTAGTCTCTTGTTTAAAAGTAAAAAGGTGGTGCCTAGGACCTACATAACAGGTGCTCTGACGTGATTGTCTGGTGCACGACACGAAGCCATTGAGTCACGACACACACATAACTCCCTTCCCCCTCTCATCCTCTCTCTCTCTTCATCTTCAAACAAACAAACAACCAAACTCTACTACTACACAAACACACGCACAATTGAGATCCTGGATTTCGATAATATGGCTTCCTCGACACCCTACTCGTCGCATGGCCGTGGCGGTGCCGGCAACATCAACTCGTCGCAATCCCCCCGCCTCAACCCCGCCAAGGACCTCGAGACCCCGACGCTCAAGACCCCCGTCGTCACCACCGGCAGGGGAGGAACCGGCAACATGGCTAAGAATGTTGATGCTGCTGAGACGAGGGCTCGTCAGGATGTTGGAGCGTACGTTCTGCCTCCCTGCTTCTTCCCGTTCCTTCTTCAACGTCTCTCATGATGGGAGTATCAATACATGTACTGACTGTGCCTTGCAGCATCCCCCGCCGTCCTAGCTCTGGCGCAGCACACTCCGGTCGCGGAGGAGCAGGCAACGTCTTCAAGGGCACCGACGACGAGCATCGCGCTGCCGAGGCCCGCAACAACAAGAACGGAAACGAAAAGGCCGTGGCAGACGATGCCGGCTCCGAGTCGAGCGGCAGCGGCAACGGCAGCGGAAACGAAAAGGACGGCATGGCCAACAAGGCCAAGAAGCTGCTGCACATTGGCAATGCGCACAAGAAGGCGTGATCACACAACGTCACACAACGTCGCGCCACGTCACGCACACCCTCTATTTTTCTTTTGATTCAACACATTGGTAGCATGGGCGTTCCATGATTTTTGGTCTGATTTGCTTTTGATTTTGGTCGGAAACCCGCACCGGGGCGGGTAATAATTTCTGGGATGGGAGTAATAAAAGTTCTTGTGTGTTTTTTTTTCTGTCATGACTTGCCTTTTCTGGTCATGGTTTGCATCGCGTTGGGGCAAAGGGGATAGATATACCCATGTTGTTCGGGGGAACACATATCAGGAGACTGGCAATGGCCATGTTGGTTGGTGGTTGGTCTTTTTTCTTTCTCGTCATAGAGGGCTGGACAGGACCCTCGGAAGTAGCATTCCGTCATATATTATCATATATACAACCTCTTCTCTCCAGTTTTATGTATGTATTTCGTTTTTCCATTGACTTGTTTTTCGTATCGTAACGGCTTCTAATCTAAGCCTTGGTGAGACGGTGAATCTCCTCGAAGAAGTGCTTCAGGTTGTCGGGGTTGACGCCGGGAGTGATGCCTGTCATGCCACATGTGGTTAGCGGGGAGTCGAGAGTGAGAGGGAAGTGAAGAGTGAAAACAATGAGGGCTGAGAGGGATAGATAGAGGACATACCGTGCCCAAGGTTGGCAATCCACCCCTTGTTCCCGCTGCCGACCCAGAAGCCCTGAACGGTAGCCTCGACAGCCTTGGTGATAGCCTCGCGGGTGCCGTAGAGGACGCCCGGGTCAGCGTTGCCCTGGAAGGTGATGCGGCGGTCGCCGCGGATCTTGACGGCCTCGGCGGGGTCCTGGAGCCAGTCCATGCCGACGACGTCGTAGCCCATGTCGCAGGCGGCGTCGAGGGCGTGCCAGGCGCCCTTGGGGAAGACGGTCATGGGGACGCGGTCGAGTCCCAGCTCGGCGAGGCGGAGAGGCAGCTTCTCGGAGATGTGGCGCAGGTACGGCTCGGAGAACTCCTCGAAGGCGGCAGGGCCAAGCTCACCGGCCCACGAGTCGAAGACCATGACGAGCTGGGCGCCCGCGCGAACCTGCTGGGCCAGGTGGTCGACGCAGACGTCAGCAATCTTGGCGAGCAGGGCCTTGGTCTCGTTCGGGTAGCGGTAGATCCACGTCTTGCTCTGGGCGAACAGCTTGGTACCGCCGCCCTCGACCATGTAGCAGAAGAGGGTCCAGGGGGCACCGCAGAAGCCGATGAGGGGCACCCGCCCGGCCAGCTTGGTGCGCGTCAGCGTGATGGCGTCGTACACGTATCCCAGCTCAGCCTGGACGTCAACGGGCCGGTCCATGACGGCGCGGTACTGTGCGTCGTCGTCCGGGTTCCTCAGCGGCTCCGGAAAGTGAGGGCCCTTCTTGTCAACCATCTCCACCGTCATGCCCATCGCCTGCGGTATCACCAAGATGTCCGAGAAGATGATGGCCGCGTCGATGAGCCCCGCGAACCGCTCCACCGGCTGCAGCGTCAGCGTCGACGCCACTTCCGGGTCGCGGCAGCACTCGAAGAAGTCCCGTCCCCCCTTGGCCACGTGGTACTCGGGGAGGTATCGCCCTGCCTGGCGCATCACCCACATCGGCGGTCGCTCGACAACTTCGCCTGTTTGAGTAGACAGTCAGCAACGGCATCCGTCATACGTGGAAGCGGACGAAAATAATAAGAGGGGAGGGGTTGGTCTGGTAGATGAGAAGGTTCGGCTGCTTACCCCTCGCCGCACGCAGCAGCAGGTCATTCTTCAATGGCTCAAATGTAGGCGCCATGGTTGTCTTCTGGAGATTGTGGTTTTCCGTGCTGGATGGACGGTTGGTGAGGTGAGGTTCGGGAAGCAGCTGTGTCTGGAAGTAGTAGGTGGGGAAGATGGAGGGGCATCGTCCCAGGGTCCGCTCGCTGCCACAGCACTCGTCTCGTACTCGTACCGACATGGCACCACTGTGACACGGCCCAGAGATGGACTTCGACTGTTTTTCTATACGCTGGAGGCGACAGTTTCCAGCGCCCCTGAGCAGGTACAAGTTGCTAATAAACCATACACGTTTAATCTGACCGGCATGCATGTATTGTATTGATACTCCCCCGTTCTCTCGTTATTACTATTGCCTTTTATGCTTGGTGTCAATATAATTACAGGGTAGTAGTCAACCAACGCTACCGAGACAAGGACTTATGCCGACCACTCTATTTCGCCCTCATCACCAGTCTATCCTCAAATCTCGTAGCGACATGCCTCTGTGGATATGCGATATCGAAAACTGTCAGAGCCCAGCTGTCCGCACTCTGGGAGACTGCGTACTCTGCGACCGCCGCATGTGCTCGCGCCATCTTGGACCGGGATATCACAAATGTCCCCGGTGGGAGGTTAGTCGGTTTCGATCTATATATACTTATATATATGCATCAGGCTTCCTGCGCACTCTATAATCTGACAATTGGCAGGATGCGGATGCCTATGACCCTGCGGCTGCAAAGGCAGAAGAGGCCGAGCTCACGAAGCTCATTGGGAAAATCGATCTCCATGCCCTTGAGAATCGCTGCAGCGTCTTGCGCCAGGGCATCCGCTGCTCTATACCTCCGCTTGGATATGACAGGACCACGCGGAGCTCGGTGATGGGCGGTATGAACTACCATATCAACATCCCCTTCGATGATGGAATTACGTGGGTTGCCCGGATACGTAGATTCAACGCTACGTCGCCCCCACCAGCACTTCGAGACTTCATCGTGCGCAGCGAGGTTGCCACACTCATGTTTCTTCAACAAACATCTGTGCCTGCTCCCCAGATACATGACTTCGCACTGGAAGATGCGGGAAACGCCGTGGGCGTTGGCTTTATCTTGATGGAGAAGCTGCCAGGAAAGTCCCTCCGATGGTCTGTGACGACCGCAGAACAGCGAGAGAAGGTCATGGCCCAAGTTTCAGACATATTCATCGAGCTTCAGAAATACCCATTCCCTCACTATGGCTCTCTCGACACCCCGGGCACCGCTCACGTCGGCCCTCTCGCCGAGGAGTCATTCGGCAATCTTGAGAATTCCAAACTGCAGACCTTTGGACCCTTTGGGTCTGCGCAAGAATACTACCTAGGATACATCCACTTCATTCTCGAGTTGATCCGACGTAAGGAGAAATACTCGGAGCAGTCCGTGGATGCTTACCTGATCCATCGCTTTCTCCTCGACCTCGTCCCTCTCGTTGTGCCTTCGGAAGAGGACGACAAGTTCTTCTTGAAGCACGGCGATGACAAAGGTGACCACATTTTGGTGGATCAAGAATTCAATATTACGGGTATCATTGACTGGGAGTGGGCTCACACGGCTCCTCCGGCGATTGCCTTCAACTCACCTATCGGCTTCCTCCCAGTTGGCGAGTTCTATGATGGGGAGAACAACCTGGGCGAGGACGAGGCCATTTTCGCACGCCAGCTACAAGGGAGAGGCCATGACGATATCGCCCAATGTGTTTGGAACGGCCGTTTGCAACACAGGTTCAGGTTTTGCTGTGGATATGACCTTGCAGACTGGGATGGGTTTCTTGGTCTTTTCAAAGGCCTTCGAGATGCGACAGGTGTAGACGCGGGTCTCGGCTGGGCCGAGTGGAAAGTCGCCGCACTCCAACGGTATGGGGATGATCCCCCGTTGCGCGAGATTTTGATGGCAGAAGAATAGCTGGTGCTGGCCGATACACGCTGGTTGAAAGTAAATATTTGTCGGCTGGCTACATGCTCGAAGGACGGGGCCCGGTTGGATGCTTCCTCGTGCCTAGGAAACGGTTCATCATTTATCGTTCATCGTATCGGGATCACGGAACAGAAATACGGCAGGACTCATCATAATCCCCCCAAACCATGTTTCCTCTGCATATGCAAATGCGTCTGCGCATCTTCTCTTGGTAAGAGCCCCGGCGGGTATAGATACGTCGTCGTACATCTTTGGAGATGGGGGTGGATTATGGCACAGGCTAGTGCACGTGACCGAGATTTGGAGGGATCAGAGAGTAGTAGTAGTATACGTCCATGGCAGCATCACAGCTCAGCAAGCTCAAGCAAGCTCCCTAGCATCAGCCCCAACACCACAACCGCCGCCATGTCGACCGAGCGCGAACTCCAGATCAAGCCCATCGTGGCCGAGTCCATAATCCACAACACGAAGGTACTTCCCCCTCCCATCCCCCTCCCCATCCTTGTTGGAGTCTGCCATGGCCGCTGACGCATTGCCGTTGCTCTAGACCCTCTCCAACCTCTACAGTCTGACGTCGTCCCTCTTCGGCGTCACGGCCGGCATCCTCGGCCTCGAGTCCTACTACGGCTTCCTTCTCTACCTCGTCCTCTCCGTCATCACCACCCTCCTCGTCTACACCGTGCGCGTGGCGCCCGACTCGCTCGCCGACGGGCGGCCCGCCCTCTCGACGGATCGCTTCTTCAGGGGTGCCGCGCAATTCTGGTCCGGCGGGCTGGCCAGCGGGGTGTCGGGCTTTGTGCTCACCTGGACGCTCTTCTACGGCTTGGTGAGGGTATGATGCGCGGGTGTTTGTGTACTTTTTAGGACGGCGTCATGGGAACCATTGAACACGGAAGACGATATATAAGAAATGAAATGGGAAAATATTCAACATCAATCATTCGCACCATAGAATCAGTCGTGCAAAGAAAACGGGTTCGAATAAAAGAAAACACTAATGGTAGGGAAAACAAGGAACATTCAACAAAGCAAGCGCAACTCTTTCAATCCACAATCTCAACAACCCTCCCGACATATCCTTCTAGTCCAGACCTGTCCTGGCTGCCACCCTCCAACAGAATCACTGGCGATCCCATTTCGACCCATTCGCGGTTGTGCAGCAGTTCGAGATACACCTGTGTCCCGCGGACCTGGTCTGCCCCATCTCCCTCCGCTTCGTCGCTCAGGCTAAAGACGCCTCCGTCGGTGTCTTCGGCAGATGTGTCGCCAGCATGGTGGTTGCTCGGGTGCGTTATCCTCGTCACACGCGCCGCGGCTCTCACGCTGGCAACATAGACATTGACAAACGACCCTACGGCAAGCTCGTCAATGTCCGGGTCGTTGAATGTGGCCGTGAAGCCGCTGGCCGCCTGCAGCGACAAGCCCGTCGACACCATGTGCTCTGAAGGCACGGCCAGCACCATTCCTCTGCGGATGCGCGGTGGCGACGGAAGGGCTAGTCCAGTCTTGCCGTTGCCATCCGTCTCCTCCGAGCCAGAATCAAATACGAGCCCGATTGATCCGGCCTGGCCGGCCTCGAGAGTGCGTACAGGCAGTCGTAGGTTGCGCACGCTGGCAATCTGGGCCGTGTGCCACTCGCCCGTCGTCGTCGACGCGGACACGGCATTCTTCATGGCCACCTTTGCCAGCTGGGACGAGAACGGGTGTGAGATGGAGAGCCCGTAGTTTCCTGGAGAGGCCTTGTCCTCTGTTGCGAAGCTGCGCGACTCGTCCTCCCCAGGTGGGAACGGCCCTACCACAATCTTGTCGCCGATGGACAGGTTGCCGAAGCGGAGATGTCCAGAGACCACCACGCCCCTATCAGCCTGCTGCTTGGGCCCACCGGCAAGAGTCCGGTACGACGCAGGGAGGCTGAAGGTGTCGTCGACGTGGAACAGACAGCGGGGCTGCTCGGGGTTCAGCGCCATGCCCACATAATCGCGCGATGTCGGCGGCGGCGGTAGAGGGAGCCCCTCCAAGAGCGCGTGCACGAGACCGATGCCGATGCCCTTGACGGCACTCGTCAAGACGATGGGCACGTACTGAGTCAGGCTCCCACAGTCGGCCATGCTCTGCACAATTGCCTGGATCTTGTCATGGTCGGCCCCGGGGATCCGCCCGAGGTCCCCGACCGGCTGCTTCTGGTCAGGCTGGATGATCTTGGGCGTGCGGCCGGCATCCTTGATGGCTGTGAGTACCTTGGACATGGTCTTGTGAAGGCTAGCCTTAGAAGCCAGGTCCAGCTTAGTGACCACCACAGCCAGGGGCACATTCAGCTTGAGCGACAGTGTCAGGTGGGCCCTGACAAGGTCGACGCCGGCCGCTGCCTCGCCGAGCACGTCTTGGGCGCTCGACGTCGCACCTGGATTCCTGAGCCCCGTCTCGGCGTCATCGGCCGCTATGCACAGGACACTCCAGTGCGGTGCCCAGTTCATGAGGCCTCGAAGTACCGTACGCCGATACCGCGGGTGGCCGCCCGAGTCGGAGACAAAAACAAGCCGCCCGCCTTCGGCACAGTCGTGGATGTCGACCCACGACTCAATGTTACTCTGGGAGAAGTTGAGAATGTCCATGTCCCGGTAGCCGATGAGCTCCTGGGCGATAGAGCTTGTCACGCCAGACATGACCTCGTGTCGATGCTTGAGCAGACCGAGTCGACTCTTCCCTCGGCCGTTATCCAATGTCCCCGTCGACAAGGTGCCCAGCAGGCTTGACTTTCCCGACGTGGTTGGACCCGTGAAAGTTACCCTCAGCTGGGGAGTCTGCGAGCTGCCCTTACTAGGAAGAACAACCTGAGCTTCCGATCGAGAGTTTGCGTCGCCAGGGCTACGATTCTTGCCGTCTGCCTGGCTCTCCAGGCCCAGGTTTGGGGTCACAAGAGCCTCCGCGACCCAGAGCTTGGCCTCTCTTGAGGCCTCCTCAGATGTCGTGTTGGGCTCATCCAGGCCAGTCGCTGGCTCGACCCATTCGCAATCGCCCACGATCACCATGCGGAGAATCTGAACGGAGCAGCCAAGGCTTGCAGCCATGATCCTAAGGGTCTTCAGGCTTTCGTCCATCTCGTCCTTTGTCAGGCCGACAAGCGTGCCGTCGTCGGAGACACCAATCTCGTATAGAGCACCTCTGGACTCCTCCAGGCCGGGAACCAGGCCACCGGGCTCCTCCTTGGCAGAGTCCAGGTCGACACTATCGTCCGGCAGCTTCGGCATGGGAATCTCTTTGGAACTGGATGCGTGATACGGCGATGACTGTTGCAGGCGCCACAGGAGCTGGGTAGTCAGATGTAGCAGCCTCTGCTGACGCGGCTGGCTCGGCCCCGGGGTCCCAGCAGGCGTCACATTCCCAGAGGCATCTTTGACCTGGCTAGTTTGGATACCGACCGTCTTTGTCGTCGTCGACATTGACTTGTACGCCCGTCGGGGCCTCAGTAATAGGTGTAGCTTGTACTCTGTCGGCCCGCTCTGGGGCTCGGCCTCCAGCTTGCTGAGGCTGTAGTCGGACAGCGATCCCGTACGAGGGTCACCCTCAGCGTTAACTTGGTCGGCCTCCTCCTTGTTGGAGCCTGGGTCCTGCGGCTTGAGCCATGGGGATTCCACTTTTGGTGGATCGGGGTCGTAGGTAAATATTGAGGCCATGGTTGGTCGGCGGCGACGACTCTATCTACTGGCTTAACAGGATGAGACCGCTGGGTAATAGTCCTAAGACTCGGCTTTGGGTGATCTGTAATGAGGACGTTTGGTTGCTCCTGCGCGATGTAGAATAACGGTTCATGGATATCATTTTGGTTCACTTATTTTGCTGTCGGAGTATGTAAAGGCGACTCTTGTGATGTACAAAGGTCACGAAGAAGAAGTAAATACGCTCAGTAGGACGAGATCATGGTCATTCAGACCGATGAGTCAATTGAGCAGGACGTTGTCGGCGGTTGCCAATCTGGTCGTGTCTCCAGTTAGTACCTAGTTTGATCATTTCAAGCCTTGAGCGCCAAACAAGTATGCCTACCCGGAAGGATATGAAGAAGGAGTCTGGTGAGTCCTGGCTTCTTTGGACGTTGGATGAACCCAGTTCAGTTTCAGGTATTATAAGTGTTTACCTGACGCGTAGAGCATCAGAAGAGTTGAGTTACGGATGGAACAGGTGTTGTGGACAAAGGACAAACGGGTGTCCTGAATGAGGAGTTGGGCCCGTACGTGTACAGTGCTGTTGGCTCATTGGGGCTAGTGACATGTCCCACTCGGACATCGACGTCGATTCTAGAAGAACTCTGGGTGCAAACATGAAATGCATCTATCCAGCCATAACGGTGATATGTCATGTTGCAGGAGCTAATGGTACTACAGTTTTATATACGAGTAGTTACCAGGAAAGCCCCACGACGGCTGGTAATTTAAATGTATTCTGACCGGCAACTTGAGAGCCCTTCATGTTCCTACTTCGTATTACAGTACTACTACTCCGTAGAGTACCGCTGCTCTTCAACAGGCACTCTCTGCGGCGGCCGTTCCACTATCCTGACCGATATTATGAGTTCCAAGTGACAGAAGTCGTGGCTTTTATTGTGACAGGGCGTGGATGGAACAGCCCTGTCCCCTTTCATTCTTATGATAATATTTCGGGGTTGTCAGTTGTCAGCCTGTATGAAGTATAGGTAACAGCAGTGTGACCACGCCATGGTTGCTTAAACTTCGACGAACCACTGCCACTCACCGACTCGTATGAGTACAGGTACGAGCACTACTACAACACAGCCACAAAAGCCAGACGTATGTGCGTCACCATTGTGATTTACGAGCTTACGCAGGATTGAAAATAGGATCAGCTGAAGAGAAACCATTGTTCGATCGCAAAGAGAGAAGAATGAATGCCACTGAAGTATCGGCCATGATGATAAGAATAACCTGTACTCCGTCATATGATAGTTGATGGATGGCGGTGCTTTGCTCCGTAGCATTGAGGCCCTGGTCTCGGACCCTGCAGCAGAGTGCGGCAGCTGTTTCAGTGGGCTCCGGCTGCTGTGGGGAGCCGCCTGAAAGTCCCCCTGGAGCCAGGCTGGAGGCACAGATGGTTAGCATGGAACTTAGCGCTCTGGTACAGTGGCACCTGCCTAGTTCGCCGGGCGAAACGCCTACGGGGCGGGAGTTGTCTGGGGAGAGGGAGAGAGGGAGAGGGGCACCTGCCTGAACTTTGGCGGGTTTGGCGCTTTGGCGGGCACTGCCAGCATTTGCCACGCCTGAATTTAGATCCCCTTCCCCCTCGTCGATAACGTACAATCAACTCTTTCCATCAACAATCGAGACCACATCCGGTGCTTCCACAAAGACACCACCTCTCATTTCTATACAACCCAACCAACTGAGGACCACAGGGGGACTGAAACCAGACACAAGCCGCCTCTCCAATCGCCCAGCATGAAGAAGTTCGGCTTTAGCAAGAAGGGCGAGGACGGCGAAGATGCCAACCGAGGCGCCCTCTTCGGTCGCAAGAAATCGTCGGCATCCTCACAGTCCGACAACCCTTACGCCAAGGGCGGCGATGACTACCAGAAGATGACAGCCTACCAAAAGGCCAAGGTTGGTGTCGAATATGGCGCACCGCCTGGAGGTCCCTCGGGCGGCTCGCCCGCACCTAGCTCCTACGGCGGTGGGCAGCCCGCCCAACCCTCTGGCTACGGATCCGACCGATACGGTTCTGGCGGAGGCTACGGATCCAACCGCTACGACAACGCACCCAAAGCCGCATACAACAACTCGCCTGCTCCCGGGGCTAGAGGCCCCGGAGGCTACGGCGGTCTGGGCCGGATGGAAAGCGAGACTGATGACAACCGCGATGCGCTCTTTGCTGGAGCACAGCAGCGTCAGGCCCAGGGGGGGGACCAGGGACCGCCGCCACCGGCGTACTCCCAGACCGGTACTGCTGCTAGCGGCGACGCCGGCGGCTACGAGGGTTACGGAGAGCAGCGTGAGTTGACGGCCGAGGAGGAGGAGGAGAACGAGTACCAGGCCATCCTGGCCGAGAAGAGGAAGATCCAACAGGACAGCGCAGGGTCGGTCAACCGATCGGTGCAGATGGCCCGGCAGGCCAACGAGGTGGGACAGGCAACGCTGGCCCGTTTGGGTGCACAGGGTGAGCGCCTGCAGAACACGGAGCAGAACCTCAACCTGGCGACGAACCAGAACAAGATTGCCCAGGACAGGGCCGCTGAGCTGAAGACTCTCAACCGCAGCATGTGGGCTGTCCACGTCAGCAACCCCTTTACCTCCAAGGCGCGCCAGCAGAGGGCCGACGAGGAGGTCATGGCCCGCCACCGTACCGAGCGCTCTCAGCGTGAGGAGACACGCCGCGAAGCCTACCAGGCCACTCAGCGCATGGAGGGCAATTTCAAGGAGATTGACCGTGCTACCGCCGGCGTCGGCCGCCAGAAGACTGGCAAGAAGGACTATGGCAAGTTCAACCTCGACGACGAAGATGACGAGGCCCGTGAGCTCGAGGACCAGATTGACGACGGTATCGACGAGCTCGGAAACCAGGTCCGCATGATGAACATGGTCGGCCGCGCTATCGGCAAGGAGGTCGACACCCAGAACTCGCAGATTGAGCGCATTTCTGCCAAGGTAAGACTATTCACTTTTCCGTGCATTCTATGGAGAACTCTATGGAGTTCCCGGGACTCTATTATCTTCTCGTACAGTTGCTAACGC
This sequence comes from Geosmithia putterillii, assembly GCA_900188575.1. Lineage (NCBI taxonomy): Eukaryota > Fungi > Ascomycota > Sordariomycetes > Hypocreales > Bionectriaceae > Geosmithia > Geosmithia putterillii. Next base: position 182,570 of record FYEU01000317.1, read on the forward strand.
CTTCTGCAGAGCGATGCGGTCGACGACCAGACGAGGATGAACAGAGAGCGCCTCGCCCGTATCAAATAGAGGAAGTTTGCATGGTTGGGGGATTTGGCACATATGAAACTACTAGTAGCGCAAGGATTATCATTCAGCAGCAGCGTCGAGATTCTGATTTTGGGGTAATCAACCATCCTTTCTTTTTTTCTTAATAGAGTGCTCCCGAGGCGTTTGGGTATCTCCTGTCTTTCCATGTTGGGATGATGTACTGTATGCTCGACTACCACAACTCTACATTCGCCTACACCCAATAATTAATTAATAGAGAACTGTATACGGAGAACAACTCCATTTTCTTCGTCGCATACTTTAGTAACTCATTTATAAGCTCGCTAGGCCAGTTCACCATTGTAGTCCTGGTAGATATATCCCGGCGACCGGCTCACCGAACTTGGCTGACTAAGTTTTTGCAACCTGCAAAAATGAGACTTCACTTATGCAACTTTTTTTCTTCATTGCTTGAACTCTTCGCATACCACATCTTCATAGCCCACCAAAATGGCTTCTCAAGCTGAGCCTTCAGCAAAACGGAGAAAGAAGGAGAAGAACTCTAATGTCATCACTTTCGCCAACGGGAAGACGTTGTCCCTGGATGCATACCTGGCGCCTCAGAAGCCCAAGCCATCGGCACCTGCTCAGCTCTCTGCAGCCGGGGACTCCTTGACCAACGAAGAGAAGGAGACGAAAAAGAAGAAGAAGAAGAGCGAGTCCAAAGACTCGAAAAAGGGAGATACGAATGATCAGAAAAGTGATGATTCAAAGCCCAAGAAGAATGGAGAAGAGAAGAAATTGAGGAAGAATGGGGACAAGCCCGATGAAGGGAACAGACTTGGCAAGGCTGCAAAGCCCTGGGAACGACATGGCAAGATGGGGGTGAGAAACATCGAGGACAAGGGCCTTCTCAAGGCACGGCAGCAACTCCCCATTGCGCAACACCGCGCCGACATCCAAAAGGCAGTCGAGGACTCGGATGTTCTACTCATCGTCGGCGAGACTGGATCCGGAAAGAGTACCCAAGTGCCACAGTTCCTGTACCAGCAGCCGTGGTGCCAGCGACGCAGCGTCAAGGTCAACTCGGGGCGCGAGGTGTCGGTCGGTGGGATGGTTGCCATCACGCAGCCTAGGCGTGTGGCTGCCACGACGCTGGCCAATCGTGTGGCCCGTGAGGCGGGGACGCCGCTGAAGAATGGCAGCGGGCGGCAGGAAGGTGCAGTGGGATACTCTGTGAGATTCGACCACAACGTGCCGCGTGGTACCAAGATCAAGTTCCTCACTGAGGGTATGCTGCTACAAGAGCTCCTGCAGGACCCTAACCTGCGGGACTACAGTGCCATCATTGTCGACGAGATCCACGAGAGGAGCCTGGACGTCGACCTGCTCGTCGGCTTCCTCAAGCAGATCTTGGCCGGCGACAAGGAAGGGCGGGGTGGTGTACCGCTCAAGGTCATCATCATGAGTGCGACTGCGGACGTGGACGTGATCAAGGAGTTCTTTGCCGACGTGTCCCCCAAGGGCGGCGACCACGAGGGAGACTCTGCCGTCCAGCTGTTCCGCATCGAGGGCCGGCAGTTCCCCGTACAGATCATACACGAGAAGCAGCCCGTGCAGGACATCAACGACGCCCTGGTGGATGCCGTCATGAAGATCCACACGCAGGAGCAGTTCCCGGGCGACATCCTCGGCTTCCTCGTCGGTCAGGAGGAGATTGAGGCGGCACAGAAACTGATTGAGGAGCGGGCGTCGGCGTTGCCGTCCAATGTGCCCAAAATCAAGGTGGCGCCGCTGTTTGGGCAGATGTCCAACGAGGCACAGCGTGAGGCCTTCATGCCCCTCAAAGCGCCCTTCACGCGCAAGGTGGTGCTGGCGACCAACATTGCCGAGACGTCGGTGACAGTCCCCGGCGTGCGCTACGTCGTGGACTGCGGGAAGGCCAAGATCAAGAAGTACCGAGCCCGACTGGGGATGGAGTCGCTGTTGGCCAAGCCCATATCGCAGTCCTCGGCGGTGCAGCGGCGGGGTCGAGCCGGCCGCGAAGGGCCAGGCAAGTGCTTCAGGCTGTACACGGAGGAGAGCTTCCAAGAGATGCGTGAAGCCGACGTGCCCGAGATCCTGCGGACCGACGTGCTCGGGGCGGTGCTGACCATGAAGGCTCGCGGCGTGCAGGACATCCTCAGCTTCCCGCTTATCAACGCACCCGAACTCGAGGCGATGCAGAAGGCCATGCTGCAGCTGCATTTCCTGGGAGCCGTGGACGAGACGGGCGCCATCACACCCACGGGGCAGAAGATGGCGAGGTTGCCCATCCCCGGCCCCCTGGCCGCGGTGCTATTTGCCGCGGCGCGCCCCGAGTTCGACTGCGTGGTCGAGGCCGTGGACATCATCTCGTGCATCACCTCGGGCGGCGACCTGTTTGTGCACCTGCAGTCGGAGGAGCAACAGGAGGAGATGGAGGAGGCGCGCAAGGAGCTGACGCGCCGCGAGGGCGACATCATCACGTACCTGACAACAATGCAGCGGTACGCGTCGGAAAACGTGGACCGGAACGACTGGTGCCGCGCCCGGGGCATCAACGGCCGCAACATGCGGCTCGCCCTCAACATCCGCCGGCAGCTGCGCGGTATGTGCGTCGCCAACGGGCTCCTGGCTGAAGCACCCCCCGCGGACCCCCAGCCGTTCGAGCCTATCTCGCCCGAGAGGGCCGAGGCCGTTCTCAAATGCTTCCTGCGCGGCTTCGCCAACAAGACGGCCATGCTGCAGCCCGACGGCACCTACAGCACCACCGAGGGCAAGCACACGGTCTCGATCCACCCGTCCAGCGTCATGCACGGCAAGAAGAAGGAGGCCATTATGTTCCTCGAGCACGTTTTCACGCGCAAGAACTACGCCAAAAAGGTCAGCGCCATCCAGGCTGTGTGGATTGTCGAGCCCTACGAGGAGAGGTACAACAACAACGCAAGTCTTGCAGGGGCATAGTTCTGCGGAGTTTTGCAACGACAGTCAAATGATAATCCAGTAATGGTTGTGTACTAAGTTGGTAGTAGTAGTATATATAACATGGTCTATACAAGAAGAAACAAGTCTTTACATTTAGTATACATGACAAAAACCCAGTGTGCAACGCTCTATGATTCCGACTCGCCATCCTCGCGGTTCTGAATAGCCTGCATCAGCTCGTACAGCTGGTGAACTTGTTCGTCTGCAGCAAAGTCAGCAAATGGTTTTATGTACACGAGTATAACAAGGTTGGAACATGAAAGACGGAAAGAGAGAAAAAAAACCTACCGCTCAGCTTTTGCAGCTTGCCTTCTTCAATCTTCTCGCCCTGCCACGACTCTCCCTCGACCTTTTGCGCGTAGAGCTGCCACTCGGTAAGGAAGCCAATCTGAGGGCAACGTTTTGTCAGCAGTGGGACCCCCCGGATACATCTAGCGAGCGGAAGAAACTGAAATGTCAAGCGACACGAGGCAAAAAGTATAGGGCAGAAAGGAGAGGAGAGGTTTACGCACCAGATGCGCCGGGTTGTCGACCTTGCGATGCGCCCGGAACTCGGCCTTGATGTACTCGTCGCCCAGGAGGCGCATCTCGGCGGGGAGGTGCTTGCGGTGGGCGCGCAGGAGCCGACGGTACAGCGGAATGGGAGGGAGCAGGGCCATGGGGGCGGGGCGGAGCCCCCGCGTAGACGCGGCGGCGGCGAGTCTGGTGAGCGAGGGGCGCATCTTTTTCTGTTAATGTCCCACCTGCAGATGAGTGGATGTTGCTGAGTGAAGGTATCTTGAAAGTTGAGAGTCGCAGGAGTTTTGAGCTGAGATGGTGGATCATACGCACAGTTCCCATACACAGTGCGTATACTGTAAGGGCGACGTCCTTTTGCCGTAATACTCCATCTCCGTATGTCTCCGCTCACATCTTGAATTCCAACTCGGGGAGATGAAACGGTGCATTGGCTGGTCTATTGTACTTTATGAGACTTGTTTCTTGATACATGACCCTGGAACGTGCAACCTTCACTCGACTTTTCTCTAAGCACGGATCACGACGATGACCACGACCCTTTCCGTCTAGGTTCCACTGTCGCATGGACGAGCCAGGATGTTGGCCTTTTCAAACTGCCATGACACTTCGCCCCCCATCTTGAGTGATTCGCTTCCGCACACGTATCTTCATGTGCCCATGCTTGAGGCGGACTATCTCGGTGGTGAGTGAACCAAAAGAGTCGCCATTGCCGTTGGCCACATTGCCATGAGATCTCTTGCCGTTGACACCGTTAGATGCGCAGCCGTTCGTGCTAGACTTGGCTCCGCACTTGCGGACATCGGTAAGGGCACTAGGTGCAAAGAGAAGCGCTTCGCCCATACGTAGTTCGACAATCTGGGAGAAGAGCTGCGTGGCAAAATCCTGGTTCTTAGTTGCGGGGCCATCATCGACAGCATCATCCGCCCCAGACTCCCCGTCGGCGTGGCCCCGAACGTTGCTGTTGCTGTTCAGGGCGGTTGCGCCAGCCAGGTGCGCTGTGAGTGCGCGGAGCCAGCTCGGGGACGTGAAGCGGTGGACTATCGTCATGGTGCAGAGGTCCAGGAGTCTCGGAGAGATGGTGGGCTCCTGGGTGCAGATGATGACGCGAGCGCCCTGGTGGCGCTGGAGGCGGATAGTTGTCAGTAGTGCCTCGGTGAGTATCTCACAGTCCGCTGTGTTTGTCATGTACTTGTGCGCCTCGTCCAGCGCGACAACGCGGCCCATGGTCGGCGGCTGCTGCAGGAAGAGGCTGAGGCAGATATTGAACAGAGCGCATGCCATCTCAGGCGTAACGCAGGGGCATGAGAGGTCAACGATGGTGAGTTGCCCGGCCTGGGAGTTTGTTAGCACGACACATGGAATCAATAGGCATCTATGTCCCGGGATCAGGAGTGGTCGTATACTTTCAGGGTCCAGTCGCTTCCCTGCCTCGTCGACACAGTCGCTGCTTCCTTCTCCGTTCCCTTTCCCTTGGTCTTCTTGCTACTCCCCGCGAGAGCGACAGGGACCTGCTCGGCTGCCATGAAGCTCTCAAGGGTTTCGAGACGTTGCTGGAGAGGGACCTTCTGACCGGGGGTCAAGTCCTCCGCATCCAGAGCTCTTTTGAAGGCTCGATAGTTGAACCCGGAATGGGATGCCTGCTGAGCCACGCGCAGCTGGCGTAGGATGCGTGTCACGACGTGCAAGTAGAGGGGCATGCCACCCCCTTGGATGGAGCTCACGGCCATCAGATCGAGCATGCGCCGTGTGTTGAGATCTGCCTCGTCGAAACGCAACGCTTGGACCTCGACCTTTGGGAGTTGGCTGTAGATGATCTGAGAATAGGTCTACTGTCAGGGATACTGGAGCTTTGGTTGGAATGGAGTCTAGAAAGGGGATTGTGCTCACCCGGATTTGTCCAATGTTGGTCGGCGGACAGAGCACACGTACCTTGACGCCCGGATTGGACGACAGGTACGCCGCCTCGCACGGCGTCCCGCCAACATCCGATGATAGATGGTCGTAGTGGAACACTATGCCTGTCAGTGGCCGCGGCAGCACATTCGCACTGGACTGGACGAGGCAGTTCTCCAGCATGCAGCTCAGCGTGTGGCTCTTCCCCGAGCCCTGGCTGCCACAGACGAAGGCGCTCCAGGGCGCGGTGATGTTCTGATACAGCTGGGGGCCGTTGCCGCCAGATGACAAGAAGCTCTCCTTCTCAATAGTACCGCCGAGCATCTTGTCCTTGTTAGCACCGAGAAGGCCATACTGGCCGAGGAGGCTGGACGGCAACGATAACGCATACTTGCGGACAGACTCGGACAATATGGGCGTGTCCCTCAACTCGTTGGAACCATCTGTCAGATCCTCGTCCTTGAGGAGCTCCAGGTGCTCCAACAGGTCGGCTGTACCGAAATGCGCGTCGCTGTCCGGAGTCATCCTGAATGTCAATGATCCCTCTTGCTTCGAAAGGTCAAACTGAGCGTGGTGTCCGAACCAGGCAGATCGTTGACAACGAGCGTGGTTTTGTCAGTCTTCGGGGAGGAGAAAATGGACACGAGATTAAAAGGGAGGGCGTAATAGCGCGTCAACACCTGGTGGTTTGACATTGTTTGCTTGTTTGCCATGGGCTCCGGCCCGTTGGCAATAGACGGCTCCATCGCCTCCTGACCGCCTTGTGACCAGAGTCAAGGTCTCATGGCAGCCATCGCGTTTCTCTGAGGGAAGACTGCTTGTTCGGCCTCCTGCATGGATAGGCCGTCAATTTTTCTCGAGGACAGTATGGTTGAATGCTTGGCCTCGCCGATGAGTGTATATTGCGCTATGTATGTATGCCGGAGGGTCAATATGGCGATTGCCTCTTCTGACCAGGCGCAGCTCCAAGTGGGACGCTGTTGGAGGCCTGCATATGGAATGGAGGTATGCGGGCAGTAGCTTCATAGATTTGGGCACAAATCTGCAGGAGGCGGGCTGTGAGGGATCTATGCACATACTTATGTTGCTGGACGAGGCTCGTGTCGCTTGAGGGCGACGAAGCATCCATTCTCCTATGGACACATGTACCTTATGGCGGTAGAAGTTGTATCCGTAATCACTGGTGTTGGCTCTTGGGGAAGGAGCGGCCAACAGTCATTGCCATGGGTAACTGCTGATGGTAGTGACTAGTTCCAAGATGTCTTAGTACCCCGCGATGGAAGTCCGCTCCTCATTCACCCCCCTCCCGGTCAAGCTTGTCTCCGTGCCTGTGCCGTTTCTTTGATCCTTTATGCATACCTGCCTCGCCTGCCTCGCCCACAACCGGCGGGCACAGAGTATTCGAAAGCAGCCTCGTTGTCCACTCTTGGAGGGTGTATAAGTCTACCGACAAATAGTACACACCAATCTTCATCTTCTGGGGCAATTCTTCATATTCATTCGACAAGTATCAAAGTGCACGGTACGTCCTCCAAACCACATGTATCCAACTCTACCTGAGTGGTACGCCTCCGTCATTCTCATCATTGTCGTCATCCAGATTGAGTTTTGATTGCATACGCAAGCCAAGCCCCCGCCCGTCGTCCATTGGCGTATCCGCGCGTGGCATATCCGCGCGTGGCGTATCCGCGCGATCATCTGGCTGCTCTCCCACGTCAGAATTCTGAGATTGGAGACTGAATGACTTGGATTGGCGACAGAAGTCATCCAGCCACGTGGAATACGTATTGGAGTCGTGCCTCTTGCTAGGAGAGGACCGCTCCTTCAGCGTCCTTGTTGCATCATCGCGCATCTTGCACGCTATCCTGCCCATCAGTTCCAAGCGGGAATGACGCTCGGCCTCGGCATCACCTGGGTCTGATGCGGCAACATCCGGTAGTCTCCAGTATGGATACAGATTCTGATGAGATTCGCGGACCACCACTCTGTCAGTGTGCTCGTTGAAGTAGTACCGACACAGACGGCAGGTTGGCTTGCTCGCACCGATATACTTCCATCTGTTCCAGTAGTCGTTGGTAAGAGATATGTCTCGCCGTTGAATATGGTCATGGACCAGGACCTCGGCGTGGACAATCGGCCGAAAGTCCTTGTTTGATACTTGGGTAAGTATCAGTGCGTCTAGATGTTGTTTCTGTAGATCCTCCGCCTGTTTCAGACTCGTGGAGAGAACGTCCGAGTTTGGGACATTCCGCCACATATTGCGAATGATTTGATCCGCTGTGATAGTCCTGCCCCGAAAAGGCCTCTCTCCGGGTTTGCTTCTAGGTATCGTCGTGATTTCAAAGTCTTGAAACAAATCTGGCCAGATACGAGATGCGGTCACCATGATGTCTGCGGCTTTCCGGTAGGAGAGTAAACGGCCGAGATAGTGACGGAGCTCACACCAGCATACAGATACTGCGAACTCTCCGTCTCTGGCCCTGGATGTCATGGCAGACCCCATCGGCGACTCCCGAACGTCATGGATAGCCTTGATGAGCGTCGCAGTGTCACTGAGGGCTTCGGAGCGGTATAGTTAGAAACGGTTCAGAATCAAGCCTCCTCTCCACCGACGACCATTGAGACTGACATTTGTCGCTTTCGTTTGTGTCCTGCCACGCAAGACCAATTGGATAGCGTGTCTTCACGTAAAGACCGGCAAGCTGCTTTTCGGTCTCGCAGTCTGTATCGGTGCAATATGCACTATGTGAGTATATGGCTGGCACTCTATAGTGGCTCAAAGACCGTCCGTAGAAATCAGGTGTATTTGATACTTACCTTCGTCTGGGCCGTGGCGTCTCCTGCAGTCCTGTATGCATTCTTTGAGGTTTTCGGCAACTTTATCGACGTATGCCTTCACTCTACCGAGGTTGAACAGCAGGATTTTCCACAGAACCTTACGCGTCAGTGCTTTTCGGCTGATGCGGTGCGTATCGGAACCAAGTAATCCGAGGAGCTCACGGACGAAGTTCTCGGTGTCGCGGAGCGAATCAGAATCTCTCTTGTTTGAGCCGAAGACGTATTCGGGCCCCCCAGTGGTCGTCCCTTGGAGAATCGCAAACGCGGTCACGGTTGAGCCGCCTCTCTTGTTGTCGCACACCTGGGCCAACTTATTCACAAAACAACGAAAAATCTGCTCATGGGTCATAAAAAGGGAGCTCTCCACAATAGGCGACTGTGCTGGCATAGGCTGACTTGTTCGGCAAGCTTTGATGAGGGAATGCTCCAGGACAATGGGCTCATAGAATGCGTCAACGCTGGAAGGGCGCGGAAGGAGGACTCTTTTTGGCTCGGAGATCATTTTGGCGGTAGGTTCGATGGCCCCTAGTGAGCCATTCTCCCCATGGCGGGGACGAGACAAAGCTGGTTAAATATGAACCTTTTGATGATGTTGGTCTCGAGGGATCCAACCAAGGTGGCCTATACGTTGGTATATGCATTGTGCGTACAGATACATGTGCATGGATGCATTCCGACCTGATTCTTGTCAGATGCAATGCTGGCCAAGAGTCGGTCAATGGCAAAGATGGTGTACACCACCCCGAAGAACGATGTAATCTCGAGAGACGAGACACACTACTCAGCAGGCGGAATGAGGCGAGCGTACATGTATTGGTTGACCATTAGAAAGAGAGCACGTATCTGTTGGTCCTTGATTGCGCACACGATGCATGAGATGAGACGCCACCTGGGCGAGGAGATATTGACGCCCGATGGTCGATCCCGGTGAGGGCCTAGAAACCATTGGAAGCTCCAGAATTTTCAGTTCGGTCATGTGCATACATGAAGACAAGACCGGGCCTCCGAAATACTCATCGCGGGCCTCCGACATGTCGGGGCGCCCCAAATCGCGGGCATCCTGGATCGCGGGTGTCCCGGGTCGCGGGCGCCCCCCATATCGGACGTCCTGAATCGTGGGCCTCCGACATTTCGGGCCTCCCAAATCGCAGACTCCCAGGTATATATGCCGCCTAAATGGATGGACATCCGTCCTCGACCCTCAACAGGGGAAGTCCGCAGACGCAGACGCATACACACACACTTATACATACATACATACCTCCCCAGTCATAGTGCCGGCCTTTGAAGATACAAGCCTCGCAGCCTCGCAGCCTATCCATTGGCAGTATGGCGTTCAGAGAGGGTGCCAAGGACTATACTCTGGGCGATGCTCTCTACGGCGAAGACGACCCCGACCTTTATGCTGGACTAAATGCTTTGGCACCTCCAATCTCCTACAACAGCTGTCCAGCTCTCGATAATGGCGGCGATGTTTCAGTCAGCCCCGAGGAATTGACGGCGCAATCTGGGAGCGATACCGACACCAGCGAGTCGACCATGCAGCCCCCGGATGACGAAGGAAATTTGAGTGAGGGGGCATAGTCGCCTCACTTAGATCCACAGTTTCCCCCGGGCTACATTGAAGGAGGACCATTCTTCCATGGCGACCTGCTGGGCACAGAGCCTGGGTCGTCGTCTCAGCCGTGGCCTTACGGCGAGATAGGTCCGTCTGAGCCTGGGCCAAGCTCGACTGCCGCGACGGAATCTGCGCGTGTATCGACTTCTCATAGAAGCTCGCGTACCAAGGATAGAGAAGGAAAATCTGGGAAGGGGAAGGGGAAGGATAAAAGCTCAGAAAAGTTGGTTCTTGCTCCTTCAATTGTCTTTCTGCATGTTCCGGCAATGGACTAACATTGGCCTCTGTCTGCCACTTATAGGAAAGGGAAACGTGCTTCAACGAGCAAAGAGAAACGCAATTCAAAGAGCAAGCCTCCAAGATTATGTCCCGTTGGCTGCCCGGAACCCACGTTCGAGTCTAGCAAGAGTATGTTCCGCCATGTGCGGCTCTACCACCCAGACTACGCGGAGGACCCGGCCAACGGCATCCCGCCCGAAGGAGGCGGGTGTGACTTTCCAGGCTGCAACGAGACTTTTACTCGCAATGACAACCTGAAAAGGCATCGCGAGGAGAAGCATGGCTCAAGGAGGCGGCGTTAAGTGCCGTTGGTGACGGAGTCTTAGCAATTTGGCCAACCTTGGCCTTTGGTGGCGGCGGCAGATGAGGGGGGGAGGACGTTTGTACGCAGATTTTCCTACTATCAGAAACCTTGAGATTTTCCTTAAGAAATTGAAATTGAAATTGAATCGTCCCACCAAGAAAACCCAACACCAAGATGTGAAGCATGTGCCGTGCTCGGGGTGTTGTATCTCAATCTTGGCTTTCAACTTATACGCCGCCCGCCGGGACCCTTGATATCGACCGACCCCACGTACGTAGCATTTCATGGCCTCCCCCGCCGAATTTTCGGCCCCACCACACACTTGTACGAACTTGCGACTTCGCAACCTCATATCGCCAGATTCAAATTCGGTGTCGGATCCGGATCAGGGACACCCATCATGGCATTCTCCTTTGGCTTCTCAGGTGAAGACATTGACACGAGTCTCGCGGATGAAGCGCCAGCACCTCCCTCAGCGGCACCAGAGGCAGGCGCCGCCGCCAACAGCGCCTTCCCCGTCCCCGGCAAACCCCAGCTCCCGCCAACTCACCACCCGCTCCCCCGCCTCCTATCTCAGCTGCCCTCCAAGATTGCCCACTCGAGCCTGACAGTGCAGCTGGACGACCATGGCAGCGACCAGTTAGCAGGTTCGAGGCTCATGCGCATCCCCCGCCGTGAGCTGTGGGACGTGCGCGTGCAGCTCATGGCCGAGGCCGAGGCTGAGGCCGGCGACGGCGGCGTCGAGGGCCTAGGCGATCATGATGTCAAGACGGGCGTGTACGAGGGTGGGTTCAAGAGCTGGGAGAGCAGCGTCGATCTGGTCAAGGTCCTCGCCGCCCAGGTGGGCGACGACGCCAACACATTGTCTGCACCCATGCGCATCATCGAGGTAAAGTATACATTGCACACATCTTCATCACCCTGACTTGTCCAAGAGGCTAAGATAAGGGGGCCTCCCACATGCAGCTCGGCTGCGGCACAGCCCTACCCTCACTGGCCATGTTCCAGTGGGCCATATCATCCAGGCTTCAGCTCCAGAGCGATGGCGCGACAGCCTATCACCCTCTCTCACTGGTCGTGGCAGACTACAATCCTTCGGTCCTGCAGCTCGTCACCCTACCCAACCTGATCCTCTGCTGGGCCGTGTCAGCCCGTGCCGCCACGCCCGCCCTCGCCGACGCCTTCTCTGACGAGGATGACGGCGGCGGTGAGCTCGACCTGACTCCCGAGGTCCTCGAGGCGTTCCAGTCGTTCCTAGCCCAGGCCAACATCCACCTCTCTTTCCTCTCGGGCGCCTGGTCCCCGGAATTCGTGCAGCTCGTGTACGACAACAGCAACAACAGCACTGGAACAGACAAGGCTATGAGCACCCTCATCCTGGGCGCTGAGACAATATACTCCCCCTTTGCGCTGCGCGCCTTCACAGACACCATCTTTGACTTCCTCCAGCGCGAACGCGACGCCCAGCACCAGGCTTCCGCCCTAGTCGGTGCCAAGAGGCTCTACTTTGGCGTGGGCGGCTCCCTCGACGACTTTGTCGCCGGGGCCCAAGAGAGGGGCGCTACCGTCGACAAGATCAGCGAGGAGACCGAGGGCGTGAGACGAGGCGTAGTTCGTTGCTCGCTGCCGGCGTGACAGGGCTGACAAGCAAAGAAACGAAATAAAACACATCATGAACAAATCACCTTTTCGAAAGCCAAAGAGTCACACGTGCAGTGCGGGGTTGTTTCTTATCTCCCAGATTGTTGAAGCCAGAGGTTTTGGCTTGGATATCATCCCCCTTAACAAACGCCTATAATAACAGGACTCCTCACATAACTAGCCAGGAGGAAGACCGGGCTCGTTCAACCAGGAAACGCTAAACAGGAAGAAAACAAATCGTGTATCATCGTACAAATGGCCCCATCACTTACTAGTCTTACGGCCAAACTTTTCCGCACAGACCGGACAGTACCATGTCCCGTTGGGCTCGCTCTTGAGTCCAACACACGACCAGTGGAACCACTCATACGGACAGTCGTCGTTGTCGCACGCGACCATGTCGCCGTAGCTAACGTTGTGGCATAGGCAATACTTCTTATCGTCGCTGCCGTCTTCTTCCTCCTCCTCAGCGTCCATCATGGTCTCGTCCCCTTCTCCGTCCTTGATCTCGCCCGTCGGCGTGGCCCGGGACCGCCCCTCAACGTCCTCGTTTTCGCTGCCGCTAACGGCGTCTGACAGATCGCTCTCTGCCGTCGACGCTGGCGAATTCCGGTTCGAGGCCTTCTTCACCCGCGACAAGGATGACTTTGGGGGCTTCTTGCGGGCAGTGGCCGAGGGCGTTCCGCGTCTCGACCCGGGTCCTGTGGTAGCCTTGACTGACGTGGCCCTGGGGCCGGCGCTACCTGCCCTGACGACGCCGCTCGGGCTAGGAGAGGCGACGCCTTTGGGCGTGCCGGGTCCTAGGGATGAGTGTCTTGCTAGGCCGCTCGATGTCGATACGGCCGCACTGAGCGCTGCACCTCCACGTCCGCCCCTTTTTGACGATGCACCGGCCGAGTTCTCCCGTTGTTGGCGGTTGAGAATCATGCTGGCAGCGGGAGTTGCAGGGGCTGACGAAGGATGGGTTTGCGCATGCTGCTGGCTCTGTGCATTGCGCACCTGTGCATGACTCGGCAGGCGGGCGAGTGTCGGGTTCGACGAGGTGACGGGGGGGCCGGTGGCAGCAGCAGGGCCACTAACGCTGATGGTGCTCGCCGTGGTTATAGGTTGAACAACAGGGGGCACGACATTGGCGGCGCTCGGGCGGACTAGCGAGGGTATCTCATCGGGGTTGTTGAACCCGGGCTCGCTGCGGTCATACAGCCCCTTGATCTGTATATCGAGGGCCCTCAGGTGTTTATCCATAATATGGGACAACTTCTGGGTCAGGGCAATCTTGTCCCTCTGTATCTCGTCGGCCCGGGCAAAGTTTTCTCGGATCTGGGCGCGGAGCGTGTCCTCCTTGGGATTCGGCTCGTGGCTGCCGTTGGTCTTGATCCATTTTTGAATCTTGGCGTCGCGGTCGTCGATGATGCGCACGCATTCGTTGAACTGGCGGTCCTTTTCGGCGACTTCCTCGTGGACGAAGCGAATCTCCTCGGGGAGGTTCTGTACCCGGTTGATCCAGTCGTCGAGGATCACCCCCGGGTCTAGACTCTCGGCCTGGGGCATCCCCCTGACAAAGTCAATGGACAAATCGTCTCTAGGCATGATGGTTAACGGCGATTTTTTGACGCGCTGTCGGGATGCAAGTATAAACAGTAGCGAAGCAAAAGTGGCCCGCGTGTCGACCGCGTTTTTCGAGGATCGTCGGCCCACCACCAACAAACGAAGGAAAGAAGGGTCAGATCAGCCAAGACAAAGCGCGTCAAAAGAGACGGCAAAGTCGAGGTTGTACAGACGCGAAAGGGTGCAGGCGGGCGACGGGTTGATGACAGAATGGCTAGGACAAATTGGCAGCCGTCGTGGTCAGACAGGGCCAGACAAGAAGCGAGCTCGGTGAGGCCCTGCGGAGTATGCAGGAGACAACGGCCCCGCCCTAGAACTTGCTGCGTTCTCGAACCAGCCCTGAATTAGACGGAAGGCGCCGTGTAGACAGAGCGGCAAATGGATAAATGTCAAACAAAAAATAACCAGGCGAATAAACAAAGGGGTATGTACAAGATGCAGAGGCGGTGTTTATGCTGGAGATGCGGGAGTATGTGGGAAAGAAAAATTCAAGGATATATAAACACAGAAGGAGCGCAGGCCAGATGGCGACTCAATGAATTGGCGCGGCTCACCTCGATGCCGTGGGCACTTGGGCAGTTTGGCAGTAAAAGGTGCCAAAGTGGTGGTGGTATTATTACGTAGTGAGAAAAAAGTGGTGTCTGACTTGGCCCGGGCGGGTGCGACGGCCACTGAAGGCTCTGTCTGACTGCCAGCGACTGGGGGGTTAATGCCTGTTGTGTCGGCCCTTGCGTTGCGACCGGGGGAGCAAATGGCAAATGGGGCCGTCGATGGGAAATGCCAAATGAAGAGGGGAGGCGCGAGGTTACTTGGCAAGGCCAAGAGCAAGACCAAGTGCAGAGCCAAGGATTGGAGCGACGCTGGTTATGGTGATGAGGGCGAAGGAGGTTGAAGAGGTCAAAGAGGTCAAAGAGGTTGCTTCAAGCCTCCAGACGGTTTGACCGCTTTCTACATTCGGGTTGCCGGTCTTCCCCAGCGCTCCTTCCCTCCATTTGCCCATTTTCACGGGCAAAGGCATCAGTCATCATCAGCAACCAGAGCAAGTACGGAGTAACTTTGAGCTAAGCCGCAAGAGACTAGCTCTACCCGATCAATAGCGGCGCCTACAATGCCCTTGGAGGTATATATACACTACAATACGCTATACAATGTACATTATAAGCCGTATCGGTACCTGTACTCCGTAGATGCCCGTAGTCATCCCAAGACGCTGGACTCACTAGAGTGAGTGCTCGTACCTACTTCGTACTTTGTACTTTTTACCGGTATCCATCTCATCAACATACCCGTACACACCAACATTCGCCTCTTTTCATCCTCACTACCACACTCACACTCGACGACTCTGCCGCTCACAGCTATCGCAGTTCGATCATAAGAGGCTCTTTATATCCGCGTCGGCTTCATCCATCACGCACGCATCCTCCCAGTGTCTCACAGAACGTGCGCGCATTCTTCGATCGCGGGCTCTTACCATCATCGCGAAGGACTCCCCGCCAAATCTCACCGGCGACAGGGTCTGGATTTATCGGCGCATACCGAACAGTAGACAAACAAACACAAGTCGCGACCCCCCGGACCGCCTGTGCTGGCCCTGAGGCAGAGGGCGTTGCGTCTCCATCATGGACGCCAACGCGTACAGGTACCGGGCACCCAAGCCCAACTACATGCCGCACAAGCCAGACATCGACCGCAATGAGATTGTCGAGGAGTACCAGCCGCTGGGACTGGCGGGCGAGATGGACGACGCCAAGTTCTTTGCAAAGTGTCAGCGCTACGCCGAAAAGGCGGGTGTGACGCGACCCAAGGGCTACAACGTGTCGTTCCACTGCAATCCCGAGATGGAGAAGCACCACTTTGGGCAGACGCACCCGATGAAGCCGTGGCGGCTAACGCTGTCCAAGAGCCTCATCTACTCGTACGGCATGTCCTTTGCCATGGACAACTACATCTCGCGTGCGGCCACGTACGAGGAGATGGCGTCGTTCCACTCGACTGACTACCTCGACTTCCTGGGCACGGTGCTGCCCGAGCCCGTACCACGGGACCTGGAGAACTCTAACCCGGATCTTAAGTATAACCTGGGCGGGTCCGACTGTCCGCTGTTTGATGGGCTGTACGACTACTGTTCGTTATCGGCGGGCGGAGCGCTGGACGCGGCGCGCAAGATCTGCTCTAAGCAGTCCGACATTGCCATTGCCTGGGGCGGCGGGCTGCACCACGCCAAGAAGGCCGAGGCGTCGGGCTTCTGCTACGTCAACGACATTGTGGTGGCCATCCTGCAGCTGCTGCGCTACCACCCGCGCGTCCTGTACATTGACATTGACGTGCACCACGGCGACGGCGTCGAGGAGGCCTTCTTCTCGACGGATCGCGTCATGACGGTGTCGTTCCACAAGTACGACCCCAACACCTTCTTCCCAGGCACAGGCGCTCTCGACGATAACGGCCCTAAGAGCGAGCACAACCCGGGATCGCACCATGCCTTCAACGTGCCACTCAACGACGGCATCACCGACGAGCAGTACGACAACCTATTCAACACCGTCATCGGCAAGATTGTTGAAAAGTTTCGCCCCGGCGCCATCGCCCTGCAGTGCGGCGCCGACTCCCTCGCCGGTGATCGGCTCGGCCGCTTCAACCTGCAAGTCCAGGGCCACGGCGCCTGCGTCAACTTCTGCAAGCGCCTCGGCATCCCACTCATCCTCTTTGGCGGCGGCGGCTACACCCCCCGCAACGTCGCCCGCGCCTGGACCTACGAGACGAGCATCGCCATCGGCCACAACGAGAAGCTCGACCCCACCCTCCCCGTCCACGCTCCCTGGCGCGACCACTTCCGCCACGACACCCTCTTCCCCACCCTCGAGCAGACCCTGGGTGAGCCGCGCCAGAACCGCAACACGGCCAAGCGCCTGCAGGACATCGTACAGCACGTGACAGAGCAGCTCCGCTACGTCGCCGCCGCCCCGTCGGTCCAGTTCCAGGTCATCCCACCCGACCTTGCAGGAATCAGGGACGACGTTGAGGAGAGGCTAAAAGAAGAGAAGGAGGAGAAGCGAGACGAGATTCGCCGTGTTCGCGAAGCTGCCGTCGGCACACCCATGGAGTATTGAGGTGCACGAATGAGAAGAGCGGGGAGTGGGGGATAGACAATGCGACCAACACGACTGATGTGGATAGATGCTGTAATCTGAGTAAGGGTAGGGTCATTTACAACTGTTGGATGGATCGACTTATCAGAAATAACCCTTTCAACATTGTTTAATAGTTCATGGTAGTAGTACTAGTAGTAACAGTAGAATCCAATGATTAACCTCCTTGTACATATGCTTTTAATGAAGACACAATATCCGTTTTCCTCACAACGCCAAGATTAAAATCGATGAAGCCAAAACATATTGCAAAGACAGGAGACCACTCAAGATTTTTTTTCACGCTGGAAAAGGCATAGCATAGAGACGAAAAAAAGAGAGAAGAGAGAAAAGAGGAAGAAACATCAAGAGCGGCGGATCCTACGCAGCTGCACAGCGACATAGGTGACCAGGGAGACACCAATGATGAGCCCCAAGGAGAGGAGGATGAGGTTGACAGGGACGGGGTCGCCATGGAAGGTCTTGTGGAAGAGGAGATCGAGGGCGGATTGTGAGAAGTTGAGCAGGCCCGAGAGGCAGATGATGAGGCCGTAGACGGTGCCAAAGGTGCGGAACCCAAAGACCTTGGCGCAGTAGTCGGAGACAGCGGTATAGTAGAAGGGGCGGTAGAGGACGAAGAGGGCGACGTTTGCGTAGGCGGCCCACATGAAGGGCATTACACCGAGGCAGCCGATGACACCCGCAAGGGCAACGAGGGCGGACAGGACGGTGACGGTGGAGACATTGTCGAGGACGATGCCGATGAGGGGGATGGCGACGAGCCCGCCGGCGGGCAGGGCAACGTCGAAGACGGTATTGACGCGGGTCGCCAGGCGCGGGTCGCCGAGCAGGGCCTCGTATTGGGGGTAGATGGTGGCGACGAAGTAGTTGATGCGGGTCATCTGGACGACGGTGAAGAGGCAGACGAGGATGAACCAGGGGGAGCGGACCTGCTCGAGGACCGTCCTACCGTGCATGACGCCCCACACGCCCGAGGCGACGTTCTTGCGTTCCTCGGACTCGAGCTGGTCGTCGCCGCGGGCCGAACCGAGCAGCGACTCGATCTCGTCGACGACGGTGTCGCGGTCGTACCGTGGGTTCGTGTAACTGGTGCTCGTGTCCTGGCGCAGCAGAGCCGTCTCCTCGTCGACCTGGTCGTCGTAGTCATCGTCGAGTTGCTGCACGCCGTCCGCCATGTCGACCAGCTCACCGACCGTCTTATACGACCGGGCGGGCATATAGGACAGCTGCGTGGCCAACACAAAGACGGGCACAACGAGGTACGCGAGGAACAGGCGGCGGTGGTCAAAGGCCCCGCCTGTGGCGTTAAAGACGAGTCGGTACAGCAGGAAGATGGCGCTCGACGAGTCAAAGGCGCCCGTCAGCAGGGCGAGGATCAGCCCGGACCGCCGCGGGAACGCGTTGGACAGCTGGAACGATGGGATAAAGATGAAGGGCCCGCCGAGTGCGAGGAGCAGGTACCCCGCCAGGAAGCCGTCCACGACGCCGCGGGACGCCACGCCAATCTCCTGCGCGTGCGCGAGCGTCAGGCTCCCCAGCAGGAGGAACCCGCTGCCCACCAGGCTGCATGCGCGCGGGCCGTGCCGGTCCAGCATGGCGCCTACGGGCAGCGCGGCAATGTTGGTCCCCACGGCTGCGACGGTGAACATGAGGTTGAGGTGGATCTCGACGCACGTGTCACCGTCGGGACCCTCGGCCGGGCACACGTCGCGGTAGGCGCCCTCCTGCTTGAGCACGGGCTTCAGGGCCGCGTAGCCAAAGACGATTCCGGCCGCGAAGAGGCATGATATCACGGCGGTGGCGATTTGCACTATAGAAGTCAGTACTCCCAGTCTTGGAAAAATGATACTACTAGTAGTATTGCTACGAAGTAGGCAGGAACGAAAAGAGAGAGGAAAGTGCAGAGAGATGGCTTACAAATCCTCTTCCAGACAGGGACCTCAAACGCCCCGACAGCATCGCTCTCGAGAAACACCGGCGGCGGCGTCGACACTCGCTCAGCAGTATAGTCGTGTATGTCGGTCGTCTTGCCCAGCTCGGGATGCGATGGATCCCACGGCTGCGGAAGGGGGTTGAAGCTCAGCCGTCGGGGGCGGTATGCTGCCTCGCCGTCGATGCCACCACCGCGGGGGCGGACATTCTGGTCGGTGAGCGTCTCGATGCTGGCGACACGATGGAAAGACATGGCTGCGGATGATGACGTTGACGACAGATGGCAGTGCAAGATGCGAGGGGTTCAATTCCCCTTCCCCTCTCTTTGAAGGGTACCTGAATGGGAAATGTAGTATGACCGTTGATTGATGCGAGAGCAACAGAATGATGCAGAATAGAGAATACTAAAGAAAGAAATAAAGTTGTCCGGCGTGACACGGCCTACTTACATGACACTGGGACAGGCAGACGGCTCGGCTCATGTACTTTATACTGGGTCTGGGGGTCCGTACGTATTACAATGGCAGCTCGGCGGGGAACCAAGCAGAAAGCAAGGTCCTTCCTAGAGATCGTACAAGATCGCCTCCATGCGGGATAAGTGGAGCGCCGCTTGGAGTGTGCGCTGCTATCGGCGGGGTACGAGGACTGGACACTCTCGGTGCGCCACGCAGGAATAGTCGAGGAAAACTCTGTATAGCCTCATGCAGTGTTCAATCCATGGTTGCAGGTACTGCTAATAAGTAGATTATCTAGATTTCTACTCTTCCCAGCGTCCATCACCTAGGTGCTTTCTATCACACCATGCTCACATATGTTGTTATTAACTTATTACCCGTGTTCAAAGTTACTCCCCCCATCAATGTTTCTAATTCCCTTGTCCCAGCCAGCCGTGTACATACATTCCGTCTTCTACACTCACCCGCTAGGTCAATCATTTAGAGCAAGTGTAACCATCACTTCCTTCATTTCCTTGTCTCTTACAAACGAACCGGATCCACTCTTCAGAAGGGGTAAAGAAAAAATCTCCCGTGGATCATGACCCTCACCCTGCCCGGCTTTACGGTCGGAGCCTTGTCTCTCTCGCATCGCTCCGGTCATTCAATCGGTCGGATGCCGCCGACAAGACAGAGATTTCGAGACTAGAACGAGACCGACCCGCCCGCAGAACCACAACAGCCAAGATGAAAATTCTCTACCCAAATGTAACAATGCTTCATGTCTATCTGCGGGTCAAGGATCTTTATTGTAGAGTTGCAGTAGATATGGACAATATTGAATTTTGTTCCTTCCCATCTGGCGTTCTCATCTGGTGTGCCAAGACAGCAGCCAGTCGGGTTCACCACCGTTGATACATGTAAACAGCTAACCAAGTCCGCCACCAGCGCCTGCGCGTCACTTGACACATTCATGCATGCACGCAGCACACCACAACAGACCACCACTCACTCACTTACTCACTCAAACTCATTCACTTCATGCATTCAGTGGATTGATTTCACGTTACGTACTTGGTACTCGTCGATGCTGACATCGGATGGAAACATGCTTCGACAGAATTCCAATAAATTGATAAAAATAAGCCCCCGACAATGTGTACGTACAAAATGCAACAGCGTCGCTTTGATTCATACCGCCGCGCCGTTGCTACATAATACACAGTACACATCATCCATCTTCACCCCCTTATAAAAACAGCCAACGAAAAGGATAATAAAACTTTCCCCTCCTCACAAAACATCGTCGTTGATGAACAATATCGACCAAGAAGTTTTCCGTAAAAAAAACAAATCCAACTAAATCAGAATCCGTATCCAAGAATAAATGTCAGCAGTCACCATTCTCCGCTTAGAAGTAGCGGAAGACAGCGGAGCCACCCTTGGACATGCCAGTCTGTGCAAAACACGTCAGTCGATATATTCACTCAGAATCAGGTAGGGGCTAGATGGAAAGAGCCAAAACTTACAGTGCAACCAGTAGAGCCACCAGTCCACTTGCCGTTGATGTACGAGCACTCAGTCGTGACATCACCGGTGATCTCGACGTTGAAGTCGAGCTTGGCGTCGGAGGTGGGCAGGTTCTGGAAGATGGAGAGGTAGGTGGTGCCGTCGGAAGAGTAACCGACACCAGCGATGAGGGGAGCCCAGTTACCGGCAGACTCGGGCTGGCTGGACGAGGTCCAGACGCAGGCGTCGTCCTTGGAGAGACCCTTGGGGTTGATGTAGTACTGGGCCGAGGTGGAGAGGCCGTCCCAGGTGTAGTAGTTGTCCTGGTCGGGGTTGCAGAGGGCGACAGTGGAGCCGGCGGCAGCGACGGCGGGGATGACCATGGACTCGGTTCCGGGGTAGTCGGTGCGGCAGGTGGCCACCTCCTCGGTGAGGTCGTTCTTGATGGAGACACCGCCGATACCCTGCTCGCAGAGGGTCTTGGAGGACTTGCGGGTGAGCTCGAGGTAGCCGTCAGTGTTGCAGTAGAGACCGCCGATGGACTGCTTGGTAGAGCCCTGGGCCGAGGGCCACTGGGTCTTCTGGTAGCCGGCGGGGCAGGCGTACGAGCACATGGAGCCCTTAGAGCACGACTCGCCGGCAATACCGGTGATGATGTCGCTGATGCTCACGTCGCCATCCGAGTAGTTGGGGACGAACTGAAGACCGGACCAGCCGCCAAAGTTGAGCCAGTCGAGGGCCACGGCACCGTAGTCCGAGGGGAACTCAGAGCACTTGATCTCGCCGTCGGGGAAGGTGCTACCGACGCCGGTGCCACCAGACGAGGGGGTGGACGAGGTGGTGGCAGCCGCGGACGAGGAGCTCGTCGAGGTGGCGACGGTCGAGGTGGACGACGAAGACGAGGTGGTGGCCTTCTCGATGAACTGGGCGGCGATCTCGGCGGAAGAGGTCGTCGACGCGGGGGGAGGGGGCGTGAAGGTGGGCGTGGTCTCGCCGACAACGACGTACTCGCCGGCGGAGATGGCCGACTGGATGTTGGCGTCGGAGACGACGGAGCCGTTGAGCTCGTAGACAGTCTCGGTGGGACCGGCGACGTACTCGGTGACGGCGTCAGGGGCGCGCTTCTCGGCAGGCGAGGCCTCCTTGCGGGCGTGGAACTGCGAGTGGCCGTGGTGGTGACCGGCGGCGGCGGCGCCAACCAGCGTGGCGGCGGCCACGGAGTAGGTGATGGAGTATCTCATTTTGTCGGGATTTGATACTATGTGTATATATCAGTCAGTCCACATGAACTCGCAAGATCCGTCTTTCTTCAGAAAAAGAACGAGAAGAGGCCGTGAGAAACTGGAGTAGAATGCAGGGCAGCGACTTGGCATCTCAGGGTCTATATCGGTGTACAAGCAGCGCGGGCATCCACTTCTCTCACCGACCCCCTGGTGCCGAAGGATTCTCTCTCTCAAGAGTCAACTCACCTATGAGTAATGGATGATTCTGAAGAAGCGAAAAAAGGTCGATTAAGCCAAACGGCGAAGAAAGCGAGCGTGAAAGCGAGTGTATCTGGAGTAAAAGAACGTGGTAGAGAGACGACTCTCAGTTGGCAATCCAGGAGTAAACGAACGAACACCTTGGCGGGACAAGGGAAAGAAGGAGAGAGGAAGGAGATTGAGAGAAAAACGAGCGCGCATACGGGTACTAGAGAGAAAGTCGAAGCCCACACCACTCACACCTGGGGCCAACCCCCTGGTCCGATGGCCCCTCGGCAGACATTTCGACCAGGGCCTCGTTGGTCTCTGCGCATAGGACACCAGCACCAGGGGGGGGGGCCTCTTTGGTCGCGCGGGCCTGTGCTTGGCCTCGCAGCGCATGTCTGGGAAATTAGGTGGACACGAGTGGGATGGCTAACCGTCTTCCCATACCCGCCCCTCACCTGAACCAGGTTGCCAAGGGGGGTGGGCCCCGGGATGTACGAGTGAGACAGAGGATGGGTACCTCGATTCTGGGCCTAGATCTGCCCAGAGCCCAAGTCCCTGACCGCACGGCGCGTGGTCACCACGAGTACGAGCACCACACGAGAGCGCTTTGTATGTGGGTAGCAGTATTGGCCCTCGTTGCCTCTCGTTGCCTTTCTCCTGGCGACGCGCTGTACCCGTAAGTATTCGTGGGCGTGGGCTGCACTGTGGCTTCTTAGTTGTAGCCAAGGCCAAAAGTGCGATCGGCGCGACGCTTACGACCCAGAACGTGGCAGCCCCATGTTTTGGCCTGCCATGTTGGACGATTGCCGCCTCCTTGTAAGCGTGGCCTGCACATCCCCCGAGAGAAGATCTCTCTAAAATAGGAACATGGAAAGAGTGTGCGTACGTTGTAAAAACGGAACGTCCGTATTGCCGTACGAGTAGTGTAGAGAGAGAATATTACGATGCAGCGAGTTTCTCCGTAGTAATGATATTACCTGGTGACGATTGCGATGGAAAGAGAAGGTTCGGGTGCCAGTCGCAACTTCCTGTACAGGACAGCAGGCACCGCCAAACAGGAAAGTACCACCGTACAGGTACCTGCTCTGTTATTACGGGAGTGACATTCAATTCTGGCAACAACAAGCCGCGCTGCAGACCACATCAGTCGTGCCTTCCGAGTTCAATGCTTGGTTCCCTCACGACGAGTCTAATATCCAGGGAGTCTGCCACAGTGGACTCACTCCCTGCTCAGCGGTACCATCAGCGGCTGCCAGTGATTGATCCAGAGCCAGTACCACCAATTCCGGCGGAGCTTCAGGCACAAGCGCCCTTGTCCGTTGGCAATAGCGTGCTGTTCCTGGCGCTAGTCCTCTTTTGGGGACAGCTCCGCACAGGCCTCCCACACCCCCATGACCCCCCTTTTAATCTCTCTCCTTGCTCTCCATGGCTCTCGTCTTTCCTCCTCCACAGACTTCGTTTCGTTGCTTCAGTCTGGCCAGCCTTGTTCTGGGCACTTCTGGGCACTGTGGTGAATGCCAGTCTTTTGCGTGGAATTCACCGTGCATCTATCGCGTATCCGCACCCACCTCTCAGCTACTCTTGTTGCTAATGACATGATATGGTGGCTATTGCCGCGAGTACTTCGTACGAGTACAGGCAGGTCCTCCAGGTACTCGTAATGGTAATCAAATATGCGCACCAGTACTCGTAATACTCGTTGTCGTAACTCTCAGCATACAAGGCACGCCTACAATGCAAATGCGGGTTAATTCTAATCCTTCCATCGGCATCCATCTACCGACCGCGTGGAAGCAAAAAGCATCAACATTCAACATTGTATTGTTGCATGCCTTGATATTCATAGTGCCTCAGAGATGCCGGTGTTTTTCATTCCTACACGTTGGGACGCGTCCAGCGCGTATTGTGTCGCGATAAACATCAGCCACCGCTAGCATTGACTACTACTCGTACGGAGTATTCCTATTACTACACTACGAGAGTACGAAGTATGTAGTACTTGGTACCCATGTGTATCCGGACATATCCGTACATGTACGGAGTACGGAGTACAGATAATCAAGAATAAGGAATACCTACCCATGTGCCAAGACTTCAAAAAGGTTCAAGCTACGAGATGCTGGCATTGCAATGGCAGTAACAAACAAGCCATACAGTGTAAAAGATGGTATTCACATTGCCAGTTGGTCATAGAATACCCCCTCATACGAGCAGGCCAAGGCAAAGGCCCTGCTTGCCCTGGTGACCCCTTTACAGAAGCATTGAGAGCCTCATTTGCCCCTCAAGCGGCGCATACGAGAGAGTAATAGAGAGAGTACGAATACAGAGTATTCACAGCCAATGTTATAAGAGAGCTGTAATATCATCGTATACTCGTACAGATGGGGTAGCAATTTGGTGGCGCCTGTCCAAGAAACAAGACTCAAATCTCCCGCGCCGCCCTCTCTCTGCCTGCCTCTCGTCGGCCTATGGCTATGTGCCATTGATTGACATGCTGGGCCTTGTCCACGCGGCCGGGCACAGCCACCTACGAGCGTCGAGAAGACGCACGCCTTGCGCGCCTTGCCAACATGGAAAACCCAAGAGGCAAAAGGACTGGGGCCTTCCCCAACATGGACTTGGTGAGTTTCATCGTGTGAGCCGGGCCCGTTCTGCCCATGCAAGGCTAATGCTGTCTGTCCTGACTCCTCCGTCCGACGTCCGGCGCCGCGCTGTCTCGCCCACTTCCACGGGCTCCGCATTAATCGTGCGCACTACCGCTACGGAGTACGCTTTTCTCAGGTACGCCTTTCAGGTACGAAATACGGAGCAATAGCACGGAGCATGTACTTGGACGGAGCACGCTGGTAGTAGTAGTGTTCAGCCGCGCAAGCGCCATCGTATTTGAATGCATGGCATGGTGCTGGCAGCGATGCGATACTCCGTAGCTCTGTATGCTACTGCTGCTACGGAGTACTAGTAGTATTGGTATTCCATTGCTGCGCTGTGCTCGGTGCGTGATAATAATAATCAGATATTCGTATACAGAGGAGTACATACTCCGTACACACGAGCACTCATCAACAGGCTTCGGCGCACAGAGTTTAAAATACTCCGTAGAACTCTTGATTGTGAGATCCAGCCGTGAGACCAGTGCATGGGGTCGGTTCCGCACCGCCTGCTCTAGTCCGCCACTCTGGATCCTAGTAACTGGCTGCTCCCGTGTTGGGTTCACGATGACCTCGTATTACTACTACTACTAATACTACTACTACTACTCAGGAGTCAGGAGTCAGTGTTAGCACAGGTGGTAATACCGCCCTCTTTCGCTGTGGCTCGTAAAGCAGGACGGGTATACATTGAAGTTTACAGGTATTACGGATACGGTACGATACGAGCCAGTCATCCTGCCCTTCCCCGGCTGGCGGTGACCTGCAGCCCGCAGGATCCAAAACACATATACGTCGTATATATCCCAGTAAGGCGGTTATTTATAGCCCTACCGCTCTTGCACAACGACGCCCTTTACCTCAATATCACCAGCACGTATGGCCGCCGGGGTGGTAAAGAAGGTTTCTCGCTGCGGGTCATATCTACTGATATCCAGATTCCATACTCGTGTATCCGCTGAACCCCCGGGGAAGGGAAGGGAGTAGCGAAAGCGACGGAAAAAAAGAAAAAAAAAAGGTAAAACAGTCATCGTCGTCATAATGTCAGACTCATGTCGGTGGTCGGGTACATGGACGAGTAATACGGAGCATGCTGATATTGTCCGTGCTACTGCGCCCTTCTCCCCGTACGAGTACGAAGTATTACATGAAGTACGGAGTATTGCTCCGTATTGCAGGTCTTCCGGGTCACTTGCTTCTTCGCAAAGGCAGCTGGCATCCCTGATTTGTCTGATCTGGCGGGGACCGGCCGGATCTCGATTCACGATAAATGATGATGCACACACGACAACGAGCCGGCCGGGTCCAGGCTCGGGCGGATATACCTTTTTTTCGTTGTTATGCACTAAGGGCAATCAAGACCGTGTGTTTGCCGACGACAGGTGGACACCCAGCTGCGTGTTTGTTTTGTTGTTTGTTTCCTCTGAAGAATACTCGTTCATCTGGTTGCCAGATCAGCCAACCTTGAAAAAACACAAAACCTTACTTGCCGTACAGGCACGGTTATATTCGCACGCAGATCGGGTTCAATGACGCGAGCATAGGTCGGCCGGTCGTCAGCCGCCATCCTGCTTGCCTGCCAACATCTTCTTGACATTGAAGGCAACGGCCTAGGTAGTAAGTCATGCTGTCATTGCTTGATGTCCTGGGGGGTGGCAATCCGATCATTCACCCCATCGCAACCCGCCGCCACAGGCGTAGCGTTGGCCTATTACTACTTGCCAACTTGCCAACTTTGCCCATCGCAGACCGAGTTTGCGAGTTATGTTTCTTGATTACCGAGGTTTGAGAGCAAGCTGCCCTTGCCACGGTAGGGCGAATTGAAGATGATGCTATCGAGTGGCCAAACATGACCCTGTTTCGGGCGCCGTCAATCACGCTGATCAGCCAGTCAACCGTGCATGCGCTACAACGTAGGTCGACGTCTCGACATTGCTTGATTTGCCAGGCTGCATCGGAGTGGCAGGTGGGAGAAAGCTCCCGGATCAGGAAATCTGAGCAACATCCTGGCCTACCGATTTGCGAACCTACCTGATGCTGGTACTGATGTGGTTTGAACTACGGCCGCGGCTGCATCAGAAGTGAGGGGGAGGCGAAAACTACATGTACAGCGTAGAAAGCGGCCGTTGGAGGGGCGGCCTCACAAGCCACACATTGCCTGGAAAGCAAAAGCTCACCACCTGTATACTACGGAGTAGATGAGACGAGATGGATGATGTCAAGACTGATCCCGACGCCATTGCCTGCCAGGCCGCTTTTGGGACGACCTCGATACGTGAGATGTGCAGTTTATCCGTCAGTCCACTCCTGCAGTGAAGTGGCGCAACGTACACCGGACGACATGAGTCTAGCCCAGTGGATGGGTGAGTACGAGTAGGCTCAGTGGATGACAAAATGAGTCCCGTCGGTGGCTTAGGGGAGGTGGATGGATGGATGGACCGCCACAGGCCTCCAGTGGTTGAATCGTAAGCAGTCCACTCCCTGACTGAGCTCTATGCTATGAGTGGCTGAGGAAAATAGCAGATGTGTCAGCCTTGCCTGATGGCGGAGAGACTTCTATGCCTCAGGCAGACATGGAGTTTGTTGGACTCCGACAGACGAAGAGGAAGGCGCGCCCGCCGCTTTGCCCTGAGGCTGTGCAAAGGGTGCTCGGCCTTCGAGCCGCTTACTCCTGCCGCCAGCTCCGCCACACACACGCCACCTTTCTCCTTCCTCCTTTCTCCTTTGCCTGCAAAATTCATCAATTGCTTCCAGTGTTCTCGGACGCCGTTGATCACTTCACCCTCTCAAACATCTAGTTTCAAGTGCCGAATATTGCTCTCGACGGCCTTACTTCATCGTCGACTTGAGAGTCGTTGCCGCCAGTTGGAGATTGAAGACCGCGTTGAACAACGTGTGTGGCACAAGCTCAGCAATCACCGCCTCACAGAGTGGAGAGACAATCCGACACAAAGTGGCTGGGGACCCCCCTGCTGCACCACCACCTCTCTCCTCATCTACAGCGTACGAGTACCTTGGTTCTGTACGGATTGTATTCTACGCTGGGTTCGTATTACCACTAGGTACGTATCAAGTCGTTTCGGCGACCTGCTCCAGCGCCGCAGCCTCTCAGCAAAGCACACGCATATCCAGGCATCTCGTCACCTTCCTTTCATCCATTTCGCATCTGCCTGTAATACTCGTACCAGGTACGAGTAAACACTCACGCTCTTGTCCCTTGAACAATCCAATGTTACTGGCTCCGAATGGTGCAGTTGTTGTGCAGCTTCCCCAACTCCCCTGTCCGCCCGTCTGACACTCTGCTCTACCCGCCCATCCTATCCCAATCCGTCCAGGCCTGGCAACAAAGGTGATGCTGGATAGATTCGCCCAGCCGGGGCCTTCCAGGCAGGTCAGTGGTTCGCCTTCGCCGGATTGTGGGGCTCGACCGTCCAGCCAGCAGCGCCGCTCACTGCTCAGTGGCCCGTCGTCGCCCGGCTCTGCCAACAGTCCGTCGCCCGACCAGTTGGACCAGTTGCAGTCTCTCTCCTCATCACCCAGCCCTTGCCTTGGTGGCTAGCCCGAATCGATCTTCTCATTTTTCCGACCATCACTTCTGATGATTCAACACTCTTGCGCGTGGGCAGGAAGCTGATTGTACTATTCACAGTTTTTCATCACTTCAACTTTTATTCCATGATTACCAGAGTCCAGCAAGGACGAAGAGAGAGCCAAGCTTCTCCATCCCATTCCCTATTAGTGCCTTGCGTCCTAATAGGCTAGAGCCTGCTACCTAGAGCCGACAACAACGAGCTGAGCAGCGTTTGCCGCTTAATCTTGCTCTCGCCACGCTCTCCAGCCACACCTTCAACCCCGACGCCTCGACATGCGTCGTTGAAGCACCGCGCGCAGAAATTCCAGTTGCTCAACGCGATACAGGTCGAGCCATTCTTGGCGCCCATTGCCGCTCCATCTTCCATGGCATCTGACGCGGCCGCCGTCGCGACTGAAGCTCCAGCCCCCGCCCACCAAGCGCACGTCAATCCGATCGGGTCCGTCACCTCACAGCAGGAGACCGCCAGGCTGCTCAAGCGCCAGCGAGAAGACTCGCCTCCATCGCCGCACTCGTTGGCGTCGCACGACCTTCATCTCCTCGGGTCGCCCGCCAAGTCTGCGCGTCTAGCCCTAGCCGTAGGCCCCTCGCCAACGCCGTTGACTGGTGCCGCCGCCCTCGAGGACGAGCGCCGTCGACGCGAAGAAGAGGAGGCTGCCGCGAGCCCCCCAGGCAGTAGCGACAACCCGAGCCATCGAGTCCTTGCCTCCCTCCTGTCGGGAGCTGCCGAAGCCATGAGCCGCCCGTCCGACGCGCCGCAACCCGTCCCGACCGCCAATATGGAGCCCGCCTCACCCAGGCAGCAGAACGCTCTCATGATGGCCGCAGAGGCGGCCGAGCGTGTCGATGAGAGGGGCGACGCAAGCCCGCACAGCGCCAACGGCATCTCGGGCGCGCCCGTCACCACCAGCCCGACACCCATGGACATGGACAAGGCCGACGACGACATGGGTCACCAGGTGGCCGGGCAAGAGGAGAGGACCCAGCCAACCTCTCTATCATATCCAGGCTCTCTCCAGGCCAGCGCAAGTCTCGCAGAGTCATCCCCCCGCGGCATGAGCTACCCAATGCCTGTACACGGGCAGACGTCGCCAACATCATCTGGGTCCAAGAAGCACAAGTGCCCGTATTGCAATACCGAGTTCACGAGACATCACAATCTCAAGAGCCACCTCCTCACGCATAGCCAAGAGAAGCCGTTTGTGTGCACTGAGTGTCCCCTGCGTTTCCGCCGCCTCCATGATCTCAAGAGGCACGGCAAGCTTCACACTGGCGAGAAGCCGCACATCTGCCCCAAGTGCGACCGCAAATTTGCCAGGGGCGACGCTCTAGCGCGCCACACCAAGGGTGCCGGCGGCTGTGCGGGCCGTCGGTCCAGCATGGGCAGCTTTGCTGATGGCGACGAGCTCGAGGGCCACACGCTGGGCGACCCTGACGACTCCACCATGTCGGGGCTTTACGATACAGGTGACGACGAACTCAGGCGCCAGAGCATGCCCAGTGCAGGCCCGCCCAGCGAGGGCGAGAGCTACGGTGCGCACTCGCGGACATACCCCCCAACCATTCCGCGATCAACGGGGAGCGGGCTGTACCCGCCAAATGTCGCCCAGGCACAGGGCACCAGTGCCGGGTCGTCGAGCGTGTCCAACAGCCTGGCCAGCAACCAGACGCCCAATACGAGCGTCTCCTCGACCGCTCCCTTGTCGGGTGGAAACGCAGGCATGTATTCCCAGACCGGCATGACTGAAAGTCCCAGGCCGCTGAGTCCCGGTGTCCCAGGCCAAGATGTCACCAACGCAAACCGCCAACGGTCCCCCGGCATCCCGCAGCAGCAGAAGGTGGACCGGAGACAGTCGGAGCTGGGGTCGTCCTCCCAGGCCCACACGAAGGCGCCGGGCCTGTCACACCCGGGATACACGGCAGCACCGACATTCGGCGGCAACGGCCAGACGCCTGCTGCCGCTGCTGCCGCTGCTGCTGCTGCTGCCGCCAGTGATAGTCGCAACATGTTTGCGCAAAGCGACCCAAGCGTCTGGGCGTACATCCAGGCTCTCGAAGATAAGGTCAAGACGCTGTCCGATAAGGTCGAATCGCTTGACCAAGAGGTTGCCGGTCTCCGGGCTGGTCAGCAGCAGCAACAACAAGAACAGCCGCAGCAGCAGCCGCAGCCGCCGCGTGAGGCCGACATCCTCCATGACTCATAGTATGGGCCTCTTTACTGGTGATAGTGAAGTGTTGAGTGGGACGCGGCTTCACTCTTTTCATGTCTACGGTGTTGGATAGGGGGGATGAGCTATGATGGGTATTGTTTGATTGTTGCAGTCCTTTGTCGTTCTATCTTTCGTTTTGATCCCCCCCATGCCCCCTGGCCAGATATGGTTTTGGGTTCTACTTGGTTGCTTTTTTTCTTCTTAGGAACGGCGTTTTTTTTTTGTTCACTTCTTTATTAGTTGATTATCTGTCGTTCAAAGATGCGAGGTTGGACCTAAAAAAGATGGTGCTGGGGTTGTGTGCTTGTGCTGATGCTTGATGCTATCTGTCTCTTGTTCAATTGTTGCAGTCTTGTAATACCATTTATGTTACAACAATCACACGTCCTACAATTCCAGGTGTACTTTACCTGTATAATGTGATGCCACCCTACTGATTAAAAGGAGAGTGTCATATAAAGGGGAGATCGGTTCATGGTGTTATTCGTACGTACCTTGCAATAATACGACTCCTTCGTACGAGTACGGCTGGTCTGTTGTCTGTTTGTTTACAACTAAAATGCACCGCCACGCTGGTGCCTCGGCCGTCGCGTTTCACGTGCCACGCAACACGCACTAGACCACCTCTGCTCCTCCCGGATCCGGACAATCAATGTACGTCATACTAAACCAAGAGCATCAGCTTGTGCCAGGAACCAGAACCAAAGCGGGCAGCAACGAGCAACGGCGAGAACAATCCCCTCTGCCAACGATTTTTATCTCTTGGCAGGGTCCTTTTTTCCGCATCCCGTGACACTCTTTTCCTTTTTCCATCTCATCCAACCTTCTGAACAACATCAGGCGCAGCGTTGTTTTATTTACTCCTCGGATCTGGCTGCCCGACGAACGGGTAAGTTCAAATCTCCTGGCCCGGCGGCCCAAACACGCTCCCGCTCCACTTCCTTCCCCTTCCCGAGACACAAGCTCTCTCGGCAACGGCAATTGGCAGCTAGCGGGGAATAAATTTTAAGATTCACCATCTAACAAGGTAGCAGGCATCTTTGTCAACCATATCTGAAAGATTGGATCAGTTTTTTCCTACAGCCCCAAAAAGAGCAAGCCATGGCAGTTCCGACAGTCAACGGGGACGACGGGCCCAACGGCGAGGTGAGAGCGACGACGGCGGGCAAGGCCGCAGCAGCAACAGCAGCGACAGCCACGACGAACAACGACAACGACGAGACAGACTACCCGGATCTCTCGGAAGAGGCTCGCGAACAGCGGCGTAACCGCGCGCGCAACGAGGGTTACGCGCTGTCGTCGTGGGAGGCAGGCGGGGTGCGCTTCGCTCCCGTGCGCGTACCGCTGGTGCGGCGGCTGCAGACGGGAGCCGTGCTGTTCCACAGCATGGGTATCGTCATCTTCGTGTCGGCCTTCTGGTTTACATGCACGAACCCACTCATGTGGCCGGTGCTGCTGGTGTACCTGATCCACCTGTCAGTGTCCGGGGCGGCGACGGACGGCAACCTGTCGTACCGGTCCGAGTGGCTGCGATCGCTGCCGCTGTGGCGCCTGTTCGCGGGCTACTTCCCGGCGGAGCTGCACCGGACGCACGAGCTGGACCCGTCGCGGCGGTACATATTCGGGTACCACCCGCACGGCATCATCAGCCACGGGGCGTGGCTGTCGTTTGCGACCAACGCGCTCGGCTTCGCGGACAAGTTCCCCGGTATCACCAACAGCCTGCTCACGCTCGACTCCAACTTCCGCCTGCCCTTCTACCGCGACTGGCTCCTCCTGCTGGGCATCCGGTCCGTCAGCAAGGAGTCCATCGCCAACACGCTCTCGCGCGGCGGGCCCTCGAGCGATGGGCAGGGCCGCGCCGTCACCATCGTCATCGGCGGCGCCCGCGAGTCCCTCGAAGCCCAGCCGGGCCACCTGCGCCTCATCCTACGCGACCGCAAGGGCTTCATCAAGATGGCCCTCCGCACCGGTGCCGACCTCGTCCCTGTGCTCAGCTTCGGCGAGAACGACCTCTACGACCAGCTCAGCCCTAAGCAGTACCCCATCGTGCACCACGCTCAGATGCTCATCCTCAAGATCTTCAAGTTCACCCTCCCGGCCATGCACGGCCGCGGCGTCCTCAACTACGACGTCGGGCTTATGCCCTACCGCAGGCCCGTCAATGTCGTCGTCGGGAAGCCCATCCGCGTCGATGGCACGCATGGCGCGAACCCGTCCCAGGAGGACATTGACCGTCTCCATGAGCTGTATGTCCATGAGGTGCAGCGCCTCTGGGACACGTACAAGGATGAATTTGCCAAGGACCGTACGGCTGAGATGGAGATGATCTAATGGTCAGTCATGCTGTTGGACTGTTTTTCTTTTGTCACCTCTTTTGATATCATTTTCATCTATCTCCCATCTTCCTTGTTTGGATCTCTTTTTTTTTCATCTATATTCGTTTCCCTGTAACAATTTTCTTTCCTGCACATGATTAGATTTTTGGATTGTACTTTTTTCTACTACCACATTTAGAAACTCTACTTTGTCTGTCTCGTCCTGAAGTTCTTGTTGGGGTTGGTGCAGGGTATTGAACGTTCTATCGTCAATGTTCATTGTTCAACCTACTACTAGTACTACTAGTACTTACTGTACTTGACCACGGTGATGCATACAGATGATGCACACGATCAATATTGATATTGTATTTGTTAAATACCTTACAGTACTTCTAGTAATAGAATTGCAAGGGGAAGTGCAGAGACCACTTTCATACTCTAGTCTTTGGCTTATGTGCAGTGTCGCCTATTAATGTATCACGTGAACGCGCGTCAGACGTCCGCTCCACTCCTATCGCGTCACTTTCGATATCGAGGGCAAGTTTCGCCTCGCTTCTTGATTAAGTGCCACTACTACTCATCGCCGCTCCCATTTCGATCCCGGAACCCCAATCCGATTACAGTTATAGTGTTCATAGAACAAACGAGACACGCAAAACCACAGCCGAACACCACTACCATGGCCAGGTCATCTCCCCGCAAAAGGGCAACCGTCAAGTACACCGAAGACGACCACGACGACGACGTGAAGCCCAAGACGAAGGCGACAAACGGCAAGACAGCCGGCACGAAGCGCAAGCAGGAGGCCGACCCCCCAGCAGACGACGAGCCCGAGAGCGAGAGCGAGATTGAGACCAAGAAGGCCAAGAAGACCCAGACCAGCAAGCCCGCACCCGCACCTGCCGCCAAAAAGGCCAAGACGGCTGCTGCCAAGAAGTCCAAGGCAGAAGACGACGCGATGCCTCTCGCGGAGCGGACAGCTGTGTCGGGCATGAAGAAGGCCATGTACATTGGGGCGCACGTCAGCGCAGCAGGAGGTATGTTGCTCCTCTCCCATCGCTTGATCCGCGAGTACATGTGCATAGTAGTGAATGTAATGCTAACACTCATCTAGGTGTGCAAAACGCCGTGACCAACGCGGTGCACATTGGCGCCAACGCCTTCGCCCTGTTCCTCAAGTCGCAGCGCAAATGGGACAACCCACCACTGGCTGACGAGGCGCGCGTGTCGTTTGCACACCAGTGCTCCGCACACTCGTACGACGCGACCGCGCACTCGCTCCCCCACGGCTCCTACTTGGTCAATCTTGCGGCGCGCGACGCGGCCAAGGCGGCGCAGGCGTATGCCAGCTTCGCCGACGACCTGGCCCGCTGCGACGCCCTGGGCATCCGCCTGTACAACTTCCACCCGGGCAACACCAACGGCGAGCCGCGCGCCGAGGCTGTGGGCCGCATTGCCGCGCAGCTCAACCGCGCCCACGCCGCCTCTGACCAGGTCGTCACCGTGCTTGAGAACATGGCCGGCGCGGGCAACGTCGTTGGCTCCGCCTGGGAGGACCTCCGCGACATCATCGCCCTCGTCGACGACAAGTCCCGCGTAGGTGTCTGCATCGACACCTGCCACGCCTTTGCGGCGGGCCATGACCTGCGTACCCCCGAGGCCTTTGCCAAGACCATGGCCGAGTTTGACGACATTGTCGGTCGCGACTACCTCAGGGCTGTTCATCGTAAGCACTCTCTCCTATATTATACCCTGCCCCACCACCACTGACAGTGTACCCTGTAGTGAATGACAGCAAAGCCCCCTTTGCTTCCCACCGTGACCTCCACGCCAACATTGGCACCGGCTTCCTCGGCCTGGGCGCCTTTCACAGCCTCGTCAACGACGACCGCTTCCGCGGGATGCCCCTCATCCTCGAAACGCCCATCGACTCCAAGGACGCCAAGGGCAAGAGCGTCGAGGACAAGCAGGTCTGGGCCGACGAGATCAAACTGCTCGAGAGCTTGGTCGGCATGGACCGTGACGGCGACGAGTTCAAACATCTGGACAAGGAGTTGCAGGCCCGCGGGGCTGACGAACGCAGCAAGACGCAGGCCCAGGCTGACAAGAAGGCTGCCAAAGGGACCAAGGCCAAGAAGAAGTAGTAGTCAGATCAAAAGGGTCTCTCAAAACTTAACTACAGTATCATGCGTTTGAGTGTATGGTATGTATTATATATGTAAATGTAACAAGAAGAAGAAGAAGAAGAAGCAACAAACTGTAGTCTAATGACAAGGGTATTATACCAATGAACTGAACAATCTTTCATCATTATCATCGTCGTCATCGTGGTCCGTTGGATGCACGCCTGCTCTGCTGTTTCATAACTTCATAAGGGAGAGGCAGGATGAGGAGGTCTCTCTAGTGCCTCCTCCCCTTGGCAAACGCCTCGAGCCTCCCGATCAGGGCCTTGAGCCCGACGCCCCTCTCGCAGTTGTCCTGCAGCCAGGCCTCCATGCGCTCGCGCACCACTCGCATCGACTTGAGCACGGGCATGCGGCCGCCGACCTCGCCGTCGAGGAAGGCCGCCGGGTTGAGCAGCACGTCGAAGCAGTCGGACCATAGGTCTGTCTGCCAGTAGCGCTTGAGGGACTCGCGGATGCGGTACCGGCGTCCCACGAAGCCGATTCCGCCTTGGTCGCACCGCACAGTCTCAATGTACTTGCCGAACAGGAGGCAGTGCACCATGTTGGCCAGACCATGGTAGTCAATCTGCCAGGTCCACGGCCTACCCTCGCGCATCTCAGCGCAGTCCTGCTGCGATGTCTTCCAGTCGGCGATGAACTGCACGTCTGGCACGAAGGCGCGCATGTCAATCGCCCGGCCAAAGTCGATGAGCACCACGCCGCGTGCGTCCCACCCGCCTCTACCATCGGGTCTCCACTGGCTCTGCAACTGCTGCTGCTCCTCGGGATGGTTGTAGTGGTTGTGGTGGTCGAGGTTGTCGAGCCGCAGGACGCAGTTGTCGGGCTTGATGTCGCCGTGCATGATGCCCTTGGCGTGCAGCGCCTCAACCGTGCGAATCAGCTCAATCGTGAAGAACATGGCCAGCTGCTCGTCCATGACGCCCGACGGCTCCGCTCGGAAGTAGTTGACGACGTCGAGCAGCGTGCCGTGCGGGTGCAGCGGCAGGAACAGGAACCCCTCATCCTGGTACAGGTGCATCTCGTGCGCGTACGATAGCGACGCAGACGCCCGGTGCTGAGGACCTAGCCGGCTGTGCGCCACTCGCATCATGTGGAACTCCCACGGCGTGGGCGGCACCTCCATCTTGAGCGCCTCGCTGTGCGACCGGTGGTTGACGGCAAACTGGCCCCGGCCCATGACCCCCACGGCGTTCTCGTCATTGTTGGCTCCGCTGGCGTCGTCCGGGTCCGAGTTCTCCACCAGGTACACGGGCGCGAACGCACCGCTGCCAAGCTCCCGCTTAAGCGTGTACGTCGTCGCCACGTCGGGGAACTCGATATGCACGGGCGCGGGAAGCGACCCCGCCCTGTCTCCATTGGCAGTCTTGGTACTCCGGTGCATCGACTTGGCAAACTTGCGAATCTCCCCGCCGCTCTCGTACTTTTCATGTCGGTGGTCGTAGAAGCCCCCGTACGAGCTCAGCGGCGGGTTTAGGTTGGCTAGGATCTCGCTGCGTACCTCTTCACCCACAGGGTTGCACTGGGCATCCTTGATGATGGGGCCCTTGGGCGGCAGGGACTTGACGGGCGAGGCCGCCTTCTTGGACAGTGCAACAGCAGGTTTGGGAGCCAGAGCCCCCCCTTTGGATAGAGCAACGGCAGGTTTCGGCGCCAGAGGACCCCCCTTGGACAGGGCGACTGCCGGCTTAGGCCCAAGGGGACCCTTGCTGGCCGCAGGTTTCGGCGCAAACACAGGCTTCGGGGGGCTGGCGACATCGCGCAGC
Organism: Geosmithia putterillii; assembly: GCA_900188575.1. Classification (NCBI taxonomy): domain Eukaryota; kingdom Fungi; phylum Ascomycota; class Sordariomycetes; order Hypocreales; family Bionectriaceae; genus Geosmithia; species Geosmithia putterillii. The sequence goes on from FYEU01000317.1 coordinate 219,522, forward strand.
GGGCTGCTCATGGGCTCCAGGTCCCCCAGAGATGAGGCATTCTCATCCCCAACGTACTCATCCTCATCCTCCTCATCCTCCTCGAGCAGGGTGGCCGACACATCGCGCTTGCAGGGTGTCTTAAACTGGTCGCGACGGTCATTATCCATCTCGAGGGACACCTCGGTCCGCTCAGTGATGGGTGTCATGAAGGGCAGACGGCTGTTGGCGACCTCGGCCGGGTCCCTATAAGGCCGGGTCGGGACGTCAAAGTCCTCGGGGGGGATGGGCATGAAGGACGTGGCAAACTGGCGGGGGAGGTCCTGGTCCTGGCTCTGGTCCTCCTCGTCCAGTCCCACCAGTGTCGGGTCGCGGAAGATGCCCAGCGGGGCGGGCTTCTCGTGGTGGTAGTGGTCAGGCTCACCTGCGCCAACAAAGTCGGACATTTGCGTGTCGTTGCCCTCAGCATCCTCGGCGAAGCCGGGGATGTGCTTGCGCGTGTCAAAGTCGGACCATTCGCTCTCGCTCCTGGCGTCCTCATCAACGGGGTTGGTGGTGCGTTCGTCTTGCTCATGCTCGTGCTCGTGCTCCTGGTCTCCAATCTTCTCGGTGGCGTCGACGTGTCGAGTAGTGGTGGCGTTGCTCTCGCCGTCGGTGGTGTAGTCACCGTCCGTCTCGTAGTCATCGTCGTCGGCGCTGGCGTCTTCCTCGTCCTCCTCCTGCTCGTTGGCTGGCTTGAGGGGCGCGTTGAAAATGTCGTAGATATCGTCGGTGGCGGCACGAGTGTGCAGCGTCATTGTCGGCTCCGACGTGTTGCGCTTCTTTAGCTTGGGGCCCGAGGGAGAGTCCAGCTTTGCCTTAACTACAGAAGGTGAATTGATCTGTCAGTAACCGACCAAACGTGGGAATATAGTGCAGGGAGGCTTACTGATTTGTGTCTCATTGACCTCCATGAGCTTCTTCTTCTTGGCAGCCCGCGGGTTCCTCGGCGGGGTCATGGCCTTGCCATTCTCATCTACGTCTCTGTGGATGGTGAGCTTGCCGCCGACGCCTTTGCTAATCTCCTCAATCTCGCGCAGGTCTGGCCCGTGCAGGTCCGGCAGGTCGACGGGCTCAGGCACGAGGTTGAGCTCGACGGCCTCCTCCTCCCACGAGTAGTCGAGCCAGCCGCGGCGGGCGGCCATGACCTCCTCGAAGCTGAGCTCGGTTCCCGGCTCGTCGGGCGTCGGGTACACGGTGGCGAGGTCAACAAAAATGCGCTCGCGCTTGCCCGTCTGCGGGTGCACGGTGGTTTGGTTCTTGGACGGAACAACGACAATGTTGTTTATTTGGGACAGGGACTAAAAATCACACAGGACGGACCAGCAAAAACAACCCAAGCCATAACACATTAGTCCTATGAACATCAATACAACGGGGCCATGACCAGAGGAGGACAGGTGTGGGTGGTGTGATGCATCATTGGCTTACCGGATCCCTGAAGACGGCCATCTTGGCCGCTGAGCTGGTCTTCTTGCCCCCCGTCGTCTTGAGCGTCTCGCCGACCCACGGCTTCGGCTCCACTGTGTTCTCCTTCTTGCGCTCGGCCATGGAGCCGATCGTGTCCCAACCCTTGGCACCCGTCTCGCGAGAAGAGAGAGCAGATGGGGGAGGAGGGTTGGAGTCTGCATCTGAGAAGATAGCCATCTTGGCCTTTGCAGGCTTTCCGCTTCCACTTGCCGCAGACGGGCGCTGCGACGCAGCAGCAGCAGCCTGAGGATCGGCAGAGGCCCTGGCGGCGGCGGCAGCTGCGCTGAAGGGGTCCGTCTTGGACGCGAGGGCGGGTCGCATAGTGGGGAGGGCGGGCGAGGAGGGCCCGTCGGAGGTATCGGCAGAGGCCCTGCGGTCCTGGAACTCCTTGTGCTTGCGAGACAGCCTCTGGACGGGGCGGGCCTCGCGCTCGATGCCGAGGCTGTAGACCTCGTCGGCCTGGGCCCAGCGGCCGGCGGCCTCGAGCCAGGCGGCGTACTCCTCGTAGTAGAGGGCGAGCTTTTCGCCGACGGCGTGGCGCGAGAGGAAGACGTACGTCTCGCGGGGCGAGTCGGCGAAGAAGTGGATGTAGTGCAGCCACATCTTGAGATAGCGGGGGTCGTTGCGGTACTGCGGCGACCCCAGGAAGGTCTTGGTAGCGCGCTCCAGCACCGTGTGCAGCTGAGACTGCGGCGTCGCCTGCGCCGACGGGTACGCATCCAGCGTCCACCGCACGTACCGGTCGAACACGTCGAGCGGGTCGTCCGACTCGCCCAGATTCTCTACCTCGGCCTCGTACTCGGCGCGGATGCAGTCGTTGACGTTGCGCGTGTCCGACGGCGTCGGCGTCGACAGCTTGTGCAGCGGTGAGTGCGACGAGTACATGTCCGCCAGCTTACGGGCTGACCGCCCCCCTGGCAGAGACTGGATGTTCTCCTTCTGGCCCTCGATCACATCAAAGTCGATCAGGTCCCCAGACGCCGCCATGGTGATCGGCTGTGCTGGGGGCGAAGTAGTATGTGGTTTTTTGTTGGGGTGTGGTGCTGGTTGCAGCAGCCTTTTCGGCTCGGGTTTGGGTGTTTTCGTTTCTCGTTTCGTCGTTTGTCGTCTTTGTCGTTTGCGCGTGGGTTAAAGGAAGAGTGAAAAGAGGCAAACGCTTTGTATTTGTCGACAACGTCCGTGGATGTGGTTGTTGACGGCTAGAATGGATAATTAATTGATGGACACCTATTGTTGAAATTGTGATTCATGCTCGGTAAATAGGTAAATATTATGCAGTTGTGTGTCGTTGCTGTGGCGACGGTTAGTATGTGGCTTACGCTTCTTGTGGTTGAGTTCAAGTGTGGCTGATGACTGCGCCAACGCATATTACCATTACTCGTAATACCCTGTGGTGCTTTAACGTTTGTTTATACGTTTACCGGCAGCGCCCACTCATATATATGAGAATAGAAAAGACTGGCTGTTATTGGGATCCGAGTTTCGCAATTGTCACTTCTGGCAAATATGGGTTGGCAAATTTCTTGTGTTCATTTTGTCTTCTAACTCCACTACACATGCTCTCCGTCCATTTTTTTTGTTTTTTGTACGAGTGTTTTTCCAGGCCGTCAATTGCCTTGACATCCTGTCCTCGTTTGGTCGTTTCTCATGAGCTACATCACATAGTGGCAGTGTAATGGTTCGTTGTTGTTTTCTCTTTCACTCGAATGCAACCGTTTACAGGTTGACAGCAGAGCGGAAGTTCTTGCCGGCGTAGACGGCGAGCTCACCGAGCTCCTCCTCGATGCGGAGGATCTGGTTGAGCTTGGCGAGACGCTCAGAGCGGCAGGGGGCACCGGTCTTGATCTGGCCAGCCCGGATACCGACAGAGATGTCGGCAATGGTGACATCCTCAGTCTCACCGGAGCGGTGGGAGACCATGACGCCCCAGTTGTCGGCGTAGGCGTCCTTGGAGGCCTGGATGGACTCGGACAGGGTGCCGATCTGGTTGACCTTGAGGAGGAGGGCGTTGCAAGCCTTGAGCTCAATGGCCTTCTTGATGAAGAGGGGGTTGGTGACAGTCAGGTCATCGCCGACAATCTGGATGTCCTGGGTCTTGTAGAAGTAGCTCCAGGCCTCCCAGTCGCCCTCGGCGAAGGGGTCCTCGATGGAGACAATGGGGTACTTCTTGGAGAGGTCGGTGTAGAGGGCGGCAAGCTCCTCGTAGGTGAGCCACTTGGTGGGGTCAGAGTCGGGGTTCTTGAAGTCGAGGTCGTACTTCTTGGCGTCCTCCTTGTAGAACTCGCTGGAGGCGACGTCCATGGCGATGTTGACCTTGCCAGTGTAGCCGGCCTTCTCAATGGCGTCGGTGATGAGGTCGAGGGCCTCCTCGGCAGTCTGGATATCGGGGGCAACACCACCCTCGTCACCGACGTTGCCGGCGGACTGGCCGTACTTCTTCTTGGCAAGACCCTTGAGGATCTGGTAGACCTCAGCACCCTGCTGCAGAGCCTCGGTGAAGCTGGCGGCGGCACTGGGGACAATCATGAACTCCTGGAAGGCGAGACGGCCACCGGCGTGGGAGCTAAGAGTGGTGTGACGTTAGAATTGGATCCTCAAAGCATGGTTGTGTGCCAGAATTAAATAGACAGGAAGGGAAGAAAAGAAAGAGAATGGATGCTTACCCGCCGTTGAGGACGTTCATGAAGGGAACAGGGAGGACGTAGGGCTTCTTGGTGCCGGCAAGGTCGGAGATGTGGGCGTAGAGAGGAACTTTCTGTAAAGTTGTCGTATGTCAGCAGGCTGTCATGAATAGGGAGTGGATTGGCCGTCACAGTCATCTCCTCTCTCTCTCATATGAGAGTTTGAGGTTGGGTGGGAGTGAGTCGGAGGTGGGGGTCTGGGGTTGACTGTACCTTCTCGGCGGCGGCGGCCTTGGCGACAGCCAGGGAGACACCGAGGATGGCGTTGGCACCAAGCTTGCTCTTGTTGGCGGTGCCATCGAGGCTGTTGATGAAGGTGTCGACCTTGGACTGGTCCTTGACGTCAAAGTTCTCCTTGATGAGGGCGGGGCCAATGATGGTGTTCACGTTGTCAACAGCCTTCAGGACACCCTTGCCACCCCACTTGGACTTGTCGCCATCGCGGAGCTCGCAAGCCTCGTTGATACCTGTGACGTTGTAATTCTCGGTTATTACACTGTTCTGAGACGGGCTGATGTCACGCATGTCGGGGAGAGTCGGGACGAACCGGTAGAGGCACCAGAGGGGACAATGGCACGGTGGATGCCAGTCTCGGTGGTGATGTCGACCTCGACGGTGGGGTTACCGCGAGAGTCGTAGACGGAACGAGCGTGAACCTTGGTGATGGCCATGATTACGACTGGTTATGGTAGAGGATTTGAATACTCTGAAGGTGGGTTTGGTTTCGTATTAGCTTGACTGATGGTGGTCTTGATGGTTTTTTTTCCTGCGCACTTGATATGGAGGATGGAGGGGTGCGGGGTTGTTTGGGAGGGAGGGAGAGCTTTGCGCTGCAGGGTGCGGCGACGTGTAAGTGGCTCAATTGGAAGGAGGGGCGGAATGAGAGGGAAAGCTGGTCACGGAGTATATAGCCATCAACAGGACAACAGCGGATTGAAGCTGCCTTATATACTTGCGCAATCACCGGAGCTTCCGCGCCGCCATCACCAAGGACTTCTCCGTCTGCTCGCCAGCTATGGCGCGTGGGCGAGGGAAGGTGTGACGGCGCTGCGAGCTCCGGCAATGGCGGGGCAATGGCAGAGAGACGCGAAAAGAGAAAAGCAGAAGGAGTTGAAGCTTACCTTGAGATTGCAATAGATTCGACTTCCGGGAGTAGATACTCGGAAGATGAAGCTATGAGGAAGAGAGGAGGTGATTGATTGAAGATGATGGTATGAAGAGAAGAGAAGAAGAAGGAAGGAGGGGAGGAGAAGTCAGGACAGATGGAGGGCTGTTTGCAGTAGAAATGGAGAGAAGGACGAGCATGAGGAAGTGGGGGCACAGCAACTCTGGCGGGGGTTAAGCGGCGAGAATTACAGAGCATCAGTACCTACTGTAATTGCTAGTACTCGCCCGGCTACGTTCTGAGGCCTATTGCGGCGGTACCTGTGCTAGACTAGACATCACGTTACAACAAGTCACCCTTTAGCAGGTTTGGCAGGGCCCAGGCGCCTCAGATGAGAGAAAAAAAATGGATGGAAGCGGCCATCCATGTGGCTACTGCTACTTGGTACGCACCAGTACTAGCCTCATCTCGTCAGTTGCTACAGCACCAAGCATGGACCACGGAAAAAGCACCTGACGAGCTACATTGCCGCGTATGGAGCAATCCAGGTCGGCCCTTTTGGTTTCGCTTGCTGGGGCCCGGGGCGCACCTCTTTTGGGTCCAGCCACGATGGGCGCCGGGCGGGGGGGCTGCTTAAGAGGAGGAGGAGGAGGGGCAACAACAGGAGGGGGAGGGGCAAGGAAAATGGAAGCGTCAATCCATGCAGGGCCTCAAGCCTCAGGTGGCACCCTCAAGGTTGTTTGATGCTAGGGCGTAACAATGGACCGTTGCGTGGGCTGCGTGGGCTGCGTGGGTGGTACCCCGACGTCACGCACAATCCCTGCTTAAAATGGTGTACCTCGTCTAATAATATCTGCCTGCTGACCCAAGGCAAGACAAAGTCAAGGCAAGGGTCCATCCAGTTGGACTGCTGCTTTGAGGGGCGGATGGCACCTAGCCGTAAATGGTGAGCGCAAAAAGACATAGTCCCAAAGACAAAGACAGACAATAAACACCACGCCCAAGTTAAAAATGCCTCTCTTCCGCCCGTCCTCCTGAATCCCATTGTGTCTCGGCCCGTCCGCCACCGTACACGACAACCCTGCCTTGGTCCTTGGCCCTGCCATGAGCGACGGAACAACAATACCATGTACTCGTACGAGATTAGCTGTAGAAATGACCAATGACACAATGCCCACCAGCGCTTACCTCGAGTGTGAGCGAAATTCGGCCCGTCACCTGGGCCTGCAAGAATTGTCTGCCCAGCCTGTCGCGGCCTTGCCCCTCATCCCGTTTGTACGGAGTATTACTAGCATTGTTACTCGTATTGACATCAACAACTCGTAACAGACCAGAACTGCACGTACGAGTATTGCATGCAACCGACCGACATACTCCGGCCCCCCATGCTTGCGTCGTTGGTGGCAAGTCCCCCCGTCCGTCGATCCGGCCCACGTTTGAACCTCCTCCGGCTCGTCCGGGCGGGCGGTCGACTCCGACGACGAGGCATAACATGTCAATGCCCAATTTCATAATAGTAACCAACCACATACGAAGTAGTGATAACCAGCCACCTTGATTGGCATATGCTCGTCATTGTTTGACGACGGTCGCTGCCATGTTAACAATAGAACATTCAAGGACCCCCACCCTCAACTCAATCATCTCTCTTCTCTGAAACATGCACTTAATATCATCTGTTAATAACTTTTGTCTTTTGATTTCTATAAGCAAACCGCCAGTCACGAACAGCTAGTTGTGCTGCTAGTAGATGGTAGAAAAGAAACAAGGAAATGTGTATACGGAGTATATGTGTAGTCGAAAACTCCCCACCCAAACGCCAGCGTTGGAAGACCCAAAAAAAGAAACCATCACATCATCACCATCAGTCCATGCCATGAAATGTTCAAATGAAATGAAACGGGAGGAATGAAGAAACGAGGCCGGTAACACACCACCTAGAACCTCTCCTTCATGCGCGCCGACACCGTCCTCAGGTTGCCGTACACCTTGCCGGGGGGCTTTCCGAGAATCAGGCTGACGACCGACTCCCGGGCCATGTGGATGTTCTTGAACCCTCCGAGAATGTGAATCTTGGAGTCGGCGAGAACGATACGCGTGCGACTGGCGTTCTCAATGGCAAACTTGGTCTTGCCGTCCTTGCCGGCGATGCGGCCGATGGTGCGCGACTGGCTGTCGCCGTGCATGGTGCGCACGTCCTTGATCTCAAACGTCTCAATGTACAGGTCGTCCAGGCGCAGCAGCGCGATGGCGTCGTCCACGTCGAAGCCCAGCGTGAAGGCCTTGACAAAGTCCTCGCCCTTCTGCAGCGCCCCCGAGTCTCCCGTGTGCTTCGACGTCCGCAGCTCCACCGTCTTGCGCTTCACGTTCATCCGGCACTGCAGCTTCAGGTGCTCCACCAGCGGCGGGTAGATGGAGCTCCAGCTCTGCTTGAGGGGAGTCATCCGGTGAGGCGGCACCGGGATCTTTCGTGTCTCAACTCGGGCCACGGGGTCCTAAGAAAAGAAAACATGGGAGTCAGCCTTCCACCGATCCATCCATCCATCCAGATGCCCGTATACCACGAGCACGGAAGAAATAGGGGAGATACTCACAATGTCCTTGGCCGGCGCAAACTGCGGTCGCCCTTCCTCGTCCATCTGCATCTCCTCCTGGTTGTCCTTGACAGGCTCCAGTACGGCGTCCATCTCGGAGGGGTCTAGGTTGGCAGTCGACCCCAGCACAAACTCGCTCTCGTCATTCCCGATAACTAAAAAAGGGCAGACTGCGTTAGCCATCGTCACCCCGTAGCTTTTGGTACCCCTCTGGGGACCCAAGATCTTGGATCTGAGAGCCTCTCGTTCGTATCCATACCTTCGGGCATCATGGCATCAACCTCGATAGGAAGCGGGGCTTCGTCAGCCTGCTTCAGGGCCGTGGGAGCAGGCATGGCGGGCAGGTCCGGGGATGTTGGTTGTTGTGGGTGTGTAAAATTCGTTCGGCTTTGTAGTGAAGTTATTCCCAGTGTCGTATAGTATCGTGACAGAAGAAGATGCAGATGCAAATGCAATACAGACAAGGAAACGTTAAGACAAGAAAAAAAGTCCTGGTGTAGTAACCTTTTTTTTTCTTCCAAAAAAGCATCTATTACTGCTTCCCACACACACCGGCCCCATTAACTGGAGGCAAAGTCGAAAATTTGTGTTATCTTATCTAAGCGTATCGATTGGTCCACCTCTGCCCATCCGCATCCACTAATACCGAGCGCGTCATGGGGGACTTTTTTTCTTGTAATAATGCATCAGCGTGGCTCGACTTCTCGGCAATGTCCCCTTGTCCAGTGACTCAGGAGAACATCACTTTCATCAGCGACCACCCCTAGTCTCCTCCTTTTTTAAACTCCTACACTCTTTTTGTTTCTCGGTGGTCCATTCTCGAAACGACCTGGGCGCCATGGTTCGGAAACATGTCTAAAGCTATCCCGTCATGGTTGATAGCATCATCCGCCTTGCCGAAACCCAGCCATGCAGCAAAGATCCTCGTCCCTTCGCTTCGCCCCTTCCTCACGCCACCACGCCTACCATCGTCACGACTATCAACGCCCTCATGCCGCTTCTACTCTAATTCTAACGAGACCCGGTGGTCCTCACTACCACCGCTGGTGCCCCGACCTCGGGCTGTTCCTACGACCTGGCGACAGCATCTCGGCGGCGATCTGCGACCGTCGGGAGCCGCCTCCTCTCCGCTAGCCGCCCTCCTTCTCCGACGAGACCTGTCATCCTCGTCTAAGACGAACTCCACCGCCACGACCAGCCTCTTCCAGGCTACGACGACGACACGCCGATCCCTACTGCAGCAACGAAGAACGTATAGTAATGCCTCGAAAGATCCGGCATCCATTACTAGAGATGCCCGGGCAAACCCCCGATCGGAACAAGCCGCCGGCGGCCACGACGGCGGCCGTACCCCAGCAACACCACCGTCCGGCCAGAACCAGCCTGGCCATGGACCGGCAGAGTCCAAGACGGCGGGACCGGAAGCCGAGGCCGAATCAATAACAACGTCCATGTCCAAATACCTCCCGCGGATCCCGCACCGGCCGACCAAGGAGGAGCTCCTTGCCGCGGCAACCAACTTCCGCCAGCGGATGAAGGTGCGGTTCAAGTGGATGTCCATCCGGTCCATGCGGCCGTGGAACGCGGATGAATGGGGGGCCTTTCTGTCGTGGGTCATGCTGGGCCATTTGCTATGGGTTCTAGTCGGGACCACGACTTTTTTCTCTCTCATCATCCTATCCATCAACACTGTTCTCGCCCAAGGTAAGCAGCTAGCCACATTAACATGCACTGTGCACTCCCTTGGACGCTCACCCAGTACTGACATACCAACGCAGAAACTCTTGCACGCTGGGTTGGCGACTACCTGACGCAGTCCGCTGGCATCACTGTCATCTTCGAGTCGGCCATCGTCCCCAAGTGGGGCGACGGGGTGATCTCGTTCCGCAATGTCTTTGTGTCGCGCCGACCCGGCCAGCGGCGGTCATCCGTGAGCAAGGGCTCTACGGACGCCGCGGCCGTGGCGGCAGCGCGAGAGAACGTGGTGGCACAGAAGAACCTGGGCGAGTCGGCCGTGGACGCGGACGGTGACGGCGACAAGGACGTTGACGACGGTAACTACACGCAGTACGACGTGACGATTGCGACGGTCAATGTGACGCTCTCGTTCCTCAACTGGTGGAACGGCAAGGGCCTGCTCAAGGACGTCGAGGTCAAGGGCGTGAGGGGTGTCATCGACCGCACGTCGGTTCGCTGGCCTGCCGAGTGGATCGATCCCTTCTCGTACCGGCACGAGCACCAGCCTGGTGACTTCGAGATTGAGTCGTTCCGGCTCGAGGACCTGCTGCTCACGATACACCAGCCGTCCGACTTCCGCCCCTTCAGCGTGAGCATCTACTCGTGCGAGCTTCCGCGGCTGCGCAAGCAGTGGCTCTTCTACGACTTCCTCTCGGCCAACCACATGTCGGGCTCGTACGACGGCTCCCTGTTCACCATCCACCCGAAGCAGGTGCACGGCATCGTGACGGGGTCGAGCGCCTCTCACGGCTTTGGTGAGGCTGACGCCTGGAAGAAGTTCAGCCGCCTCCGTATCGACGGCCTGCCTATCGACCACCTCAACAATGGCGTCGAGGGCCCCTTTGGCTGGATTTACGAGGGCAACGTCGACATCGTCGCCGACATTGCCCTCCCCGCCGAATCCGACGAGGGCATCACAAAAGTCATGTCCGACTTTTACGACCAGCTAGAGGAGGTGGTCATTGCCAACCGGCACACGTTTATCCGGCAGGACACAGACCCCAGCTCCAACTCCAACCCCAACTCTCCTTCCCATAGGACGACAACACCAGAGTCGGAGCACTACCATCCTCAGTCCGGCCATCTCTCCGACTACATGGTCCTCGAGGGCACGGAGCCCCAACGGGAAGAATCGGGAGAGGCAGACGATGGCACGAATAGCATCACTCCCGATGGTGACCGCCGCTACCTCCTCATGGACCTGCGCATCCACCTCAACGACGTCAAGGCCGCGGTGCCCCTCTTCACAAAGGACCTCACCTACGTGAACCAGGCGCTCGTCCGCCCCATTGTCGCCTACATCAACGCCAAGAAGACGTACATACCCATCACAGCCCGCATCGTGAAACGCGCTAGCGACTTTGACGGCAGCTGGACGGTCCACGACTGCGGCCTGATGGACGATATGTCCGCCGCCACGTACGACGCTTTCGCGCGCGACATTGAGGACCAGCAGAGCCGGGTGCGCCGCTTCAAAAAGGTGGGCATATGGACCCTGTCCCTAGCCATCCATGCCCTCTTTATGGGTATGGCTGGCAATGTTGTCTAGCCTTTGCACTTTACTCTGCCTTTGCACTCTGTTTTTGGACTCTGGACTTTTCTTCTGCTTTTTTACACGTTTGGCACTCGGTCTTTTCTTTTTTGCATGGTCAAACAAACTACTTGTACAACAATAGACCTGCTGCTACACTATGAGCATGGCGTATGGGAAACAACAATGGAATGGGGAAACGGGTTTTCAAGAAACAATGTCTTTTTCTTCTTCTTTTACCTCATGTTCTGCAATAACGGCGTTCTTGTCTTCTGTTTCTGCGAAAGTGGGTTTGTGTTTGTGCTTGTACTTCTCCATCTTCACTCTACTACTACTACTACTTTTCAGGGCAAAGACGAATCTGATACCCCATGTACGAGTACATTGTCATGTCCATGAACGAATGCCAGCTCAAGTGCGAGTACATGTCCTTCGTAATTGAATGAGCCCCAAGTATGGTGGTATAAAGAAAGTCTAGATGTGACACGTCCAATGAAACAAGGCCGAGTACAAAAACGTCTAGATGTGTGCATTATCCGTGCTACTACCCCCCGCCCCGAGGCGAGGGTCATGAAAACAGCAAAGACCAAAGACCCAAAAAAAAACATGAAACCATGATATGTCGTATCCCTTGCCTGCCATAAACAGGGCCATGCATGCTCATTATGCCTATAGAGTAGGGGCAGTAACCCACCCATCGTCCGTGCTGCCTTGTTTTCCACAAAGTCTGGACACTTAACTCGGACTGCCCCTGCCCCTTTTCTTCCTCCTCTCCTAGCCCCCAACGTGGCGAGGTTTGACGAGTGTGTGTGTGTGTGTGCACGTTGGGACCTCGATCCAAGTCGCGTGGGATGCCGCGTGCCAACACGGTCGACTTGGAGCCGGCTTGACCGGAGGCAAGTGGTCCATAATATTATACACCATGGGGTATAACGAGCCCCCCACCCCCGGCAGGTCTACATGTCCATTGTTGGAAGCGGAGAAGAGAGGTGCCTGACCTAACCTTGACGCAGTGTGCTGAAGAAAACCAAGAAAAAAAAAGAAGAGGGGGAGTGTAGATTTCTTTTTTCCCTAGTCGTGGCCCGCTCACATAAAGTCGTCGTCGGCGTAGTCGTTGTAGGCGCTGTCGTCCTCGGTGGCGCGACGGTTGACGACGAGGTTGGTCTTGGTCTTGGCGGCCTTGCTCTTCTTGCCACCCTTCTCGGCGGCCTTCTCGGCCTTGAGCTTCTCGTTGGACAGCGTGGTCAGGCTGCTGGCGACCTTCTTGATCTGGTCGCTGGGCAGCTCGCCAGCCAGGGCCTTGGCGAAGTCCTGAAGGAAGAGGGCGTAGTGGGCCTTCTTGGAGTTGGCGGCGATGAGGGGCGCGATGGTGGTGCGCAGCTGCTCGAACTGGGGCTTGGTGGTTGGGCTCCAGAGCGGCAGGGCGCCAATGTTGACCGTGTTGCCGCCCGAGGAGCCGCTGGGGACGGCGCCGCCGGGAGCGGGGGCCTTGCGGTTCGACGAGATGCCCACGTCGCCAAACAGGTCGGCGGCATGGTCCAGGTCGGCGGCCTTCTCGTCCTCCTTGATGCGGGCGCGGCGCTCGGCGTCCGTCTCACCCATGGACACGGTGATCTGGGCGTTGGCTTGGGCGCGGGCGGCATCGGCAGCAGCCTCGGCGGCGGCCTTGGCCTCGGCCTCGGCCTTGAGCTTGGCGGCACGGGCCTTGGCAGCCTTGTCGGCCTTGGCCTTGCGCTCAGCGGCGGCGGCGGCCTCAGCCTTGGCCTTCTCCTCGGTGGCCTTGCGCTCCTTCTCGCGCTCTACCTCGGAATCCTCGGCGGCATCCCAAGAGTCGAGGACCTGTTGGTAGGTTAGTCTGTGCGTCTCTGCATTCTTCCCTCATGTCCGCGTGCGTGCATGTATGCATGTATGTATGTGCGTGTATATGTGTGTTTGTGTATCGTGTCGCTTAAGAGTGTCGGAGGGGTAGTAGTGGTGTGGTGGGGGTGGTGTTGGTGAGGGATATGGAACTCACATCACTGTCGTCCTCCTCATCATCAAACTGGCGGCGGCGGGCGGCGGCGGCGGCGGAAGCGGCAGCCACGCGAGGCGACTCGGGAGCGTCAGAGCTAGAGTCGCTGGCCTCCTCGTCTGCAGACACAAAAGTAGCGGTCAGCTAGGATGCAAGGCACAGGGCATATACATGTCCCATCAATAGACGACCCGCGCGTGGTGTCCGGGGATTCGCGCAGCAAACCCCACAGACGCGCATGGCGGCAAGGCGAAGGGAGAAAAGGAAAAAAAGAGGCTCTACTATATGTAGAAACGACGACTTGTTAGGTTGTCGTGTCATGTCGTGCTTCTGGCGGCTCTCTCTTCTTTGCTACCTCCCTCCCTTTGTCGCGCGCCTATTGATGGGAATGTCTGTCTGGGGCACACAGAATGGCTTACCCCACTGTTTCGAAGGCATGATATCAATATGGGTATTTTTCGACGGCTCGGCAGGTCTGTTGTGTTTATTCAACGGGTGCGGACGGATACGAGTACGGGTGGGCGTGTGTTGGTATGTGTGAGGGTGACGATGGGCGTCGGAGTTGGATGGGGAAAGGGAGATGGAAGTGAGAGGCAGGCTGCGAGCAGGAAGGAAGTAGGGCGAGGGCTAATATTAAATTTCTTTGCGTATTTTTTTTTTCCAACTCTGAGCGAACGTGGCCCGCTCCGGCGCGCGCAGTGTGTCAGTTCACTCCAGTCAGTAATCCATGTGATGGTGGCCACTATGAGCACTAAAGCAAGGCCCAAAGCAACCCAAAGCAAGGCCCGTCCATCATTATTAGTTAGTGCACACTGCACGGGGCAGTGAGTGAGTGGAGGGCCGACAGTCGGACGGACGGCAACAGAGCGGGTGGGTGGCTCGCTCTGGGCCTCTCTGCCTGGGGTCTCCAGCCAGTGGGCAACCGATCTTGACCCGTGGGACATTGAGTGAGGCAAAAGACGACAAGGAAGCAACAAGTGCCGACATCTGGACAAACCATAGAAACCATCCGTGGGACAAAGGTTACAAAGTAAATCCGGAGGGGTGCCTGGCTGAAGCCTGAATAGTTGACTCTTGAAGCCTGAAGGGCTCCTGACTGCCACCTGCTTTCAGGTCATGATACATGTCACATTCATCCATGTATCCCCATCATCATCCCCATCCGCCGCCGCCTGCAGTATTCATCACTCGTTGATTCTCCCGGTAAAGGAGCAAATAATACTGCAAGTTGTGCGCATACCGAAGCCCACAATCTGCAGAGACGTAAATAAAAAATTGGCGGCCAAGAGGACAAAAAGCAGTATCTATAATATCACGCGCAGTCGACTTTCTGCCCCTCCCCCTCCTTGCTGTTCCCTGCTGCCCCTCTCCCCCTCTGCCCCTCTACGGGGGTATCACGCTCCCACTTTCATCAACGTCACAGGCTCACAGGGTGACAGGCCTGTACGGCCCACTCTGACACTAGAGCCTACCACCCCTGCACATGCACAAAGCATCGCCGACACGATCCACAGCGGTCTTTGTCACCAAGTATTCGACTCTGTCTGTCCAGTTCCTAGCCAACAGCCAAGCGTTCGATACGACTCGCTGTTGCACATCAATTCTCTCGGACCAACAAGGATCGTTGTGGTGTTGCCTTGGCGCCTTCCGTCTTTGCGCCTTGCTTCGCGCCTTGCTTCGCGCCCTCCGTCTCGAAATTGCCTCCTGCCGCCAGTGAGTCATTGTCACAATGGGTCCTTGACTCCTTCCTTCCTTCCTTTCCAGTCATATTGTCAGCTCCCTTGCACTTGCCATTCTCTGTCCATATTCTATAGCGAGCTGTATTGCAGTAGTGAGGACAAAGACGCTTCTGCTCAAGGACTTTCTGTCCAAAGGCCTTCATCCAAATACTTCCTATCCAAGGAAGAGGGATCAAAACCCATCAAGATATTGAATACGACCATTCGGGTAAGTATTGTCAGTACCAGCGGTAATACGCTGTACTCGTAATCCCGGGGGAACTCCAGCCAACAGCCATTACTTCACATGACGTATCTGCACTACCCGCGACCTGAGTACGGGAGAATCGAGCGCATGCCCATGTGGTTGCACGACAGCCCGACCTGCAGAGACGCCCGGCTTCATGCTGGGAATTCGACCTTGACAAACACGGGGATGAAGCAGTGACTTACAGGTATACAATCACTCCGTACTTGGTATATCCACCTGCACATCATCTCTGGCGGCCCCCTTTTGAACGCTCCGGCCCGGAGTTTCGAAATCCCGGCGTGGAGCTTTGACTCTTGAGTCTTGACGGCCCTGTGTGTTTCTTGTCCGTTGTCCCGTATTAATTACAGCGCATCCAAGTTACGACATACTTGATCGGGCAGGATCATGTCCATGTTCCAAGCAGTCATCATCAACATTATGGGCTGAACGGCGTGGTGAAAACCGCACTGCATATTACTGCATGTCTACGAATACTTGCATTGACGTAATTGTAGCCTTACAGACTACTACACGTGGACTCGGCCCGCAGACTTTTCTTTCCCGGCCTTGAAGCAGGCAAAAACAGAAGCAACCTTATTATTGGGGAACAAACATATTCTCGTATTAGGCATCAGTACAAGCAATGTCAAGTTCAATGTTCGTCTCGCCTCTTCGCCGACGAGAAAAGCCCGGGTCCTGCTCGCCGAAGCAGCTGGGCCTCTGAGTCTGTCTCACCCTAAACCTTGTGTCGCCGTCCCGGACCATCCCGACCCAGCTTACGGCCTTAGTAACTGAGGCTACACCCGTGAGCAAACACACAACCGTGGGATTGGCACGGCGCATACACCGAGAATTAGCACGCAAACGAACCGGACCGTGACCCTGGCCCTCCTCTGGTGTCTCCCTCGGAGGTGCAAATTTCAACTCAGTTGAAAGTACTCCGTACACACGGAGGGATTCTCCCGTCACTTATTACTTACGGGGACATAGACAAATTTTCGCGTCACGTTCGTAGTTCAGGCCAACCCGGTGATTGCTCGTGCCTGAAGATTCCGTCTCATCGGGACGGTATGTATGGCTGTTAAAAGGAGCATATGGCCAGGCTGATGGGGAAGGGGCGTTCTCACTTAGTAGCACCTGCCATATACTAACTAACGTGATATCGCAAAACAACAACACCACCACCATCGTCATCATCATCACCCCATCTCCTACTATCCCCTGCCATCAATTACATATCTGATTTCAATGCCACCCTCGACAGCCCAAGCCATGATCACAGCGCGACTAGCCCGAACAGCCGCCCTCCGCCATGTAGACTCCCTGGCCCGGTATTCCCGCCCTGCCGCCGCCCTCCCCAGTTCCAGGCTGGCGGGCGTGGCTTGCATCTCCACCACCGCCGGCGGGCAGCAACATGCCACCCGGAGTGGAGCATCGTCCCGCATGCAGGGGCGGCCACAGCGCCGGTCCTTCTCCACCACGCGCCCATCACAGCTCCGCGACTTCTTCCCGGCAAAAGACACGCCCCACATCCAGACCACGCCGCCGGCCTGGCCCCACGCGGGCTACACAGCCGAGGAGATGGTGGCCGTGACACCGGGGCACCGTGTCCCGCAGACGCTGGGCGACAAGGTGGCCTGGCGGATTGTCCGGTTCGCGCGGTATTGGATGGACAAGGCGACGGGCATGGAGCGATCGCAGCACGTGGATAGGAAGCATCCCACCACGGCTGTTGAGGCGGAGAAGCCTCTCACGGAAGCACAATGGGTGGGTTGACCTGCTCTCTCCCCCCTCCCCCCATAGCCATTCCTCATTGCGAGAAACAACGTCCTAATATTTTATGCCTACAGCTCATCCGCTTCGTCTTCCTCGAGAGCATCGCCGGCGTGCCCGGCATGGTGGGCGGCATGCTCCGCCACCTGAGCAGCCTGCGACGCATGAAGCGCGACAATGGGTGGATCGAGACGCTCCTCGAGGAGAGCTACAACGAGCGGATGCACCTCCTGACTTTCATAAAGATGTGCGAGCCGGGCTGGTTCATGAAGATGATGATCATTGGCGCGCAGGGCGTCTTCTTCAACAGCCTGTTCGTTGCGTACCTCATCTCGCCGCGCATCGTCCACCGTTTCGTCGGATACCTCGAGGAGGAGGCCGTCCACACGTACACTCGGGCCATCTATGAGATTGAGCAGGGCCATCTGCCCAAGTGGGCGGACCCCAAGTTTGACATTCCCGATATTGCTATCCAGGTCAGCCTCAACCTCAACCCCATTGATGTTGCCCCCTTTATTGCATTTCTTGCGTCTTTTGCTGACCAGAGTATCGGGTAACAGTACTGGAAAATGCCCGAGGGTCACCGCACAATGAAGGACCTGATCCTGTACATCCGCGCTGACGAGGCCTCCCACCGCGGTGTCAACCACACGCTCGGCAACCTCGAGCAGGCCGAGGATCCGAACCCCTTCGTCAGCAGGTTCAAGGACCGCGAGGTGCCCAAGCCAGCGCTCAGGGCTGCGGGATACGAGCGACCGGATGTCATCTGAGCACTAATACCACCCCATGGTAGTACGCGTAGGCATATCACGCGTACGCTTATCTGTATTACTATCAGGATGCAGTACCGTAGCCGTGGTCATGACTGCCAGGCAGAAGCGAGATGCATGCAGGCAGACATTTCATCTTCTCAGCTCCAATCATGTATTATTATTAGAAACAGGGAAAAAGGGAAAAGAAAACAAGAAACATGCATGTTTTCGACTCTGTTAATTCCACCTCCATAGGTACTCCTCCGTAGAAGACATATCGTGGGATCGGACCCTAGTAGCTTCAATTCAAGGCGGATGACCCGGTTAAGTGACGACATACTATCACCAGGCCGCGTAATGCAAGGCAGCTATATGCGAGTTCCAATTGCTCAAACCGAAACCTGGGCCTAAAAGAGTGAATTTAGAGCATTGGAATTTCCTGTCTGCCTGATCGACTTGCGTGTCTAGCATTGCTTCTATTTCTATTTCCGTGTCATATAGGAAGGAATGCTGCATGTTCCATTTATAGCAACCGATTCACTAAGTGACGTGCGTTTCCATGCACAAAGGCTGAGCCAGAACAGACGATAAACCAGGGACATGGTATGATTCGACTTGGATGTGCATCCAGTTTGCGTGTGTAAACGTAAACCTATTGCAGAAGAAGAGACATTTGCACATGCATTAACGATGGCGTTGGGTTGGATTAACACCTTCTGACAGTACTACTAGTAACAAACAAGGACATCCTTACAGAACATTAGCATCATGTCTGCCAAACCCCTTTTGCTAGACCCTCTCTCTCTCCCTTCCTCTTCACTAAAAACATGTACCCATGCCATCCACACAACGCTCGTATGGCATGCCGTGGTCAGGCATTGGCCTCTACCCTCTCCGCACGTCCATGTATGTGTTCTACAAAACCTCCATAAAGCCGTACAGATTCCTCATATCCTCCTAGGATAAATTGCCCTCGAAGAGAAGATGAGCGAGGTTCTTGAAATTCTGGAGACCCTGGGATGGATTGAAATAGTAGAGATGAATGGCGATTTGGGAACTCCTGGAGTGAGGTACTGGGAGAGGGGTGTCACTTCTAAGCGTCCTATCAAGCTATCCGGCTTCCAGGCTGGACAATCTGGTAATTGAACACGCTGCTGCAGTCGCGCGTGGAGTTCCTCAAAGACCATTCAGAGCCTCAGCCACGAGATATTTCAACAGGACCGCACCCAGTGGATCGGGCTACACGAAAGGCGGAAAGGTGGTGAACTCCATACAAACGGCCATTTGCTCGAGCGGTGCAGTCTGGATGCCGCCCCAGTCGACGATGGCCGTCATGGTGAGGTTGTCATCGAACAGCATCTTGTCGAGGCTCAGGCCGGGAAACCACAGGGGGAACGGCCCGCGCACGCGGTCCCCCATGAGCACATGGGCGGCGGCTAGCTTGACGACCCAGCAGACCGTCTTCCAGTCCAGGCTGCCTTCCAGGCCCGAGTGGCCAAAAATGACGGCGGTTTGGGCCCATGCCGGGATATGGAAGTACTCAGACGACGAGTTACAGGGGAGCGCGTGTCCCGTCATGGGAATAATCTCAACGGGCGCTCGGTCCGGGTCGGCCTCCTAGCCACGCCAGATCCGACCTATGCACGACCATGTCAAAACCCGTAGCCCGGCAAGAACCTCGGCTAGTTGCATGGACACCTTGGGCCAGTAGTCAGGCGGGATCGTCTCGACCACCGACTTGGCGCCGTCCAATGTGTGCCCGCCCAAGTACTCCATCAGAACAAACGGGTACCTAAAGAGGCTTTGACCCAAACGCTCAAAGGCGAAGACGGTGGGCACCATTGTGATAGTAGTGTGCCTTTTGATGATACGCATAGTGGCAATCTCGCTGGCCATCAATCTCTCATCGTCGCTACCGCATTTCCTGTACGGAATGCGGACCAGCCAGAATATGCCGTCGGAGATGATAGCCTCGAGAAAGAAGTTGAAAGGCGTGCATCGGATGCGTTTCAGGTTGATCTTACAGTCAACACCAGGGTCTAGATTGGGTTCATGTTCCCCCCCGAGCCTTCGTCGCGCGGGATTGGAGATATACAAAGTTTGCTGAGCATAGAACACGCTTGATTATGCGATCGTTTTCCAATTCGTCATTCAGGACATCAACTTTCGTCCAGTAATAGCTTGGTCTCTCCATGTTTTCGAACGTAGTTGCGTGGGTAGTTCGATGATAATGATATTGACGATGATGATGGTGGTGATGACGTTTCACCGTGAAGGCAGTGGAAAGGGAGCGTGTAAGCAGGTAGTATTACCGAGTAAGACTCGGGGATATACACTATTCGTATAATGGGATTCGAATCGCTAAGAAGTTCGTGCTCCTTAATCGATAGTTAGATCATACAGGTGCCACCCACCGCTTGCACTTTCGACGACCCGTCGTCAACTTGGAACAGCAAGACGGCTGGCGACACCTTGGATTGCTCCCACTCGAGAGACCCTCGAGATAGGGTCGAAAGCCACGTCGACTCAGCCTCGAAGAACGCGTGGAAGAGAGTTAGAGGGTGTCGTCCGATGGGAGGTAGACGCTTACTACTGCCTGCTGCATTCAGTACAGTTGTGCTTATAATACAGGTACGATTAAGTGATGATATCAAGGTTTGGAATACTCGTAACTGCCCGGGTATTAGTGGGATATCCGAGCAGCGGGCGATGGTCCAGTCTCATCCCCGGGATTGAAGCTGACAAGCACGGGTCGGGTACGTACAACAGCCAGAGAGGTACAAACAGAGTCGGGAGTAGATGGGATCAGAACGAGACAAGATGAGGTCAGATGATTCGAACCAACTGCCGTCAATCAGTACGGAGTAAGTACCTCGTCACCGTAAGACGAACCAAGCTGTACGACGTAGTTGTACGGAATACGGAGTACTTTGCTACTTTGTACAGCATATTACTCCGTACTCCGTACAGGCTTCGTTGGTCGTTGCTGAAGAATGAAATTAATCAGTCGAGTTGTTGTCCGGAGTCCTCGTACCTGTAATGTGACCAAGGCTGTCGATTGGGCTCTTGGCCGGTGTCTCTTTCCGGGTCTTCCCTGTCTGGGTTGAACCAGTTGGGGTAGGTGCATCGAAGGCTTCCATCTTTCCTCTTTCCTGACTTCCCAAAGGCGCAAAGGCGCAAAGGCGCAAAGTGGGCTCAGTTGTAACTTGGCATGACATGGGCATCGGCATGGATGGACATGGGAGCATGGGCCGCATGGGCATTGATTCTACATGGGTTCGGAGCCAAATCCAGACCCAACCAGAGGTATGTACATACCGTACACACACCTATCCATGCCTAATAATACGAGCAGTAGCAACAAGGAGCACCCATACAGAGTAGCAGAATTAGCATCATTAGCACGGCTACAAAGAAGTACTCTCTCTACTAATACTACTACTAGTAGTACTACGGAGTAGCAGTAGTACTTACTACTACTGATATTCTGTGCCTGTTGCCTGTAGGTACTCCGTACTCCTTACAGCGGTCAAAGTGGTGTACCAAGTAGTATTACGTCGTACTGCTTGCTGTTAGTACTGCCGCCCATCATCTCACACCACTGCAGCACCGCCACAATTGATCGTCCCTTCCATTTCGCTGCAAAGAGCGAAAAGGAAAAAACCTTTGGGCCGGATTTGCTCCCGAGTCGAACCGCCCGCACCTTCCACCTTTTCTTCCTTCCTCCTTCTCGCTCGTCCGCTAAAACGCACATCCCGCTCGTGCGTCGTCATCACCGTCAGCATCATTCTCCCATAGCTTCCGTACGGACAAGGAACGGACGCATAATCGCTTCAACGACTACGCATAGGGCGCTGTCCTTGTACCTGTACTCGTACTCGTTGACCCTCGTTGACCCTCATTGATCCCCGTTAGGGTGCCCCTCCGAAACTCATCTTGGCACCTCATTCGACCTGCCGGCTGCCTCCCCGCCAAATCTGCACAGCCTCATCACAGCGCCCACCCTGGGCCACCCAGGCCACCCACCGCCAACACTAGCAAAGGGCCCTTGTTGCTGCTCAGTGCTCACTTTTGTCGCTACTTACCTGTACGAGTATCGTACTTGGCTGCCAACTTGCTCATCAGTCTCAGTCGCTCAGTCTCAGAACACAAAGACAACGTGGTGCTATTATTATCCTTCCTTATTATTACAACACCACGGCCACTCCCTCGTACTCTCGTACTCGCAACCCCAAGCTTCCGGACAAACTTCGCCCCCGTCGCCCTTGGCTGCAGGTCCCCGAGTCCCCTCTTCCACGGGCCTTTCCTACCACACACCCCGACCCTGACCAGTTGTCATCATCCCACCCACAAGGCCACCCACGAGGCCACCCGACCCCAGAACCATATTATTTTCGTCTCCTTCGCCATACATATCGCCGAGTGCAGTCCTCTCGACACTTTTCGCTTCTATTTACATACTCTTACATACGAGCCCACTCGCCACGCGGCCTCCCCCCCCTCGCTTGTCGCTTCCCCGCGTCGCCCACCCCCTCCCCCGGTGCCCCTCTCCAGCAGCAATACATCCGACAGGCAGCACCTTATCGACTCGCTTGCTGCCGCCAGCATCGCCACACCGTGTACCTCGCAAGGCTGACTCGGCTGTCTGCCTCGCCCTCCCGTCCAAATCCCGGCCACGGACGGCATGGACCACCAGTCCCAGCGCGGCCGGTCGCCTTCGGCCGGTCATCAGCAGCCTCATATACAAGCCCATTCCCACTCGCCGTCTCCCGCGCCGTACCAAACTCTTGGAGGAGACCCGTCCGACCTCGGCCTCGCCCTCAACAATCAGCAGCAGCAGCAGCAGCCCTACGGCATCTCCAACGATCCTAGCCTCGACGCCTTTGGCAACAATACAAACTTCTTCGACCCCGCTACCGACTTCACCCAACAAATGTCTGGCGCACTGCCCCCCGACCCGGCCGTCTCCTTCCCTCCGCAGCCTCAGGGTGACTATCTCTCGCCTAACCTCAACGATGGCGACTTCTCCCTCTTCCCTCCTCCCAGCGGCCACTCCGACCAGTATAATGCGCCACTATTTGAGCAGTCTGGCCTGAGCCCCAACGACATCAACTCGGGCGCGTCCCCCCAGGCGCACTCATCTCCGACCCCGCCACACCTCTTCGCCGACAATGGCCAGCACCCGGGCTCCGCCCACCAGTCGCCCTCGTTCGGCCATCAAGCTCAGTTTCCCTCGCCCTCTCTGGGTGGCAACCACTCGAGAAATGCCAGCCACACGTCCCACACCTCCCTAGGCCCCGAGGCTGCCCTGCTCCCGAACCAGATGAGCGAGTGGTCCCAGCCACAGTTCCAGGGTCACCGCCGTAGCCCGTCGGCCCACTCCGACGTCTCCTCCGTGTCGCCCTCGCCCAACCTCATCGCGTCCGATTCGTTCGATGACTCGAGCCACTCGCCTCTCCAGAGGGCCTCGGATGGCAGCGTCTACCAGGACGTCCTTGGCATTGCTTCTTTCAGCATCTCGGACCCAAATGCTGGCAGCCCTGCCAACCCGGGACGTAGCCCATCTCACAGCCCCGCCATCAGCCCTCGCGTCCACCCTCAACAGATGCCTGATATGGGGCCCCAGACCTATGGCCTCGCCGCTCCCAACAACATGGGATACAATGACCCCTCCGCCGGCTACCCCACTTATCAAGTTCAGAACGAGGCCTTCCCTAACCTCCAACCCCACATGGGCAACGACATGTCGCAGATGGCCGCTCCGTCCATCAACATTGAGTATGCGCCGACAAACTCGCGGACCGTCGGCTACGAGGGTAGCAAGCAGATTGACCAAACCTCTCTAACCCCACCTGAAAGAGGTCAGTATTAACACAGACACTTGGTCTGAATCGTCCGCAGCATATTGAACTGATCGCTAACTATGTATACAGGTCGCCAGAGAGGTCGCCAGCGTGCGGTTACGGACCCGTTCCACCCCTCAGGCGGTATGCTGGGACGGCCGACGCAGTCGCATCGTGGTAGTCAATCCCCGTCGCTGAGCTCGGCGGCGTCACCCCGATCTGATGTCTCGCGGTCCCTATCGCCCCACTCAGGCGCGTCGCCCAACCGGCGCCGGCAGTCGACGTCTTCGGTCCCCAACAACGTTATTGCACTGCGCCTGGCAGACCCCGAGTTCCAGACGGGCCAGGACGCCGGCAACTCCAAGCGCGTACAGAAACACCCGGCGACGTTCCAGTGCACGCTGTGCCCGAAGCGCTTCACCCGTGCGTACAACCTGCGGTCGCATCTACGCACGCACACGGACGAGCGGCCGTTTACGTGCACCGTGTGCGGCAAGGCCTTTGCACGACAGCACGACCGCAAGCGCCACGAGAGCCTACACTCTGGAGAAAAGAAGTTTGTCTGTAAGGGCGAGTTGAAGGCCAGTGGGCAGTGGGGCTGCGGGCGGCGCTTTGCCCGGGCCGACGCCCTCGGCCGGCATTTCCGCTCTGAGGCCGGTCGAATCTGCATCAAGCCCCTTCTGGACGAGGAGGTTCTCGAACGGCAGCGACAGTGGCGCGACGAGCAGCAGATGCAGCAGATGCAGAACAACCTCGGCCCCCAGGGTGGCAACATGAACGTCGATCCAGACACAGGCTACCCCATGGACGCAGGCGGCAACTTTGCCCTACCTGCCGCACTGCTGGCACAGTACCCTGCCCTGGCGCAGATGAACTTTGCCGGGCCCGACATGGGTGGTGGCAGTGGAATCGACGAGGACATAAGCGGACGGTCGTCGTTTGATGCTAGCGACTTTGACGACGGCGACGACGGCGGCTATGTCAGCGGTCCGGGGACGGGGTATGGTGAAGGGGGAATGGGGCAGAATTTCGGGGAGATGGGGTACGCGAGTGACATGGGGCGATGATCTGTCGTTGCCTTTCGTTGCTTCAACTCCTTGCCTCTTCGTCTCTCTTAGTCCCTTCCCCGTCTCACTCCCTCTGTTTTCATGTTTTCTCTTCCTACGTTGTGTCTTGACGCTTTTGCATTCTGTGTATATACCCGGCGTCGTCTTGAACACACGACGGACGACACGTTTTTGTGCTCTTCCCTCTTCCCCTTCTTGTTTTTTTGTTTTGTTTCTGTTGTTGTTCTGCTCTTTGCAGATTCTGTTTCTGTTTTCCCCTGCCGTGGCAGTTGACGACTTGATGACGAGACGAAAAGAGATGTGTGTGTAGGGCTCTTTGTTGACTTGACTTGCTTTGTTTCAAACACCCTGTTTTCCTTCTCCCCTCCCCGCAACCTCCTTTTGTGTATGTTCTTGGTTCTAGGTCATTTTGCACCTCTGGGGATACGCATGGGCTAGGCTTATATACTTTTTGCTTTGTTCCTCCTGTCGTCTATGTTTTGGGCTAGGCCTCTATTCAGATCGTTAGTACATTGGTGTACGGTACTCGGTGTACCTTGTGATGGGAATAGATGGTTCAACGAGCGTGTGCAATTCCACCTTGGGTACTTTCTGTGCCTCGATTGACCTTGAAGTGAAATTTGTGCGGAAGGGTGAGCGCAGCGAGAACAGTCCCCGGCAGTGCCTCCGGAGGCAGAACAGAATGGCATGGTACGTGATGAAGTGTAGTGTATTTGCTTGACATGAGCCGTGGCAGGACGGGCGTCAAGATTGCTATAAGAACAGAGTAGCCAGGCGAACGCGCGCAAAGCAGGTAAAAGAGCAAGGATATGAATACAGTTAACGCCTCCCTCCGTCCTGTCCCGTCCCCTTCCCCCCTGCCAGTGTCCCCGCCCCCTCCCTTATTGTATTTGTATACATGCGTGAGTGTGTGTGGTATAGATTATGTAGATGGATGGATAGATGGTATGGTGTAGATTGTGAGCTTGGGTGTTCCCAAGGTGCCGGTACGTGATGCTGATGCAGTTGGTTCGTTTCGCAGAGGATCAGAAGATCAAGTGCGGTATGGTATGATGGACTTGGGAGCATGCTAGAGAAACCCCAAGCGTGACTGATGAGGCGATTGGAGTTAGATTGTCGCGACCCGTCAAGACTGGTAATAGGGCTGATCCCACGACGGCTGCGCCTGGAACATGACGATGTTATCGGCAGCCTCCTGGATGACCTTGTTACAGAGCCCGCGGTGGGCAATCTGCATGGTGTGGCAGACGAAGGGCATGAGCAGCGAGTTTGCCTCGACGACAATGGCCTCGTGGACCTCGTACGTCTGCTGCGGGGCAGGGACCGGGACCGGGGCAGCGCCAAAGCCCAGGCCGTAGGCGCTGCCGGCGCCAGGGCTCGAGTTGGCGCCACCTGACGACGAGAAGGCCCCTTCGGGAGTCGAGTACTCTGGCGACGCGGCGGAAGAGTCGGTAGCCGTGGAAGGCGAGGCAGGTGACGAGGCGGCGGACCCGGCGCTGGGCCGGACGGTGAACT
Source organism: Geosmithia putterillii (assembly GCA_900188575.1). Taxonomy (NCBI): domain Eukaryota; kingdom Fungi; phylum Ascomycota; class Sordariomycetes; order Hypocreales; family Bionectriaceae; genus Geosmithia; species Geosmithia putterillii. The sequence goes on from FYEU01000317.1 coordinate 245,587, forward strand.
CGCACCAGCCGGTGATGCCGGCCGCGCCGTTGGCCCGCACGCGGATACCGTTGGTCACGCGCTGGAAGTAGGCCGGATACGTGACCTCTTTTGTCAGGCCGGGGGCGAGAGTGATGAGCTCGAAGATCTGGTAGCTCGTGACAGCGGCGGGGGTGGTCGTCGGGGTGCCGGGAGAGCCGCCGCCCGGCGAGGACGATAACGACGACGGGTCAGCGGGTGGTGACTGCTGGGGCTTGGGCGACGATGGCCCGTAGAAGAAGGCGTCGTTGGCAACGGGCTCGCCCCCCTCTGGCGTCTCCTCGAAGCGCGACAGCGTGCCCAGGTTGCGGATGACGGGGCTGACAGTCTGCAGAGTGGCGATGACGACGCCGGGCGGGATCGACGGCGGGATGGGCACCGTGACGGACAGGTTGCGCTGGACCCTCATGGTGGTGCTGCTGCTGCGGAGGGGGCAGTCTTCATGCCCGGCAGGACCTTTTGTGTGTTGGTTGGGTTGTGTTGCGATGGTGGTTGTTGGCCTTGCCGTGCGTGCTGTGCGTTGTTGTTGTTACGCAGAGTCGGGGGAGGGGG
>FYEU01000317.1:246273-284364 GCA_900188575.1 Geosmithia putterillii
CGCGCTCGTGTGATTTGATGTTTCAATCAAGTCAATCGAGGAGGAGGGGGGGGCGACTGGATATGCACAAGAACTTGCTTGCGCAACGCATAAAGTTGAATGAAACAGGATTACTCCAGATTGGCTCTAAGATAAAAGGAAGGGGGGGAAGAAATGGAAAGGAAAGAGCAAGGCAAGAGCAAGCAAGCAATTGAACGAACGCCTTCCTCTGTCTGAATCTCCCGCGGTTTTCTCGGGGGACTGGACTCGTTTTTGTTTCAAATCATTTAGGTAATTACGGCCGCGCGAGTACCTACTAACCCAACGATTAACCTCGTAAACCAAGTACTCCATTTACGGAGCACGAGTACTTACGAATACCTACCGTCGGTACGACTTGGCTACTGCCCTTGGGCCCTTTCTTGTGCTTGGCTTTTGGCTTGGGTCCAGGAAGTCTCCAACAGTCTAGCAAACTAGTCTGTAGCATCGGCCGTTCAAACTAAATTCGTCGACAGAAAGAGGGGACCGCCGGACCGGGACCCAGGCAAGCCATCCATGCAAGCCAGACAGGAAAGGACAGGCCCTTGAACCATCCATCCATACTCCGTACGCCGTAATACTCCGTAATAATACTTGGTACATCCACATCCATTCACGGGACCTGGGTTGATGGCTGATGGGTCGTGGAGGCATGGACCATGCCAGCTGGGGTTCAAAACGTCTCCCGGCCCAGGGTTTTAGTTTTGGCTTCTGGTTCGTTTGGCCTGTCTGGGGCCCTCATCCAAGGGCCAGGAAGGGGGGGGGGGAGAGCCCGGAGAGAGAGGGGAGATGCGAGAGGGGCCACGCACGGGCGGGCGGCATTGGACAAATGCCGGTTGTCATGTGCATACGTCTGGTCCATGGAGACTTATTACGGCTATTATCTAGACGCATAGACTATATTACTTCGTACTGGAATACTCCGTCCCTTGTAATACTCGACGCTCGTAGTGCCATCTACCAGCCACGACCCACCTGCATCGGGGCCTAGGGTTCCTGGTCTTGTTCATGTGTCTACCGGCGGTGCTAGCGTTTGACCCGTGTGCCTGTACCAAGTAACAGTAGTTAGTAGTAGTAGTATTGCTCTGTAGTCCGTACTAATGGTCGTAGAGAAACTTGAGCTCATCGTGGGAAACAAGCCTTGGTCGATTGAAACATGCGGGCTGCCTCTGGTGCCATCGACGCACGACAAGGTTGCAGCTTGACGACGCCATCAACTTTCAACTGACAAGCCGACACCAACTTCATTCAGCCTTAAGGACATTGAACCAACGGCTCGATGGCTTGTACTTACTCCGTACTGTACTCCCGACTCCGTAGTGGTACCATCCGGGTCCATCCCCACTCTACCGGTATTAACCGCTACCAGCAGGTGTCAATCGCACATTGCGACCACGAGTACGGAGTATTACGAGTAATTGCGTACCACCCAGTAGCGCGCCACGAGCACAATGAGACAGGCAAGCAGACCCCGAGTACCGCGCACGCAGCACCGAGCACAGACAAACTCGTACGAGACGACCCGGTAGACGCCATCGCCGGTGGAGCACCAAGTTGCGCGTCCAATCCGCAAACCGTGCCCAGACTCGACTATGCCGTCCCAGTAGGGCCTTGCGTGTGTGAGCCATTTGTACCTACTCTGTTGAGAGTGCATTGAGGCCTTGGGGAGGACCCGTGGGCCGTGACGGGTATGCTAATTTGCTTGAGAGCGGCTGCATTGACTCGACGTTGTCCCCAGGAAACATGCCATCGGGAACCAACATCGGCAACAACCCGAGAGACGACCGAAACGGACAGGCTGCAGGGCTGGCATGCGAGGCTGCAGAATCTGCAGTATGCTCAACCACATGCTGATTGTAAAGACTGTAATACCGAGTACCTCTACGGATCTCGACGGACGTCAACAAACATCGACAGCCATCACTAACGAGGACTCCCCACTGCCAGTGTCAGTATGCCAGTGCCAGTATGCCAGCGCGAGTGTGCCAGCTTCACACGAGCCAATGGCGGTGATGCGTGTAGTAATCGAGCCTCGAAAGCGCCATCCACGTATGAGGCCCCATCAATGTCCCGACGATTCTAATCTCGGTCCGTCGGGTCGGTCCTTGACAGTCAGCCATAATAGTACCACTCATAGACTCTACGGAGTAGTAGGAGTAGTGGTAGTCATCGTAAGTCGTAGATGCAACAGCCGGTGCCGGCCACGGTGAATGACACACACATGGCCATCGGCGAGGACGTCTCTCCGCTTCGGACCCAGATCCGTATTTGTTTCTTCCAAAGTCTTCCATGCATGTACCGACGGCGTAGGAGGAAAAAATGTGCACTTCTTCTTAGTACACGTATTCTGCCACCTGGCCGTGGAGCCAAAGCGTACGCAAGTTGGCAAGTACGGAGTACGGGGCACCGAGTGCAGAGTAGGAGCACTGATGATAGCCACTCTCAATTGAGCGGTGAAGAAACCCGACAGCCTGACAACGGGCCCGGGGGCGAATTGGATGGCAACTGGACCCTTTAGTTCCCGGGGTTGGGCACCTCATGACGAATGGTGGCGCGCAACTCGGAAGCTAGTGCCACCGTTGACTCGTTTTGCCGGCCTGCAAGCCTGTGTGTTGCACTTTGAGACGGCAAGCACTGACGAGTCCTCACGAGTGATTGTCTGACTGGCGAGACTGGCGAGACTGGCGATGAGTTCGGATCCTTGGCTGTACAGGTACGGGATACATGGGCTCTGGTGCATGGCTGCCCAGCCCCACAGGTAGTAGTACCTCTGGTGGTCCTTTGATGGTCTTGTTCACGGCCATATACTCCGTACTTGTTACGGAGTATTAGCATTGCCCCGTAGTCGTATTGAAATAGAATCGTGTCGTGGCCTGCCTGCAATTACGCACAGCTTGCTGTCTGGTGCCTTGCTTTTGAGACGAGTCGTTTGTGCAAGATGACTGTCGGCTGCCAACCTGTCAATGTCAACCTGTTTGTTGCTCATTGCCTCGCCCCGGCTGGCCAGATAAGGGCTATTGCATATGTGAGTGATACACAGTTAATATTTTTCTGTCTGAGACAAAAAACAAGGGGCATGAACGCACAAAACGAAAACAAAGAGTCGAAAAAAAGTCTGGTCGTCAACGCATTGACAGTGATTCTATATTGGTGGTTACTGTCATACAGAAGAAGAAGCACGGCTCGGCGTCTGCATACTGAAAGTAAGCAATATGTCTCCCGCGTACTCGTACGAGTGAAAGAGAGTACTCCGTAGTCTGGGTGGGTACGGGACTCGGGGGCGTGTGGTTGACCATATGCACATTGCACATTGCACTGCAGAGTGCAGCGCCCTGCAGCTTTGTTGGGGGGTGTTCTTGTCGATATGTCGGTCACGGTCACAGATCTCTCTCCCGCTGTGCATGGGCATGGTCGAAAGAGAGGGCAGCCATGCCAGTGTTGCCAGTGTCGGAGCTGTGCACATAATAATACTCTGCATATCAATTCCAGCCAGAAACAGAAGGGAGGGCCAAGGGGTGTTGTTCACGAGCTCGCTGCAAGGTGATGGCTTTGGCGCAATCGCCGTTGCGTACAGGTTGACAGATAGGCCTGGAACTGGAGGCCGTTTGCCATTTGACAGGGAGAGGGACGGAGCGAGGGACGGAGCGAGAGAGACGCCAAAGGACGCCTTGCCCGATGGATGTGGTGGTGGTGTGTGGGTATGTTGCATGGATGATATGCCAGTAGACGGCCAGCCAGTTGCAGCCCGTGTATGGTCGTGGATGGCCCAGGATGGATGGCCCGTGGACGGGATGGATGGGTGATGATGGTCATGGGGCGTGGTACAAGTGAACAAATCCCAGCTCACGGCGACGTCGTTTCCACTTTCCCACCTTCCCGCCTGGCTGCGCTTGCCACCTTTTCACCTTTGCTGCTTGCACTGCACGTCTGCCCCTTCCCACATGTGCGTCTTCCCACCTTCCCGGCGTGTGCCTGTGTGCGTGCGGGAGTGGGTAAGTGAAGTGGGCGAGGGAAGCGACTTGCTGCGGTTGCCGTAATAGTTGGGACTGCTGCCCCGCCCCCAGCCCCCTACAGGAAGAAGGTGCGCCACACTGCCGCTATTGCCCTTTTCGACTCCCCGTACTATCACTGTTACTATCACCGTCACTTTCACACTATCACACTATCATCACCATCGGACTCGTACGGCTTCACCATAATAACATATGTATTACTATGTTCTCGACTGTACACTTCGTGCACAGTACTCCGTACTCCGTACAGAATAGAGGCGATGATTCTTCAGTTCTTAGATGTGACTATAAGCCCAGACCATGTCTCCAGCCGCAACACGCCAAAGTGGTCCGGACCCCAGAGTGGACACGGCGCAGCGGCTTCGGGTCAGGTATCAATGCTAGCAGTATTACCTGTTCGAGTACGAGGACTTGCTGGCAGTGTTATGTACATGAGCATATGTATGTATGTATGATGACTGACGAGTTGATTTGTTTTTATTACCTATGAATGGACAATGCTCTGCTGCTGCGAGTATGAGTGTTGCTTGTTACTAAAAGGCGCCGCCGACTGGTCGCCTTAAAGTGTTGGCGGTTCCCCATCGTACCTGTACGCTGTATTACGCTGTACGCTGTACACTGTATTGCTTCGAAAGGTCGTCACAAGACATCGCAAGAGGGGGGGGACTGTTATCCGGGGGTTTCCTCTTTTCCTTCTTCCTCTTACTTTTATTCTGCCAATATACCGAGTAGTTGCTCACGCTCTCTTTTCCAAAAAAGTACGTCAACGGGTTTCCTATTTACGCCGATACCCCTCGCCAGTCGCGGCTCCCCCAGCCCCCAGCCTTCTCTTTTCCCTCGCTCTAATTTTCTCTCCTTAGCCCTGAGGGGTTGCCGACGATCCTTTGCACTGACGGGCCTCTGCAGCCAGAAGGGACAAGGCCAGCAATCATTGGTTAGCTCGGGAGATCTTGTCTCTCAATCACCTCTCCCTTGGGTTTTCCAGCATTGGTTCTGGATTATTGTTACAGGGGAGAGAAGAGAGTAGCGAGGCAGAGAGCAGGAAGGGGAAAAAAGATCGCATCGACCCCTTCAGCTGTCTCATTAGCATCCCTCATCAGCATCGCTTCCTCCGCCTACGGAGTGGTTTTACTAGGATCTAGGTACAGGTAAGTGCATATTACGACGTACGTGACCTGCAACACGCTTCTGGTTTCTGATTCGGACGTGCGGGGGGTAACAGCCATTTTGGCACTGGATCATCCATTGCGGTGACGCCAGAGGCCCAGAGCCAGCCGACAAGGGGACAAGGATCATAACGCACCGGGGACCCAGGATTGCCGCCGCCATCTTCATTCTGTTTATTTTTTTTAACCCTCCTTTCCTTTGGGGTTAAAAAATAAGGTGGCAGGGTCTCTTTTTTCCTTCTTTGCCCTTTGAGCAAAGGCAGCAAGGGTCAGAAAACTTATTACCGACTTTTGTGCGTGCGCGAGTGTGTGTGAGGGTCTCACGTTGGCATTTTTTGCTCGACGCAGATTCCAGTCTCACATCCATCTAACTACTATTCCGCTGTATTATTACTACAAGTACATTGCCGACGGGCATTTCAGCACACGGCCGTCTTTTGCGATCCCCCCCTCACACCAGAAAAAAAAAACATCCGACAATAACCAACCCGACGCTACTCTCCCCATACGAAACGAAATACCGACAGCCTCTGTCCCAGCAGCGTCCATGATTGCGACTTCGATTTGCCAGAAGCACACGAGCTACATCTTCCACAATGGCCACGGCCGAAGTGTTGGTGTTCACCGAAAGCTTCAGCGCAAACGGTCCTGGATCGTCAGTAAACACTATCTCGCCGACTGCGTGGGATGAGACGACTCTGCGCCTACAGCTGCGCTTGATTGCCAGAGCTTGGCTCGATTGCCAAAGACACATCACTCCCTCTGTACGTCTCCAAACTTCTTTCCTTCTCGCCTTCTTTTCCCATTGAATCATCTTATCCGGCTTGATCCTCCCTCGCCTCTTCCGTCCAGCCTGTCCCCATACTTAGCCGCCCGAAACTCTATTCCTCGTCAACGGCGCAAAACGGCATACCAGTGCACTTTGTCTGCTCTGCGCTACATCTTGACGACAACAGGTCCACTAACCTTAGTCGTTCCAAATCTAGACTCTTTGCCGGGCACCACCCTCCCCGAACCCGCAACGAACCCTCCAGTGCCCGTCGCTATGGCCAGCCCAGAAGGCTCCTCGCGGCGGACGCAGGCTACCGACGCCGCCAGACTCCCCTAGCGAGAGCAAGCAACCTCCGGAAACCGGCGACTATGCCCGTAGAGACCGCCCCCATCTCCCAGATACATCTCCCGAGCCCATTGCGCCCGTCCCCACCAAAGCCTCCGATCGTGGCCTGCTCCCTGACCCTTCTCTGGGAACAGCTTCAGTGGACTTCACATGGCAGGGCGGCTACCGCGAGCACGCCAAGAAGAAGAAGAAGGCTGCTGGTACACCCCTTCCCCTTGGAGGCGGTGCCGGTGGCGGCGGCGACAACAGCGAGAAGAAGGATGAAGGCGGCGGCGGAGATGATCCCTTGGGTGGTGGTGGTGATGCCGGCGGCGGCGAAGGAGGAGATGACGGCTGGGCCAACTTCTCCTCAGCCAAACCCAAAAAGGGAGACGCCGCCCCGGCCACCGACTTTGACGCCTTCCAAGAGATTAAGTTGGGTGACGACTCGGGCAAGTTGGATCTCAATTTTGGCAGCACGCCAGATACACAGAATGCGCTCGGCGGTTGGGGGAGCAAATGGAATGGAGGAGGAGGAGGAGGAGGAGGAGGAGGAGGCGGAGGCGGAGGCGGAGGTGGCGGAGGCGGCGGTTGGGACTGGTCCGGAGGTGGCAGTGGCAATGCCGCCGGCGCTGGCGCCGAGGACTCCAATCCCTGGGGAGGCAAGTCCAAAGGCAAGGATAGTGCGAGCATCGCATTCGGTGGCCTCGACGAACCCGACGGGAAAAAGGAGGATGGTTGGGGCTTCAGCAGCAAGAAGCCTGCTGCCCCCTCCGACGCCTGGGGTTGGGACAAGAAGAATGCCAAGAAGGACGACGCCGGCGAGGAGGACTGGTTCGTCCCCGGAGGCGACAAGAAGAACAAGAAGAACCTCCTGGATGACTTTGCCTCGGCTCCCTCAGCAGCGCCCGACGCGACCCCGGCCGACGACATTTGGGGCGCAGCCGGCAAGAAGAAGAAGTCCATATTTGCCGATGATGAGCCCCCCAAGGAGGATACCACTACGAAATCCGGGGTCGGCGGCTGGGACTTCTGGGGCACAGGGAAGAAGGAGAAGAAGGCCCCCGAGGACGACAGCCAAAAGGACAGCGGCATCTGGAGCTCCTGGGGCGGCGGCTCTAAGAAAGACGACGGCAAGAAGGCCATTGACGACCTGATTCAACTTGACGACGGCCCCGCCACCGGCGGAGGTGGCACTGACTTCTTCAGCTCCTGGGGCAAGAAGGAAACCAAGAAGGACGCCTTCTCCTGGGCCGAGGACGGCAACGACGACTGGGACCTCGGAACAAAGAAGAACGAGCCCACCGAGGAGGAAAAGGCCAAGGCAGAGGCAGAGGCCATTGAGATTGCCGCCGAAGAGGAGGAATTGGCTGCCCTCGAGACAAAAAAGGCCAAGAAGGGCAAACTGATCATGAAGAAGGACAAAGATCGTTACGAGATTCTCACAGCAAATGCGGAGAAGAGAGCCTCTGGCAAGGCCGCCAAGGAAGCCGAAGAGAAGGCTGCCGCCGAAGCTGCCGCCGCCAATGCTGCTGCCGCAGAGGCTGCCGCCGCCGAAGCTGAGGCAGCGGAGAAGGCCAATGCTGACGCCCGGGCCATCGAGATTGCCGCCGAGGAAGAGGAGCTGGCCGCTCTCGAGACGAAGAAGGCCAAGAAGGGTAGGTTAGTCTTGAAAAAGGACAAGGATCGTTATGAAGTCCTCAAAGCCCAGGCCGATGCTCGAGCCAAGGAGGCCGACGACGCTGCCGCTGCCGCTGCCGCTGCCGCTGCTGTCGAGCCCCCGCCCGAAGAGCCTGCCCCCGTCGCCGAGCCCGCCGTCGACGAGGAAGAACAGGCACGCCAGCAAGCCGAAGCCTTTGAGATTACTCTTGAGGAGGAGGAGCTGGCTACCCTGGAAGCCAAGAAGGTCAAGAAGGGCAAGCTCCTCAAGAAAGAGAAGGAGAGGTATGATGAGCTCAAGGCCAAGGCCGACCGGAGGGCTGAGGCAAAGGCCGCCGCTCCCGTTGAAGACGTTGCCCTGATCACAGAACCTCTCCCTGAAGCCCCCGAGCCACCGCCGGCCAACGACGCAGATGCTGGCGCCCGCGAGGCGGAGAGGCTGGAAATCGAGTCCGAGGAGGCAGAGCTCGCCGAGCTCGAGTCGAGAAAGGCCAAGAAGGGCCGGTTAGCCAAGGCGACTGACCGCGAACGGTATCAGGTCCTCAAAGACAATGCCGACAAGAGGGCCGCGGACAAGGCAGCGGCTGAGGCCTTTGTCCCGCCGGCCGCGCCGGACCCCCCTCCGGAAATACCCCCAGCAGAAGAACCCCCTGCACCGGCCGAGGATTCTGCAGATGCTGCCGCCCAGCAGGCCGAGGATCTTGAGGCTGTAGCGGACGAGGCGGAGCTTGCCGATCTTGAAGTGAAAAAGGCCAAGAAGGGCCGCTTCGCCAAGTCAGCCGACAGGGAGCGGTACCAGGTACTGCAGGACAAAATCGCCGAGCGTGCCAACAAGAAGGCCGCCAGGGAAGCCGAGGCTGCTGCTGCCCCCGAGCCGGAGCCTCCAGCCCCCGAACCCGAAGAGCCGCCGGCGCCGGTCGACGATACCGCAGGCGCCGCGGCACGTGAAGCAGAGGATGCCGAGGCCGCGGCGGACGAGGCGGAGCTTGCCGAGCTTGAAGTCAAGAAGGCCAAGAAGGGTCGGCTGGCAAAGTCGACAGACCGGGACCGATACCAGGTCCTTCAAGACCGCATTGCCGACCGCGCCGCCAAAAAGACCGCTGAGGAGGCACCCCCCGCCGAACCTGAGCCCGAACCTGAGCCCGAACCAGAGCCTCCTGCTGCGTCCGAGGAAGCCGCCGCCCCCGAAGTCGACCAGGCAACAATTGATGCAGAAGAGGCTGAGCTCGCCGAGTTGGAGGTCAAGAAGGCCAAGAAGGGGAGGTTTGCCAAGTCGTCAGACCGGGAACGACACCAGGTGCTCAAGGAGCGCTCCGACAAGCGGGCCGAAGAGAAGGCTGCCAAGGCTGCCGAAGAGGAAGCTGCTGCCGCCGCCGCTGCTGCCGAACCAGAGCCTGAGCCTGAGCCGGAAGCACCTGTCGTGCCCGAGGTCGACCAGGCTACCATTGACGCTGAAGAAACAGAGCTAGCTGAACTCGAGGTGAAGAAGGCCAAGAGGGGCAAGCTGGTCAAAACGTCAGATAAGGAGCGTTACCAGGTGCTCAAGGAGCGTTCGGATCAGCGAGCCGCGGACAAAGTAGCCAAGGAGGCTGACGAGGCTGCCGCCGCCGCCGCCGCCGTTGAACCCGAACCCGAACCCGAGCCTGCACCACCTGCCGAGCCCGAGATTGATCAGGCCACGATCGATGCCGAAGAAGCGGAGCTTGCGGACTTGGAGACCAAGAAGGCCAAGAAGGGCAGGTTGGCCAAGTCTGGCGACAGAGACAGATATCAGATCCTCAAGGACCGATCTGATCAGCGTGCCGCGGACAAGGCAGCCAAGGACGCTGACGACGCTGCCGCTGTGGCTGCTGCTCCCGAGCCCGAGCCTGAGCTTGAACCCGAGGCTGCACCCGAACCCCCGGTAGATGCTGGGCCCGACCATGCCGAGATTGAATCTGAGGAGGCGGAGCTCGCAGAACTCGAGGCCAAGAGGGCCAAAAGGGGCAAATTTGTCAAGAGTACGGACCGAGATCGATTCCAGCACCTCAAGGAGCGGTCCGTCAAGCGAGCAATCGCTGCATCCATGGCCCCCGTCGCTCCGCCTGCACCCGAACCCGAACCAGAACCTCCGGCAGAGCCGGAACCAGCCCCGGAACCAGAGCCCGAAGCAGCTCCTGCGGAGCCCCAGGTTGACCAGGCAGACATTGAAGCCGAGGAAGCTGAACTCGCCGCCCTGGAAGCTAAGCGTGCCAAGAGAGGGAAGTTCGTCAAGAACTCTGATAGGGATCGGTTCCAGGAACTCAAGGAGCGGTCCGAGCAGCGGGCTGCTGCTGCTGCAAATGTCGCAGCAGAGCCAGCACCTGAGCCCGAGCCAGAGCCAGAGCCAGAGCCCGCGCCAGAACCCGAGCCCGAGTTCGTGGACGCGCCGCCCATGGTCGATGAGGCCGACATTGCTGCAGAAGAAGCTGAGCTCGCCGCCCTGGAGGCCAAGCGTGCCAAGAGAGGGAAGTTCGTCAAGAGCTCTGACAGGGATCGGTTCCAGGAGCTCAAGGATCGAGCCGAGCAGCGGGCTTCTGCTGCTGCAAATGTTGCAGCAGAGCCAGCACCTGAACCGGAACCTGAGCCAGAGCCCGAGCCAGCTCCTGCCGAGCCTGAAGTTGACCAAGCTGAGATTGACGCGGAGGAGGCCGAACTCGCCGACCTTGAGGTCAAGAAGGCTAAGAAGGGGAGGCTAGGCAAGTCGGCTGATCGCGAAAGGTACACCGTGCTCAAGGAGCGGTCTGATCAGCGAGCAGCCGGCAAGGCAGCCGCAGAAGAGCCACCTGCGGAGCCGGCACCGGAACCGGAACCTGAGCCCGAACCTCCCACAGAGTCAGCACCCGAGGAGCCTGCCGCAGACGACAATGCAGCTGAAATCGCAGCTGAGGAGCAGGAGCTTGCCGATCTCGAGACCAAGAAGGCAAAGAAAGGGAAGCTCTCCAGGACAGCCGACAAGGAGAGGTACGCTATCCTTACCGAGCGCGCCAGCCAACGCGCAGCCAAGGAGGTCGGGGAAGCTCCCCCACCTCCAGTCGAGGAGGAGGCGCCTCCGCCCCCGGTAGATGACCCCCCACCACCAGAACCGGAACCGGAAGAGCCTGCGGTCGAGGCCCTTGACGAGGCCCAGATCGATGCTGAGGAGCAGGAGCTTGCCGACCTCGAGGCCAAGAAGGCTAAGAGGGGCAAGCTGTCCAAGTCAGCGGAACGCGACCGCCTCGAATTCCTCAAGGGACGATCTGACAAGCGCGCCGAGGAGAAGGCGGCCAAGGAGGCGGAAGAGCAGGCTGCCAAGGAGGCTGAGGAGGCAGCCGCCGCCGAAGCCGCCGCCGCAGAGATTGCGGCCGAGGAGGCCGAGCTTGCGGCCCTCGAGGACAAGAGGGCCAAGAAGGGTAAGATTGCCAAGAAGAGCGAGAGGGACCGCTATGAGGAGCTCAAGGAGCGTGCCGACCAGAGAGCCGCAGCGGCTGCTCCCCCTCCCCCTCCCCCTGCTCCATCCCCTCCGCCCGCGGAAGAAGATTTTCTGGAGGCCGATCCTTGGGCCGAGGCCGCTGAGGCCGCTGATGCTGCTGCTGCCGCTTTGGCAGCTGAGGAAGCTGAGCTTGCCGCTCTCGAGGACAAGAAAGCCAAGAAGGGCAGGCTGGCCAAGAAGAGCGAGCGGGAAAGGTACGACGAGCTTAGAGAGCGCGCCGACCAGAGGGCTGCCGAGGCTGGTGGTGGTGGTGACGCAGATGCAGATGCAGATGCTGCTGCTGCTGCTGCCGAGCAAGCCGCTGCAGAAGAGGCCGCAGCCAAAGCTGCGGAGGAGGATGCTGCCGCTGCTGCTGCTGCCGCCGCCAAGGAGGCCAAGGAGGCCCGGAAGGCCGAAAGGGAGAAGGAGAAAGAAAAGGAGAGGGAGAAAGAGAGGGAAAAGGAAAGAGAAAAGGAGAGGGAAAAGGAGAAAAAGAAAGAGAAGAAATCTTCCAAGGACAAGGACAAGAAGAAGTCGTCCAAGGAGAAGGAGCCTGAACCCGAACCCGAACCCGAACCAGAGGCGGCGCCGGAACCTGAACCGGAGCCGGAGCTGGATCCTGCTGAGGTGGACCAGCTGCTTGCCGATGTCGACCGCGACCGCAAGGCCAGGGCTACGACGGACGCCTTCAGCTTCTGGGGTCTCGGAGGGAAGAAGAAGAAAGGTATGTGTTTTTTTTTTTCAAGTTGTCTGCTCTGATTTGCTTTTCATCTCGCCATACCTTCAATTACCCGCTACGTCTCCTTTGACGGTACAACCCATCATCCTGCCATGCCTTCTCCCACCATCCCCACTGCAAGTGGTCGCATCCTCCGGAGTGCACGCTACGAGAGCCACGGCGGCTGAGCCAGGGGACCTCCATCTGAGACCCTGGTATCACGCTAACTCTTTCGTGTGTGCTACGCGCCACGCACCCCAACAATCCGAACTGGTGTGGTACGACATGGGAAATTGGCTGCTGACTCATCCACAGATGCTGCCGAGGACACGACACCATCAAACGACGGGTTCCTAGGTTCGCGCAAGTCCTTTGGCGGCAAGATTGCCGACAGACTCAAGACTTTTGAGGCGGTACCGCCCCCAGAGGAACTTGAGCCCGAGCCTGAGCCCGAGCCCGTCGCGGCCCCGCCGTCTCCACCGCCCGAGCCACCGGCCCCGCCCCCCGCCGCGGAGAAGAAGTCGTCCAAGAAGTCCAAGAAGTCCAAGTCGACGCCCGTGGTTGAGGCACCGCCGCCTCCGCCTCCTCCCGTACCCGAGCCACCGGAGGAGCCCCTGCCTGTACCACGACCTTCGTCCTCGAGGAGGAAGAAGAAGGCGTCCGAGATACCAGGGACGTTCCCCGAGGAGTTTGACGACGATGAACCTGCGCCTCCTGAGATGACGGAGCCATCGCCAAGGAGAGAGAAAAAGATCAGCAGCAGCAGCAAGAAGAGCAAGTCCAGGTCCGCTGAGGCTGCAGCCCCGCCCCCGCCCCCGCCCCCGCCAGCCGTACCCGACGCCCCGCTGTCTCCACCCCCGGAGCCCAAGACGTCCCGGAAGGAGCGCCCCAAGATCAACCGTGACGGCGGCTCGTCGTGGGGCATGTGGACGGCAGCGCGCAAGGAGGAGAAGGAGAAGGAGGAGAAAGAGAAGGAGGAGAGGAAGGAGAAGGAGCGTGAGCGTGAGCATGGCCGCGAACATGGCCATGGCCGCGACCGCGGCGATCGTGATCGCGACAGGGAAAGGGAGAAGAAGCCGTCTCGGTCCAAGTCTGAAAGGGAAAAGGAGAGGTCCTCGAAGCGATCGAGCGGCGACAGGGATGAGAAGACGAAGAGCGGGTCGTCCAAGGGCTCGAGCTCGGATAAGGCAGAGCGCTCGGTCGGCGACAAGGCAGATAAGCCGGAGAAGGCCGAGAAACGCAACCGCATGTCTGGCATGTTCAGTACACCACCCATCTCGCGGTCTATGTCGACCAGGGACAAGCGGACCAGCACGAATGGCCGGTCGTCGCGCCGCAACTCGGTTGACGCGCACGGCCTCGCCTCCCCGCCCCCCGAAGAGATGCCAGAGATGTCCTCCAAGGCAGCCAAGGTCCTGGGCGTTGGTGCGGGTGCAGGCGACCGGGAGAGGTCAAGCCGCAAGCCCAAGTCGCGCAAGTCTCACCATGGCGACGAGGAGGGCCTGACGACCGAGGCAGAGGGACACGTATCGACGTCTGAGCGGCGGCGGTCGCGGCGAGCCACGCTTGTTGACGACGAGGACATCGTCATGACTGACGCCCCGCCCTCTGGACGCGGCACATCCACCACGCGGAAGGGTGGTATCTCGGGCCTGTTTAGCGGCTTCATGACACCCAAAGCGGAGCGTGGCGCTCCCGACCTGAAGCGTCGCAGCACGTATGCTACGACGGATGACGAGGGCAGGGGTGCCGTGACGGACGCGGATGTGCCCGCGCTCGACCCAGAGAGGGAGGCACGCCGCGCAGCACGCCGAGCCAAGCGAGCCGAGCGCGAGGCCGCCGCCGCCGCTGCTATTGATGCAGACGAAGTCCGCAAAGACAAGGACAAGGACAGGCGCCGACGCAAAGGGTCCGATGAAGATGCCGACCGGGAGGCCCGCCGCGCCGAACGCCGCGCCGCCCGCCAGCGCGAAGAGGAGACGCGCCGTGAGGAGGAGGAAAAGGAGGCGCGCAGGGCGGAGCGGCGGCGAATCCGCAAGGAGAGGGAAGCTGCCGCTGCTGCGGCCGAAGAGGCGGACGAGGCGGACCGACGGCGCAGACGCGAGGCCCGCCGCGCGGCGAGAGATAGCGGAGCAGAGCAGCAGCAGTCGCGCCCCCCGCCATCGTCATCGCAGCGCAAGATGAGCCGACGGGCCACGGATGCGTCGGGCGACGAGTCGCAGCCGCGCAAGCACAGACGGCATCGCAGCGAGCGCGAGAGCTCTTCGGCGGCATGGCCCCTGTCGGGCACGTCGTCGTGGGTCAAGGACCACTCGGATGCGCCCCCGCCCCCGCCGGACAACCAGGCGGCCGAGGACGAGCAGGCTCGTCGCGAGGCCCGACGCGCGCGTAGGAAGGCGCACGCCACGGCCGAGACGACGGCAGACGAGACAGACGACCAGCGGCGGCGCAGGCGGCGCGAGGAGCGCGAGCGCGAGAAGCGCATGGCCGCGTCCGAGGGAAGCGACGAGCGGCAGCACCACAGCCGACGAGGGTCGGTTCTCATGGAGACGACGACGCCAAAGACGAGCTGGTGGAAGAAGCTGGCTGGTTGAGTTTTCACGTGTGACGGAACATCTATGATCTTGTGTTTTTTTTTGTTTTGGATATCTTTTTTTGCCATTTATTTGCCATTTATCTGTTTTGTCTGACTTACTACATACTATTGTCCATTTAGCTTGTTGGGAGTATGAGCAAGCGGCTCGACAAGATGGAAAGGGCAAAACATTGCTTGTTGTCGTTGTAGCATTGCTGTTTTCCTTTTCTTGGATTGCATTGCACCGGTGTCCTGGGTTCGGGGCACTGCACTTTGTGCTGGTCCCTTGTTGCTTTGTACTGATTTTGACTACTACTAAGTGCTACGAGTACAAGAATTCGATACCCGACTGAGTGTCTGAAGGAAGAGCAAACGAGAATAAAGTCTTGATTTAGATGAAGCTTGGATCGTGAGGAATAGCCGAATAGGTGATGTGATGTTGTGATGTGGAATATCAATACTGGCAGTAGCGAGCGAGGGGTCTCGTTACGCGTATACATGTAGTTGAAGCAGTTGAAGGAAGGAGCGGCTTCCCTGCCGCTTGCGTCGGTGTTTCAGATGGATCCAGATGCAGCTGAGCGGTTTGTTGCAACTTGCCAGACTTTGCATCAAAGAGACACTATTTTGTGATGCAAATAGCCCGATGACATCTACGAATAAACCCAGCCAAAGGAATATAATACGAGGCCCCTAAAAACGCGTTGGTACCGTCGTACTACTCGTACGTGATTGTAGAGTAACTCATGCAGTGACCCGAGGCTTACCACAATACGACGCTGGGGGCCCACAGCACCTCGCGCCATGACAGGCAACTGTCCTGTAGGCTGTAAGCTAAATTGCCCATTTGATTAAACAGTACAAGGTGGCCTAGATCCCGACCGGCGACGGACGTCCAACCTCGACCGACCCCAACGGCAACAGCTTGCACGCCTCGACGTCTTGTCGGACTCGTCGTTGTCGCGTCTTTGCCCACGACATTCATACCCGGCATATTCGGCATACTCGACATATAGAATCCTCCATCGATTCCCCCCTCGACCGCTGCGCCCCCCATGGCTGCGCCAGGCAAGCCCTCGGGGTCCAAATGGGGCTCGTTCCTCACCTCGGCCGTCGCGGGCGTCGAGTCCCGCCTCGACAACATGCTGGCCGAGGGCGCTGGTGGTGGTGGCCCCGACGATGACGATAGCGACGGCGACGACTGGACCTCACACCCCAAGCCCAAGAAGGCACCGCAGCAGCAGCCGCAGTCGCAGGCTCCCATGACGGCCGCGGCAGCGCCTGCCGCAGCAGCAAAGCCGGGTACGTTTGTTCAACTTTAGCTGCGGCCCTGGAGATGGTTGCTGCTGCAGATGCTAACCAGTCCACAGCTGCCGCCACGCCCAAGGCTCGCGGGAGCGCCAATGACCGCTTGCAGGCTAGGTTGGCCAAGGCCATGGCCGGTAAGACCCAGGGCGCTGGGTCGCCGAGGAGCTCGTTTGACAGCCGCCCCTCGATGGAACGGCCCTCAACGGAGCGCCCATCGATGGAGAGGCCGTCTATGGAACGGCCTTCGATGGAACGACCGTCCATGGACAGTTCGAGACCTGCCAAGGACGAGGCAGCAAGCCGCAGCAGCAGCAGTAAGGACGCGACACCAGGAGGAGCCGCTACGCCCGAGGCACCACCGACCGAGGTGGCAGAGAAGAAGACCGAATCGACAGAAACAACTGAGATTCCCCCCAGCCAAGATCGACCGCCCGAACCACAGCCCACCGCGGCACCATCATCACAACCCCCTGCTCCCGAAATCAAGACGGGCGATGACGCAGCGACAGCCACTGCCGCCGTTGCCACCACCACCACCACGGCGTCAAAGACCGATATATCGCAACTGGCCAAGGACATGGAGGAGATCAAGGCACGCCAGCAAGAGGAGATCCATGAGTACGTGGAGCGCATCGACTCGCTGCAGGCCAAGCTCAAGTATCTGTCCAAGAGCGCAGCCGAGTCGGCCAAGAAGACGGCGACAGCGGCCCCATCGGGCAGCACAGAACGCAAACTGGCCGAGAAGGACGAGAAGATTGCGCTGCTAATGGAAGAAGGGCAGAAGCTGTCGGGGTCGGAACAGACGCTGCGCGCCACCATCAAGCGGCTGCGGCTGCAGATGGCCGAGCGGGACAAGCAGACCGACGAGGTCAAGAAGGCGCGCGACAAGGCCCTGGCGGACGCGGAGACGCTGCGCAGCCGCCTCGACGGCGACGAGGACAAGGAGAAGCGGCAGGAGGAGGCGCGCAAGGCGACAGTGTCGCTGCAGCGCGAGATCGACACCCTCAAGAAGGAGCGGGCCGCCAAAGACGAGGCCATGGCCCGCCTGGAGCAGGACCTCCGCGCAAAGTCGGACAAGGCGGCCGCCGCCGCAGCAGACGCCCACGCCAAGGCGCTCATTGCCGAGAAGGCCCGCCAGAGAGACCTCGAGGACCAGCTCGCCGCCTTGAGGGCCGAGAAGGAGTCCCTCCAGGACAAGGCGCGTCTCGAGGGGCTCGAGTGGTCCGAGAGGCTCGAGCGGGCCACGGAGCGTGGCCGCGCCACCGAGGCCGACCTCCGCAACGAGATCAAGATGATGGAGAACAAGCTCGAGGGCATGCGTGCCGTCGCCGAGGAGGCCTCGTCCGGATCCGGCGGCGAGGCCCAGGTCAAGCTGCTCCGGCAGATTGAGACGCTCCAGTCGCAGTACGCCACTGCCAGCGACAACTGGCAGGGCATCGAGGCCAGTCTCCTCGCCAAGGTGGCCAGTCTCGAGAAGGAGAAGGATGAGGCTACACGGCGAGAGTCAGAGATGCGTAAGAAGGCACGAGAAGCTGTACGTTTACCACCCATTCCAAAGACTATTCTTTCCCACTTCTTGTGGAAAACTAGCAGTCTACTAACTCTTTTATTAGGCAAGCCGATGCCGCGGTCTGGAAGAAGAGCTCCAGGATGTCAAGCCAGAGCTGGAGATGGCTAAGCGGGAACTCGAGACGTGCCGCGAGCAGCTCACGACGCTACGTGTGTCGTCCAAAACGACGGAGACAGCACTGGAGCAGGCACGCAACGATCTGGACAAGATGCAGCGTGCGGCGGCACGCGAGATGCAGCAGCAGAACGAGGCGGAGCGGCGGCAGTGGCGGGCGGACGACGTGCCAGCGCTGCCGTCGCCGCGCAACCAGAGCCACAGCCGGCCTGAGTCACCGCTGTTGTCGGTGCCGCGCAACTTCAGCTCGGATCTGGCGGGCCTGCAGATCTTCAACAAGGCGCCGTCGCGCCGCACGCCCATCTCGGGCAGCAGCATCCCCGACAGCCCCAGCGCGGGCGAGCTGGGCAGCCTGCGCCGGCTGCCGAGCCAGCCGATGCTCCGGCGGACGAGCACCCTGTCGACCATGGGGTCTTCGGGTGCAGCCCCCCCACACATGCCCATGCCCTTCGCCTCGCCGTTTGAGCCGCTACCATCGTCGTCTCTGTCGCATGACGGGTCGCCTGGAGATATCCTGTCTCCCTCGCTGGCCGGGCGGGAACGGGAACGGGACGACCCGTTGACCGCACCCTCTGAGGCGGATAGAGACAGGGATAGGAGCGGGATACCGTCGTCGCCGCGAAACGTGGCGCACGACATGGTCTCTGTGTCGACGGTCGGGGCGGGGCCCTCGGTGCAGCTGGTGGAGCGGATGAGCGCGGCAATCCGCCGGCTCGAGGCCGACAAAGTGGCTGCCAAGGAGGAGATGGCACGGGTGTGCAGCCAACGCGACGAGGCGCGCTCTGACATACTGACCCTTATGAAGGACATTGAGGCCGCCAAGGCTGACAAGGGCAAGGTGGACGAGCTCGAGGCGCAGCTCGCCGACGTCAACGCACGGTACCAGACTACCCTTGAGCTGCTGGGCGAGAAGAGCGAGCTGGTCGAGGAGCTCAAGGCCGATGTGCAAGATGTCAAGGATATGTATCGCGAGCTGGTGGAGCGGACGGTCAAATAAAAACAGCGTTGGAGTTTTTGTTTCGTTTCATTCTTAGTTTTCACGGTTTTGCATCTCATCTTTGTTCTTGGAGGACCGGCCGGCTGGCTACATGCATGTACTAAGGCTCAATACTTGTATCAAACTACTACTACTACTGTTCTGACAGATCTATGCCCTCCCTCTCGGCACCCTGTATGATGTACCGTCGCACCTAGTAACGATGTCAGCATATGTTTGATTCTGCATTGAAGAGCCACAAGGGGTTTTGATGCGTGTGAAAGAGAGTGAGAATACGTACATCCTTGTCTGGAGCGAGGTCGATGGCGAGAATGTCCTCGTTGGTCTTGAGGCTAAAGTCGGCGCCTTCTTTGAGCAGAGCGACGGCGACGTCTCCTGCAGACAGACAGCATGTCAGTCCAAGTTCTACATTACCCAATATTCTGGCACTGGGGGGCGGGGAGCGGTGTGTGCATACCATGACCCTCAGCAATGGCGTGGTGAAGAGGCGTGTAGCCCTCTGCGTCAGCCGTATTGAGGGGGCTCCGGTTGCGCAGGAGCAGCGTCAGCACGGGTTGGGACCCCGCGGCGGCGGCGCGGTGGACAGCGTACTGGCCCCTCTTATCACGGATGCGTGTCGACGCCTTGTTCTCAATGAGAAGGCGGGCGACGTCGAGGTTCTTCTTTGAGGCGACAAAGTGCAGGGCCGACTACACGGTGATGTCAGCGGGGTTGAAGGAAAGAAGTAGTAGACGAGGAGGGGTCAACCAACAGCTCCGCTATTGTCTTCGGCAGGGAAGAAAATGAATATGTCAGTACTATTCGCATTGCTTCTTGAGGGGAGGGGAGATGGCGACTCACTCTTCTCATTCACATCTGCCCCCCTCTGGAAGAGGAGCTTGAGAACGGGCTCACTGTCGGGGACGCTGGCGGCAATCATGAGGGGAGTCCATCCGCTTCCATCCTGAAAATGAATGGCACAGATCGTCAGCACACTGTGCTCTGTATGTATGCGGATGAGGGTGAGAACAAGGGCATGAGCCCGTGTAATGCGAACCTGAACGTCTGGATCAAAGTCTCGCTGGTCGGCCAGCAGGTTGACAATCTCAAGATTGTTGGATGAGGCGGCCCAGTGGATGGCGTACCGATCATCATCATCTTTGCGCTTGGAAAGCTTGGGGTCGGTCTAGATGGATGAATGTCGTTCAACTCAGTATTCATACACTCATCTCGGTGGCATATTCAAGCTCTTTCTCCATTTATTTTCTCCCGACGGGACGTTTCTCTCACCTTGAGGAGACCCTCAGCAACCCGGACTGTGTGATGGGTTAGTGGGGTTTGCAATGAAGCCTAGGGTGTGCAAGATATATGGCAGTCTTCTTACCTTGGCCGAGTCGTGCTGCTGTGTGCAGAGGAAAGCGGTCGGTTTCTTTATCCATGGTTTCAAGAGTGCGGTTGTTCCAAAAGATGAATCTCCCGACGGTTTTGTTATGTGAGAGAGGATAGAAAATAGGTGAGCTGTAATAATAATACGTAGCTCAAGACGGTTCTGGGTCAATGGCTTATAATTCTTGCCACCATCACCCACCACGCGTCAGAAGATAGATTACCCTACAGAAATTTAATCAATATCAGTTCTTAACTAATAACGACAGACGACGACAAGAACATGGCATCATATACATCCTTTCACTAGCTGACGGGCACGAATGGCTCATTTTTAATAGCCCGATTCTCTCATCATATGCCTACCTTTCACTTTCCTCCCCAGCATAATGATCCTGGAAAGCAGCCAAATAAACACGATAACCTGAACAACCCAAAGCGAGAACTCGGTCAAGTACATCAGTGTATATGAAGATCCCATCTCCCTTTTCATTGCTGTGATATATAACTTCCCAATACTAGCATTTTGGGCTCTGGTGGAACGCCGAGTGCCTAGAAAAGGAGGAGAAAAAGGCATATCACAAGGCACCAAAGGCTCGCATCGTAAGCACTGCCAGAGAAGGGCTTGGTGTTAGCCATGCTATTTTACTGTTTGCTCTATACCTTACCTGTCTGGTTAGGCATTTCATGGAAGAACTGTAAACCACGCGAATACGGGAGATCAAGAGCAATATATTGTCACCGTAAATCGTGAATCCACCCGTCCTGGAACCTACGCATCTCATCCGCCTCCTTCATCCCCTCAACCCGCTTGCGGTCCCAAAGGCAAAATCCGTGGCTTGTCCACATTTCCAGCGTCCTGCTAAAACGCAAGATATCTTCGTGAAAGGTAGCTAGTTCTCCGGGGAGGCCGATGTCGAGGGGAAGTCCAAAGCAGTCGAAGGCGCTCACCCCCAGTGCGTTCGACCAGGCCCACGGGACCAGGTCTACTCTGTCGCCCGCCCAATGACACCCCTCCCGGGCATAACCCTTGGATGCCTCTTCACAATAGTTGACACCGTCCGGGCCCCTGGAATACATATGCCAATACCGCGAAATCCGCAAGAGGGAACCCATGCGATTTCCCACATCCTCTCCGGGGTAGGGGTCAGTCTCCTCGGCAGTGCGCTGCCAGACGTTGCCCGCCTTCGGTAGAGCGCGCAGGACTGCATCGGCAACGGCCGGCTGCTGTCGCATGAACTGACGCAGAAGAGGAGCACTGGAGCAAAGTTCTTCAAACGCGCCTTCGTCAACTTCCTGGGCACGTCGCCCCATCTCTATATAAAGGTACCGGCACAGACGCGCTACAAAGTGACTGACATCCTCAACCTGCTTCAGCTCCCAGACCCGCAAGGGGCCAAGGAGGCCGAGGTGCATCCCCGAGTGATCACTGACGTTAAACAGGGCGGCGATTATGGAAGGCCCGTTGATCCCTGAAAAGGAATCGGTCATATCCACGCCTGGACCCCAAGCATTGCAAATGATCTGGCGCCGATACAAGGCCCGCAGCACTCGCAGCCGCTCTGTGCGCGAGGGCGGGCAGCTGACGAACACTCTCCAGCCTCTAAACCGTTCTTTCTGGCTGGCCATGTATGTGTCGCCAAAAAAGTTCATCTGATGAAGGGTGTGGCATTGTTGTGTGAGTGAGGTAAGGTTCGGTATCTCAACAACATCGCCACCGCGCTGAAGCATGTCCTTGTATATGTCCGCCATGTCGTTCAACTTGTCCCGATAGCCAACCACATCCTCTTTCGGATGATGGGCTGTCGCAGAAGTGCAACAAATATATGAGAGGAACTGAGCGTCCGCTAGAACTGGTCCAAGCTCGTTCTGTAGCACAGTCAAGATGAACCCTTCTCGCCGTGACATGAAGCATTCGTGAATGAAGCGAGACACCAGGACGACATTACCCAGCGTACGGATCGAGTCAATATGAGTTAGAATGGTATAAATAACATCAAACGGAACCATTTGAAGATAACAGCGCTCATTTTCTCGAGCCATTTTGACGTGCTCGAGCTGTTTTGTGACGTCAAGTTGTTATGCGCGAGATGAAATGCTTACGCCTCCTCATACGGATACTTCTTGCCAATATAGCAGCGTGTGGCGCACGAACCACCAGCCACATACCGTGCTCCACGCGCCACACGCGGCTGCGACTGCCTGCAACTTTTCTGCGACAGCCTACTGCCAATGGTACCAACGTCGCCATCATTGCCAAAATATACCCTTCATCCACCGCGAGCCGCCAATCCATCGTCAACATGGAGACGCCGCAGCACCCTGACGATGTGCTTCAGCTGAGCTCGCTTGTGCGACAGAATGAGTCGACGGCACAGCAGCTGTACGCGCGGGGGACGACGGCGACGGGAGCCAGCACCACGACCAACAAGCGCCAGAAGCTCGAGGACGCGTTCGAAGACCCCATCATGAAGCGTCGCTTCCAGTACGAGTTCTCCGACGTGCAGACCTTGCCGGCCTCTATTGCCGCCAAGCAGCCTGGGAAGCCTGGCAAGAAGAAGCCGGCAGCGAATGCGGGTGCCCTGGTCAAGAGGGGACGGCCGCAGAAGCTTCTCGAAGGCGCACCAGGATCGGCGGCGGCGGCGGCAGCAACAGCGGCTGATGCCGGAGGGGTCGGAGGACAGCATCAGTCGCTGGCCATGAGGGGGGCGACGCAGCACATCCAGCACACCAAGCCAGAGTGGCACCCGCCGTGGAAGCTGATGCGCGTCATCTCGGGCCACCTGGGCTGGGTGCGGGCGTTGGCGGTAGAGCCCAACAACAAGTGGTTCGCGAGCGGTGCGGGCGACCGGACCATCAAGATCTGGGACATGGCGACGGGCTCCCTGAGGCTGACGCTGACGGGCCACATCAGCACCGTGCGCGGGCTGGCCGTGTCACCCCGGCACCCGTACCTTTTCTCGTGCGGCGAGGACAAGATGGTCAAGTGCTGGGATCTCGAGACCAACAAAGTTATTCGCCACTACCACGGCCACCTCAGCGGCGTCTACACCCTGGCCCTGCACCCAACGCTCGATGTGCTGGTCACGGGTGGTCGCGACGGTGTCGCCCGCGTCTGGGACATGCGCACCCGCTCAAACATCCATGTACTCTCCGGCCACACTGGCACCGTCGCCGACCTCGTCTGCCAGGAGGCTGACCCCCAGGTCATCACGGGCTCTCTCGACTCCACCGTCCGTCTTTGGGACCTTGCTGCCGGAAAGGCCATGGGTGTCCTCACCCACCACAAGAAGGGCGTCCGCGCACTCGCCACACACCCTACAGAGTTTACCTTTGCTACCGGCAGCACTGGCAGCATTAAACAGTGGAAGTGCCCCGAGGGCGCCTTTATGCAGAACTTTGAGGGCCAGAATGCAATCATCAACACCCTCAGCGTCAACCAGAACAATGTCTTCTTCTCTGGAGGTTAGTCCGACCCAAACACCCTCTCCTCCTCTTTAACCGCTTCGGTTACGCTGACGTTCTCTATTCAGGTGATAATGGCTCCATGAGCTTCTGGGATTGGAAGACGGGACACCGCTTCCAGTCTCTTGACACAACCGCCCAACCCGGCTCGTTGGATGCTGAGGCCGGCATCATGAGCTCAACCTTTGATCGCTCCGGTCTGCGCCTGATCTGCGGTGAGGCTGACAAGACCAGTACGTCGCTCTTTCCCCATCCCGCTTCCCTTTGAAATTACCCGCTGACAATCTCCCAGTCAAAATCTGGAAGCCCGACGAGAAGGCCACGCCGGAGAGCCACCCCCTCGAATGGACACCTTCTCTTGCGCACCGCAAGTTTTAGAAAAAAAAGGTGACCAGCATACACACACATTGGGTTGGAGGATTATCATTTTATAATACTGTGATCAGGCATGCATCCCGTGTGCCCGATGAATGCCACGTTGCGCACGCCCTTGACCATCTGTCTAGCTACTACTACTGTACATATATCTGTCTCTCATACACCAATACCCAGCATCCTCAGCTCGGCATCATCTCGCAGTGCCATCTTGACTTCGTCGTCGGCGATAGCCAAACGGAGCTTATTCGACCGCTCTGCCTTTTGGCCTTCGAGGTTGACCAGGCCTGCTGCGACAAGCTCGAGGGCCGCCGTGTGAATGTGCCCAGGACGACCCATGTCGCGGGCCTGACCAGCTCTGGTGCCGCCGGGGAGGAGATGGGACAGTCCTGGGTTGGACGGCGGGGCGCGCAGGTTTGCACGGTGCAGCTCGTCGAGCGTCTCGCCGAATGTGGTCTCGGCCAGGCCGCTCCTGCGGATGCGGAGGAGCAGGGCCGCCAGGAGGAGCTTGGACATGAGAGGCAGGCTCTTGAGGTGCTGCTGGATCGGGTTGGTGGTGGCCTCGTTGATGGCCTTTTTTATGGTAGCAATAGTGACTCTCCCCGTGCGTGGCTTGGCGGCGTCGTCGGCGCGGCCAGTCTTGCTGGGCGTCGTGGGGTCACCCTGGACGTCGCCCTCGGCGATCTCCACGGCACGGCGGCATATGTCGAGAGCGCGGCGGGCGTCTCCGCTGACAGCGGCGACCTTGCGACTGGCGAATTGAACGGCGTCTGGGTCCACAACATTGCCCGAAACACCCTCTAAGCGTGACTGGATGATCTTCATGAGCTGCTCGTGATTGTAGCCGGGGAATGTGATGCGGGTCAGGCCGAGACGACTGCTGATCTTGTTGCTGAGCGTGCGCTCGGGCAGATCCATAGTGTTGGCAACGGCGAGGACGATGAGGCGGCTGTGGCGCAGGGTGGGCCAGTTGAAGAAGTTGTACATGACGGCCTGGTTCTTAGTGACGAGCTGGTCGAGCTCGTCCATGAGAACGACGCAGGGGGTGCGGCGGGGGCTGGGGTTACTGAACTCGCGCTCAAGCAGGTCGAGGGCCTGCGAGGGGCTTGCGCGCTGGCCCTTGAGCGCCTCCCACAGCAGTGTGTACGACTGGTGCGGGTCTGTGATCTTCATGCCGTTGATCTCGACAAAGATAAAGTCGTCGAGCTCGTCGGCGTTGACCGAGTCCTCGAGCCGGCCAATGACCTCGCGCACCGTCGCCGTCTTGCCCGTCCCAGGCGTCCCCGAGATGTAGATGCAGTTGCCCGTGCCGTCCGAGATAGACGCCTCCAGGTGCGAGTACACGAGGGAGAACTCGCCCTCGCGGCACGGCAGGCTCGTCGGCACGGCTGACACGTGCAGCCGTGTACGGGCAAGCTGGAAGGGTGACGACTCGACGTTGCTAGGAGATAGCGTGCGCGTGGCCAGCGGTGTGAACTCGAGCATCTTCCTTCCCCTGTTGTTATTCATTAGATTCGATTCGGCCAACAAACAAGCACATCCCACGCAAGACAAGACGCATACATGTGTGCATATAAATGAGTGCACATACCTCTTTCTCGACCCCGGCGTCGCTGTTCCTCCTCGTTTCGAGTGTGGCGTCGTGGCACTGCTGCCTCGGCCCGTCTTGGAGGGCGTCTCGGGATAGAAGGCATCGTCTTCGGGCGACTGACTGCGTTGCTGCCGGCGGCGCCTTCGTGTCGCCTTTGTGCCTTGCTTGACCAGGTCGATCACCTTGAAGACGTCGGCGCTGGTCTGCAGCATCTCCTCCCACACAAACTCGCTCGTGTACGATGCCGTGCGCGTGTTGCAGCCCCGGCGGCAAACAAACGTCTTGCCGTAGTCGGCCGACTGGCGCGGAATCT
This sequence comes from Geosmithia putterillii, assembly GCA_900188575.1. Lineage (NCBI taxonomy): Eukaryota > Fungi > Ascomycota > Sordariomycetes > Hypocreales > Bionectriaceae > Geosmithia > Geosmithia putterillii. The sequence continues at coordinate 272,083 of FYEU01000317.1, forward strand.
TCCCCGAGGGGTACTGTCGCAGAAAGCCGTCAAGCGACGTCACCTTGGCTTTGCCATTGATGGACGCCAGCGGGTTGATGTCCCACGAAGGGGTTATATAGAGTTCGTTCTGTCAGAGACACACAGGTGGTTAATCCAAGGGGTTCCGGGGGCGACAAGCTGTCGCTCAAAAGAATCAACGTGTCTGTCTGGGAGAAACAGGGGACGTCTGGCTTGCTCACCCAGTAAAAGTCGGACCGCCTCTTCTCCTTGTTGCGAATCTCCTGGTCCGTCGAGAACCACATAAAGTTGGCGGCCATCTCGCCGTCGTCGTCGGCAAACTCGCATATCAGGCCTACCCACGCCTCGTTGGAGCCCTCGGCCTTGAGCAGCACGCAGTCGCCCACGCGGCACTCGAAGCTGCCTATCCGGGCCCCCACAATCTTCTCGCCGGTAACCTTTCTCCTCTTGCGCTCGCCGGTGCCGTCGTTATCATCGCTGCCGTCATCGTGGCCATCGCTGCGCTTGGGCGGCGGCGCCTGGCCTTCGTAGATCCACTCCCATGGCAGGTCGTCGCTGCCGAGCTCGTCATCTGAGTCTTCCCGGGAGACGCCCTTGGGGACGTTTCGTGGCGTCCGGCGCGGCGACTCGGTTTCCCGTGAAGGGACGGTCTGGGCGGGCATCGCGGTGTGGGTTTTTTGCGGCCTCGATGTTGTTTCTTCTTTCTTTCTCTTTCTCTTCCTTTCCTTGCCCCTGCCTTCAAGAGACCCGTTGGACCACCCTGAAGTCATTTACGCGCCAGGGAGACGCGTCGTAGAGTGGCTCTCCCTGGCGGCATGCTTATGTGCATATCCTCGATTTATGCATAAATCAGACTGTGCTTCCCACCTCGACCTACACAATGAGCTCTTCTTCAGGGTATTATTTGATAATGATAAGAAAAGCGAGACTATATGTACTATAATAGATACAACACGAGTCGTTTTTTCCTCAAAAGTACTGCCTTGTGCACGTGTGGCGGCTCCAGTATCGACTCAGAGTCAATTTGATGGACATCGAGGACATATTAGTCGCCAGCTTCAATACGTTCTATAACTCCCGATACGACTGCGAGCCACGATATATCAGATGATGTATGAGTTTATATACATTGTGATAGCCCGGGAAAATAATCCTAGAAAGAAGATGATCAATTGTTAGTCGTGCAGCTGTGCTTGGTTAGCCCGAGTAGCAAACACGGCCGCAAACGCACATCATCTCCCACGAATACAAGCTCACATTGTCTATATTCCCTTGAATACCAGAAATCCAGCCCCAACGGCCACTATACATTATTACTCATAGTATCAATATAGCCTGTGTAACACAGAAGAAAGCCATACTAGTATTAAAGTGCGGGCATAAGAGCCCTGCGTCATTGTTCACATCACTCCCCATCATCAAACGAGCCAGTTAGTAGCTGCCTTCTATCACTTGACTGATCAAAGCTGCCAGTCCGTCAAGACCCGATACTTAATCAGCTCCAGGATACCAAACATATTCCTTCTCTCTTACTGTATCGCCATCCTCCCCTTCACACTGTCCTCCCTCTGCATTCCACCTCGACCAAACCTCTCCCCGCCCGTTTCCAATCATGAACATGAATCGCCCATCAAACGGCTGGGCCATGCCCATGGGCAGGACCCTCGCCCCGGTGGCAGTGGCACAGAGAATCCCGGCCAGGAAGTTTGCCCCCTCGGTCAAGATGCCATCCGTCCAGCAGCTGGTGGGCCAGAGACGGCACAACACCTTGCAGCAGCACGAGTACTTGACTGAGCCTCCCAAAGATGAACGACTTTTCGAGGTACCTATCCCACCCCTGCCCTCCGTTTAGCCTCTCCGCCGCAGATTCTCCCCTCCTTCAGATGTTGATGTTAAGAGTTTCAGGCCCGTCTGGTCATTGCCGGAGAGAGCCTTGTTCCCGAGGGACTTGGTAGGGATCTCCTTGATGAAATATGCCTACAATGCCGAGTCTGGATCATCCACGGCAACAAGCAGACCTTGGACATCAAGAGCCGCACGATGCCTGGCCTCCGCCAGGCCATGCAAACGCTCAACTGGGCCATTCATAATCTTCGTCTGACCGGAAAACCTCATGGCGCGTCCGCTCTGGACGAAAAAGCAGCTTTGGCGGAAGACGATCTTTTGACCGAGAGCGTCCACCCGACGGAAAACACCATTGTGGCTGGAGGCGCCCCCTTGACTGAAGGTATCCTCTCGACCGAGAGCGCCCTTCCGGCTGAATATTTTCCTTCGGTTGCTACCACTCCCGTTGTTGAGGACACCACCGTGGCCAAGGACGCCCCGGAGGTCAAGAATGCTTCCGGGGTCAGGGACGCTTCCGAGGGTTCAGATGCTCTCCCGGTTGAAAGCGCTCGTGCGGGTAAGGGCGCCTCCTCGACCGAAGGCACCGATGCGAGTGCCGTGGAATAAGGAAAGACGAAACAGGCTGGGATTTTGCTTTTGCTTTTGCTTTGTTCTCAGCTACACTATTAATGCAATCTGAGTTGATCGTATCGACATAATATGATTGTTCACAGCCTTCCTTCATGCTACCTTTCCATCTTTCTTTTTTGTCGTAATCGCCTCCGTACCGCCCTTATGCCTTTTGTGCCTGTGCGCTTTGCTGGCTAGCCATGATCTTCTGTCGCAAAACTGCAGACACTGTCAGCCCTTGTTCGGGTAAAACTGCACAGCCGGGTCCCGTGTGCAACTATACCTTCTTCAATCGTGCGGGCGTTGGTCTGTTTCCGCGAGATGATGAGCTCGAGGTCCTTGAGGTTGGCCGTCAGCTCGTTGACCTTGTTGTCGTAGAACTTCTCGGCAGATTTCAGGTCCTGTTCCTCATTCCATACTAGGTCAGCCGTCTTGGTTTCGTGTATTCCATGTGCGTGTGGTTAGTTTCCCTTGCCTTGTCAACGAGAAAGCCGGTTCCGACGTCGACCAGCACTCGGTCGGTGTTTGTAAGCTCGCCGCGAACGTAGAGAGAGTTGGTCAGGGGTACGAGGACAGAGTTGGATCCTGTATTATTTCGGCACAGCAGTCAGCATATTGCAGTGGGACAACGTCGTCCCATCTCTGGGGGCGGGGAGGCAACGCACCTGACGAGGCGTTCTTGCGGGCCCGGACCGTCCCGAGGCAGTCTTTGAATTTGTTCTGGGCACCGTGCAGTTGTGAAAACGACGTGGTCAGGTGCTCGAGCTCTTCATCGAGCTGCTTCTTGACCTGGGCGAGCTGCTCGGGCGCGAGGGTGTCGAGGTTGACTGTTGGGGTCGGGACAGGTCAGCTCTTGACCGCAAGACACTGGGCGGTGGGAAAGGTGGGCAGCTCATTGACTCATACCTGTTTCTTGACCTGACATGGTTGTGGGCGAGCGGGCTGTGGGGGGTTGGGAGTGGAAGGATGGAAGTTGGAGAGGTTGTAGGAGGAGCTTCCAGTTCTTGGAGATGCGACGCCGCCCCTCCACATAGTGATATTTCGACCAAGGTGGGGGTGGTGCGCGTGGTGCGCCAGCGCAGATCCGCATCTTGAACCGCAATTCTCGCTTGAGTCAGTCCATGCACTCAACAAAAGCATGCAAAACAGGTAGAAATTCTTTAGAGTACCCCTATTTGCACAAAGGCATTTCAGTATTCGTAAAACGCCCTTAAGGATTTTGCGCGATACTGGTGGGAAAGAATTAGAAAGCGCACCTTCCCTCTGGTATTGCACCTTCTTTTTATACTGCTGTTACCTCCCTTTTATACCAGCTGTGCCCCGTAAAACCTTCTTCTTTGATCCATATTGCGCGAATAGGGAGTACGAATAAGGGAATTTTTATACAAAAATACAAGATAAGTGTATAATAGCGAGGACTAGTAATTTTACAAAGATACAAAGGTTGTGGTACAACGTGAAACAAAGAGGTTGCTGTGCAACTTTCTAGAGCTTCTCCAGCAGACCTCTCAAATAGGCCGGCGCTGCCTCGAGTGGGATGTTCTCCTTCACAGAGAGCCTCCTGCACTGGATTTCGCAGGTGCCCTTTTCCTTCCAACCCTTTCCGAGGATGATGGTGACGGGGTATCCAGTCAGCTCCGCGTCCTTCATCTTCCACCCAAAGCCCTGCTTTCGGTCATCCAGGACAACATCGAGAGGAGCCTCGGAGCGGCTGCCACTCTGGGCCAGTTGGTCATAGAAGTCGAGAGCACCTTGCTCCGTCTCAGCAGACGAGGTGGGAATGACGATGGCCTGGAACGGCGCAATAACGCTGGGCCAATTCAGTCCCTTCTCGTCGGCCAGGTGCTCGGCGACAGTGCCAAAGATGCGCGAGATGCCAATCCCGTAGCAGCCCATCTGTACGGGGACCGGCTTGCCGGGGGCCTCGGGCGGGGATACGCGCGCGTCAAGGGGCTCCGAGTAGCGCGTGCCGAGGTAGAAGGTGTGGCCAAGCTCCAGGGCCCGGTCGATCCTGAGTGAGCCCGAGTCGCATCGGACACAACCATCGCCATCTGCGAGGCGGAGAAGGTTTAGGCTGGAGCCGTTCTCGGCCTGCGTGACTGTAGACTGCTCGAGGCCAGTAGCGAACTCAGTCGGGACGATATCATGTGACTCTGAGAGCTTCTGGACAAAAGGAGCCAGTCGCGAATCGACAACGTTCACCAAGCGCACCGGGTCGGTACCGTCTTTGGGCACAGCCCCCAAAGCGTCCTTCCATATGGGTAGCACATCGCCTGTTAGAGCAGTGTCGAGCTCAGGTACCAATGCCTTCACGGCATGGATGTTGACATCATCGGGCGTGATATCTTGACGGGGCTTGTACAGCCACGCGTTGACCAGCGTCTTTCGGTCCTTAGTGATGCCACGCCACACGCAGACACTCGAGGGGGTGATATCACCGGTCTCGCTGGGCGGTGCCGGGCGCGAGGCCGCAACCTCGTCGTTAGCAGCGTAGCCACAGCTGTCACACTTAGCCACCGTGTCGGAACCAATGGCATGGGCGAGGAGATACTCGTGGCTTAGATCGCCGCCCATGTCCCCGGAACTGGCCTCAGCCACGATGACGGGCAACTTGAGCTCCTCGAATATGGCTTTGTAGGCTGCCACAGTGTCCTGGTATGACTGGAAAGCGGCCTCGTACGTCATGTCAAAACTGTACATGTCCTTCATGAGGAACTCGCGGGACCTAAGCAAGCCATGGCGGGGCCTAATCTCATCTCGATATTTGCGTGCTGTGCGGAGGGGTCAGCGGGTATGTCCACACACATAGCCATGAAGGATGACACTGACTGATTTGGTAGAGCTTTATCGGGAGGTCCTTGTAAGACTTGAGTGTCTTTGCCACCATGGTAGTGATCTCCTCCTCATGGGTCGGAGACAACATCAGGGCGGCATCCTTGCGGTCACGGAGACGGAAGAGCTGTGTCGGGTCAGCCAGGATGTCCAAGTGGTAGTGTCAGAAAGGTACCCTTACTTCGGATGCAACATTCTCTAACCGGCCACTCTTGCGCCAGAGTTCCTCTGAGGTGATTGTTGAGAGTGAGAGGCGTGAGGCTCCTTTTAAATGGTCAACGAGTCTTCCTGCCAAGCGAGGTGAGAGGAGGGAGTAGGACTTACCGAGTGCCTGCATATGCTTGTCTACCAGCTTTTCAATCTTGTCCTGCACTCGGTTTCCCAGAGGGAGCATTTGAAATATACCGGAGTGAGCCTATATGGGAGTGAAAAGAAGAGTCAGTCATTGTGTAGGCAATTATGAGAAGCACTACGGCACATACCTGTCGCAAGAAACCAGCGCGAACGAGCTTCTCATGTCCCGCTAAGAGGCAGTCAGTCATAATTCCAAAAGCCTTGGCCAATAGATCCCGGTGGTCTTACACTCCTCCTGGGAGGCCGTCATTCCACCTGTAGGAACCCATATCGATGACAGAGTCGACCTCGGGGGGGCGGTGCTATGTAAACGCGCTGTCCATGAGAACGAGGGTACGATCCGGGACGATGATTTCTGGGAGACGATTGTACGGCCAGGGGAAAGAAGCCTGGATGCCATTATGATTCCCGAGACTGCTGAGCAAACATGCCAGAGGAAACTGGGTCGGCCAAGTGAGTTGCCTAGAGAACAGGATGACTGATCCAAGCAAATCTGTCGACACAGAGGAAGGGGATGGAGTTTGAGAGGTCGGCAGCTTGCATCGGACGTGATCCGAGATATGGAGAGTACGTACCTTGACCAATTTCACGTCTCTCCTGTGGCGGTGCGCTTGAAGGACGAGAAGCCATATGTGGCGCAGAACTTACGTCTTGACCGGCTTTGGGGCGCGTCAAGCGGCGTTTGGGCGCTCTCTAGGTACGTACCGCACTAAAAAAGCCTGGAGAGAGACCCCTAGCGCGCTGGAGTGGGGCCAAAGCCGTGCAGTCTCAAAAAAAAGTTGTCGATAATTTTCATCTCTTACCCAGACTCGAGGTGCGATATCATCATTTTTCTTCACCTTGGAAATCTGGTATCATGGCCAAGCCAAACAAGAAGGGAGGCAAGGGCCCCAAGGGACCTCGTGGCCCCAGCTTCAACGAGACAGCTCTGACCAATCTCACCTCGAAACTTGACCAGAACCTCAGCAAGGGAAGTGATCACAAGCGCAAGCAGCCGCCTACCAACGACTCTGCCAACCAGGACCACAAGAGGCCGCGCAACTTCAGCAAGGGCCCCTCGAAAGGGCCCTCTAAGCCCTCCCCGGCAAAGGGGAGCAAGGGAACCGACAAGTCTCTCATGGATGAAATTCGGGCGCTCGGCGGTGACGAGGAGGATCTGGCTCTCATCGAGGACATTGATTCATCTGACGAGGAGCTGGTCAAGGGCGACAATGCGCCACTTGATAAGAAGTTGAAGGCCGAGCTTGCCGCGTTCTCAAAGAACCTAGGATTCAGTGAATATCAGCCTAGCGAGGCCGGCGACAGTGAAGATGATGCTGGCCAGGAAGACGAGGAGGGCGATGACCAGGACGGAGAAGCGGAGGGTGACGAGGAAGAAGAGGGCGATGACGAGGAAGCCGATGAGGATGAGACCTTTGAGAACGAGAGGCAAGCCCACCGCCACGCCGAGAACATGGTTTGTTACTATTCCCCTCCCCTCTCACCCGCTTGAAACGCCCTTCTTAACCGCAACTAACCAGACGCCATCAGACCTTTGAGCCGAGGGCGGATTGGCATGCCACCAAGCTGTCCAAGCTACCCGCACCCTCAAGCGACCAGGTTGGTCCGTTCTCGGGGGCCATAGACGCCCTCAAGAGCTACGCTAAGGAGCTCCTCGAGGGTGACTCGGAAAAGTACAGGACCAGCGTCTTTGCCTCGTCGTCTCACAAGTTCCTGGCCACCATCATGACCTCCGGTACCCTTAACGACAAAGTCTCAGCCCTGACTCTTGCCATCCAAGAGTCTCCCCTGCACAACATCAGGGCCTTTGACACGCTCATGAACCTCGCCTCTAAAAAGAGCAGGGCCCAGGCTATCGGCGCCATTGGCGCTATTGTTGATATGCTGGGTCCCGGTGTTGTCTTGCCCGCCGACCGCAGGCTGCGGACCTTCCAGACACAGCCTGGTCTGATTGGCGTTCTACAGAAGACGTCGACTAGGTCATGGCGCTCTGGCCAGCCTCTTCCCGGGAAGTTGACGCCCGCGCATCTCATCAGCTGGGCGTACGAGGAGTGGCTCAAGGACACCTACTTCAAGATTCTGCAGCTGCTCGAGGCCTGGAGCTCTGACGAGATTGAGTACTCGCGCTCGAGGGCTCTCGACTTCATCTACGGCCTGCTCAAAGAGAAGCCCGAGCAGGAGGCCAACCTTCTCAGGCTCCTCGTGAACAAGCTTGGCGATCGCGACCGCAAGATTGCGTCCCGCACGTCGTACCTGCTTCTGCAGCTCCAGACATCGCATCCCGGCATGAAGCCCATCATCATCCGCACAGTCGAGCAGGAGATCCTGCTCCACCCCTCCCAAGACCACCGCTCAAAGTACTACGCCATCAACACCCTGAACCAGACCATCCTTAGCACGAGGGAACCAGCCATCGCCGAGCACCTGATGCAGGTCTACTTTGACCTCTTTGTCACCCTGCTTAAGGCTGGCAGCCTCGGCATCTCGCTCCAGACAGACAACGACGACCCCGCTGGCGCTGAGAAGGAAATGAAGAAGATGTCGGCGAAGCCCGGCAAGGCCCCTCCCGCCACCCAGGCAAATGCGAAGCCCATTGGGAAGCCCACTGGGAAGCCCACTGGGAAGGGGAAGCCCACTGAGCAGGAGATTGAAGCAGCCGACAAGCTGGTGTCTGCCATCCTCACTGGTGTCAACCGTGCCGCGCCATTCGTCGGTGCGAACGATACTGTGTAAGTTCCTGCCTAACCCCCTCCTCCACGCCGGATTCTACCTGCCAAGTTGAGAGACTAACGAACGAGTGTAGCATGGAGAAGCACATGGACACTTTGTTCAAGATTGCGCACTCGGCCAACTTCAACACGGGCATCCAGGCCCTACTGTTGATCCAGCACCTCTCTACGGTGAGGAGCTTAGGGACCGACCGCTTCTACCGCACAATGTATGAGTCCCTGCTGGACCCCCGCCTGGTGTCATCATCAAAGCAGGCCCTGTACCTCAACCTCCTCCTCCGCGCTCTCAAGAACGACCTGGACGTGCGTCGTGTAAAGGCATTTGTCAAGCGCATGCTCCAGATTACCCACCTCCATCAGCCGCCATTCATCTGCGGTCTTCTCTACGTCGTGGCACACTTGAGGCGGACGTTCCCTGACCTGGACACGCTGATAAATGAGCCCGAGGAGTCGATATTTGACGACGAGCCTGCCGAGAACCGGCCAGTGTACGACGGACGCAAGAGGGACCCGGAACACAGCAATGCTCAGCGAAGCTGTCTCTGGGAGATGGTGAGTCTCACAGTTCTTCCACCTTTACAGCCACCTGAAATCACGTACTGACCTTTATTTGTCTCTTATAGTTGCCAGTTCAAGTGCATTACCACCCTTCCGTAGCAGTCTTTGCGAACGCACTTACGGACAAGACGCGCGAAGTGTCCAAGCCCGACCTCGACAGCCACTCACTCATCCGCTTCCTCGACAAGTTTGTGTACAAGGAGGCCAAGTCCAACGAGACGTCGCGCGGTGTCTCCATCATGCAGCCTCTTAAGGCGACCAGGGACGAGGGTGACATTTGGCTGGGACGCCGCAGCGCCACGGGCTCGGGCATCACAGCTGTTAACTCGGCGGCCTTCAAGGACAAGAAGTCCGACGAGGTGGCTGCCGACGACGTCTTCTTCCACAAGTACTTTGAGCACGTGTCCAAGGAGTCTCGTGGCAAGAAGTCTGGTGCTGCTGGGAAGGCAGGCGAGGATGAGGGTGAGGACGAGGAGGATGAGATCTGGAAGGCTCTCGTCTCTTCGCGACCTGACGTGGATGGCGATGCAGACTCTGAGGGCTTCTCTGACCTGGACCCTGAGGACATGGCCTCGGACGGCGACGAAGAGGACGACGAGCCTGTGGATATTGAGGGAGACTCTGAAGACGACGACTCGGACATGGGCGGCGTGGATATTGAGGGCTCATCAGACGAAGGCGGCGACGAGGGCCTGGTGTCTGCCCTGCAAGAAGACGAGGAGGAGGCCAGCGAGGTGGACGAGGCCAAGGAGAAGAGGGACAAGCGCAAGGCGCGCCGCAAGGAGCTCAAGAGCCTGCCCATGTTTGCCTCGGCGGACGACTACGCGCAGATGCTTGGAGAGGAGGAAGACGGGCAGTTTTAGACCAGGGGAACTTTGTTGGAAACATGCATATGTGGAAGGAGAAAAAAAGGGGCGGTTACAATACTCTTCATTTACCTGTTTATACAATGTCATATTATCATTTTCGAGCTCTGCGTCCAACCATTGAACCATCACATTTGCTACGAGGTGACAGTAAGCCCTTGATGAAGCATGGTAGGACATGTCTGGTAGATAGTACTCTGTAGTATTGCTCGTATGTCCGTGGAAGCACGTCATGGCTCTCACCGAGGCAGAATCAGGGTTTGGTGCATAGATGTTCAGGGCGGTGTTCGCGAATATGCAATTATGCGGGGACCCTTGAACCTCGGCCAGAATGTGCTCCTTGCCCCCCCCCCCCCTGGTGCCGAGTTTAGTAAACCGCGCCGCGCCTCGTCTGTATTCTTTGCTACAGGCATCTTCGGACTGAAGGAATATCGCTGAGTGTCCCTCAAACTCTCGACGAGAAAAGAGAAAGCAGCAGCCATGTTCAAGCAGCAAGTGGGACGTCGCGTGGGCCAGACGGCGTGGCGTTCGTCGTGGCGAGCTACGCAGCGGCGAGGATACGCCGAGGGCAGCAGCAGCCAAGGTAACCAACAAACATTCTTCTCCCGGTTGCTCTCTTCTATGGATAAAATTACTAACTGGTTGTTCTCCTCGGCAGCAGCATCTGCCGCAGCCCCCTCCGGATCGAGCGGTTTCCGACGCGGCCTGTCGATTGCGCTCCTCGGGGCGACGTTCACGACTCTCGGCGCGGTGGGCACCTGGAAGGCCCTGTCGTCGCAGGGCATGGGCTTCTACTCGGACGAGGATAGTTTGCGTGTGTACACGCCCGACGAGGCGGACGCCGAGGCGCGCCAGGCCGAGGAGGTGATCAACGCACACCCGTTGGTGGCGGAGCTGCGCCAGCGATCGGACCTGAGCGAGTCGCGGCCGCACATGAAGATGCCGGGAGAGTACCGGTCGCGCAGCCTGACTGGCGGGGCGCTCCTGGGGACGGGCAAGGTGACGGTCCCGCCGTACGCTTGGGGCGACGCCAACGGCCGCGAGATGGTGGCCGTCCTGCACGTCGGCGACGACCTCTGCGGCCACCCGGGCATTGTGCACGGCGGATTCCTCGCCACAATCCTCGACGAGGGCCTCGGTCGGTGCACCTTCAAGGCGCTACCGCATAACATCGCTGTCACGGCCAACCTCAATGTCAACTACCGCAAGCCGACGCCCGCGGGGACCTTCCTCGTGCTCCGCGCCGAGACGACAAAGGTCGAGGGCCGCAAGGCTTGGGTGAAGGGACGCCTTGAGCAGCTTGTCGGCCCAGGCGAGACGCCCACCGTCTTTGCCGAGGCTGATGGCCTCTTTATCTCGCCTAAATACGCTGCTGTGAGTCCATACCACCCTGAAATGGTTGATCTATATAATGCTGACCCCCTTGTTCGTAGGTGATGCCTCGCATTGCATAGGTGCTTAGATGAGTTGATTGTGTTTAGTATAGTGCAGATCCAGCATCGGGTGCTGCGATAATGTTGGCAGGGAACCAAGAGAAGGAGCACTGGTTAGACTTGCAGTGTTTCCTTGACCATTTCACATAGAGTACCATAGAGTACCATATTAGAATATCGTGGCATAAGAAGTACTTGTAATATTTCATGTGCCGACCCAGGAGATCTGCACCATGACGACTTCGTGTTGGATGCAACCAGTATTCCTGCACGTATGAGATGCTGCATGGAGGCATGGAATGCCGATGGCCACCATTGCTATGACTACCTAGGAGTAGTAATGCTAGTAGTACCGGAACGTCGGCCAGAAAAAGCGGTCAAGGCGTCGGTTCGTCGCGTTGTCGTGGCCCGGGGAGTTTATCGGTTTTATCGGCAGTATTATAAGCGTGAAGTTGATCATCTTATGGAGTTGGAACTGGAACCTGGTACTCGCACATGTACTCCAAGGCCCTGCGCTCTGACTAGCAGCAGCAAATGTGACGCGCGGCACAGACTATGCCCCTGCGTCCATGGGCCCTGACACCTCAAAACTGGTCGGCATCATCGTACTCTGATGGAAAGAGCGAGGGAGCGAGAGAGAACAGGAAAGAACAACTTACATAAAACGAATCTAGGGGGTGAGAAATGCAATGGGTGATCGGCAACGTGCCTTCTCTCTTTGATATCGATACTAATGCATCTTGGTATTACTTGCAAGTCGTTACGGCAGTCTTAAGTCTTAGCATTTGTTAGCTCCTTCCTTGTTGCGTATGCCATTCCCCCCCTCCATGCCGCCATGCCCCTCTGCTGCTGTGGCTCGCTCTGCCCCTCCACTCTGCTGCCCCTCCTTGGCTTCCCCCCCTCCTCCTCCAGTTCAATTATCCCTCCCTCCTGGCCAACTGTCCTAAAACCTTGATTTCCATTTTTCTGCCTTCTCCTCTTCTACTCCCCAAGAGTCAATTCCTGACCTACATACATCCTTCAACTTCAACTTCAACATATCCCACCAAACTCTAC
>FYEU01000317.1:284519-321848 GCA_900188575.1 Geosmithia putterillii
CCAACTTCTTGGCACGCCCACGCTTCCCCTCCCCCACATGACGAGAATTGCTGGGATCTAATAACTAACATGTGTCGATAGCAACATCACTTGGCACCCTTCGCTCTCGCGCAAGGAGCGCACTGAGCTCCGCAAGCAGCAGGGCCTCACCCTCTGGCTCACCGGCCTGTCCGCCTCGGGCAAGTCTACCGTCGCCACTGCTCTCGAGCAGCACCTCCTGCACCTCGGCGTCCCGGCCTACCGTCTCGATGGCGACAACGTCCGCTTCGGCCTGAACAAGGATCTTGGCTTCTCCGAGAAGGACCGCAACGAGAACATTCGTCGCATCTCCGAGGTTAGTCTACACACACTCACACCACTTCACTCCCTCTGTCTCCCTTTGCAGCACTTTTTTGCTTGCCTGCTTGCCTGCAACACATCACCGTGCCTAGTATAGCACATGACTGACTGGCTGTCCCCAAATCATCACAGGTCGCCAAGCTCTTTGCCGACTCCGCCACCATTGCCATCACCTCCTTCATCTCCCCCTACCGGGCGGACCGTGACCTGGCCCGCAAGCTCCACGCCGAGACCGGCCAGGACGACCAGGCCCTCCCCTTTGTCGAGGTCTACGTCGACGTGCCCCTCGAGGTCGCCGAGCAGCGCGACCCCAAGGGTCTCTACAAGAAGGCCCGCGCCGGCGACATCAAGGAGTTCACCGGCATCTCGGCCCCCTACGAGGCCCCCGAGAACCCCGAGATCACCATCAAGACCCACGAGAAGTCGGTTGAGGAGTGCGTCGCCCAGATCACCGAGTGGCTCGTCGCCAAGGGCTACATCCCCAAGTCGGCTTAAGCGAAACCAACTTACCACTCCACCTTGACCACATGAACGGCACTATTTATACATCACGGGAGATCTTGGGATCTAGAGAAAAGCAATCTAGCGTGTGCGTCTCGTCTTGGCCGGGTAAATAAAGCCTCGACAGCGTCACATGTATACGAATCTTTCATTTGTTTTGAAACATTGGGAGGGCATCGTTACCTTTTTCCAATATGAAATATATATAAAAACCAATACAGAACAAGCAAAAACTGATACCAACAAAAAAAGACCATCATCGAGATATGCGTTTCATGCTATTCGCTGCACCCTGACTTGTATAGCGAGAGGCTACGAGGCCTCTCTTACATTGTTCTCTGGCCCATTTGGCCATCCATCTTCTATCCTCACTTTTGCTCCCAGGCCATACATCCAACAAGGTTTCCCGTGCCTCCTTCTCAAGGGAATTCCAGCTCGTAAAAGACATAGGCTGTGTACTCGTTGCCCTCGCCGGTGCCGAGACCTGCAGCAGCCATCTCAGAGCTCATAGCGGCGTCGTCCTTTGTGATCTTTCCGCGCTTGTCCCTGCCAAAGGCATTGCCTCCGAGGTACGAGTACTGCGAGTCGAGGGCCGTCTTGACCTTTGGTGCGGCCTTGGTTGTGGTCTGTCGGGAGTGTGTCAGCCATGGTTCCTTTGAGCTGAAGGGAGAGAAAAGGAGGGAGGTTAGAAGTTAGAAAGGGCCTACCTTGATAAGAGCAGTGACGTAGTCGAGGGGAAGACCGTAGCGGAGGACGGCCTCGACAAAAACACGCAGCGTCATGACGTGGATCCAGGCCATGACGGACTCGCTCCACCCCGTGCGGGCGATGCGCAGGGCCTCGCCGCAGACCTTGCGCTCCTCGCCGGCAACGCGGTCGAGCTCGCGCTGCTCCTCCTCACGCCCACCCTCGACGTACGTGTACTGCCGGGGCGTCCACTTCTCCTCGCGGCACTTTTGGACAAAGTCGCCGCTGTGCTTCTTAAAGGTGGCGACGGCGAAGAGGATGAACTCGTCGTCCGAGGCGACCTCGGAGGCGGAGCGGGGCACCACCATGGGAGCAAGGGACTCGTACGACTTGTAAAAGTCCTTTTTGGCGTTTTTGGGCACCACTATGAGGTGCGTCTCGATGTATTCCGACTCCTGGACCAGGATTGACGGGTCGACGATGGGGGTCAGCGACTTGGTGGCCAGGTTACCTCTGTGTGTCTCGCATGTCAGCATATGTCCATATAATCTTGCCGTGTCTTGTCTTGTGCGATTGCGAAGAAGGAGGGGTTTCTTACGTCTGACGGCGCTGGAGGGTGGCCAGGTTCGTCTTGACCGAGTTGTACTGGTTGACCTTGGACTTAACATCGTTGTCTACCGTCGTGAGCTCCTGTTGGGGATGGGTGTCAGCTGTCTGCGCCCACGAGTCGGTCGTCCGGTGGAGAGACGGACCTTTGTCAGGGTGTCTATTAGCTCGCCGAGCGACTTGTCGGCACGGTACCGCATCTTGTTCCACGCAAAGTTATTGAGGTACTGTTCAGTCGGTTCTAGATTGATGGGGTTGAGCGTCAGCTGGGGGAAGAGGGAATTGGGTCGATCAATTCAGTTTGGGGGCTGGACTGACTGTCGTTGACCATCTTGTACTGGGCCAGACGGCCGGCGTCATTGCCCAGAATACTGGTGAGGGACTCGCCGACCCTGGCGACGACATTCTCGGCGATGGACTCGAGCTTGGCCAGGTCGTCGGCCTGCTGGACGAGGGCGTCGAGGGTGCCAATCTTGAAGTCGGGAACGTTGAAGGGCTGGACGGAGCCATTGTCGGGAGAGACGGTGGCGCTCAGCGACGAGATGGCATCGGCCTTGTCGCCCGAGTCAAAGGCCCCGAGAGGCAACGACACAAAGGCGTAGTGCGACGGCATGGCGGGCGGCTGGGCGTCGGGGCTGGAGATGGGGGTGACGGGGTTCGGTGCTTCAGGAGGAGCGGGGGGCGGCGTGGCGTTTCGGTCCTAAAGAGAAGACGAGGAGGAGAGGGGGCGATAAAGGAAAGGGGTGCCTGAAGGGTCCCTCTTTGTCACCGGCGCGAGCTGGTCTCGGATCAAGCCAGAGGGTGTGTGATGTGGCTTGCCAGGTCAATCGAGGTGTTTAGAGCGGGAGGGCAGCAACAGCAAGAGGCAAGTAGCAAGTACGAGTGACCTCAGCGCTGTCATCTGGAGAGGGACGAGCTGAGCCACACCTTCACCTTCCTCGGGTCTCGCCTTTTGACCGTACCTAGAGTAGCCTCCAGCCACACAAGACAAGGCAAGACAGGTAGGTGCCACCGAGCCAAGGTACTTGCCAAGGTACTTGCCAGGCCAGGGCACATGCGACGACAACTGACAAGACAATACAAGTGTGGCGCAGCTTCTGCAGGCTCTGGACCCCACGGCGGGCAGCAGAAGTCGTAATAATAAGCGAAACCAAAATCATTGCTAGCATTTTCGCTACCGTCGTCGCGTGGTTTCTCCAGCCTATTTGATACTTCCTCTCTTTTTTTTTTTTCCACTCACTCGGCATTCTCACGTCGGACAGCAGAGAGAGCCGCCCCCCCCTCCAGTCCTGGTGGCCGTCCCAGGCTTTCCACTGCTCTGGCAATTTACGCGCTCATTCGCGAGAGAGACAGAGGAAACTTGGGCGGTAAATCGTCCGAGCAGAGCTCAGTCAATCCATTCGATATTACGCATACCCAAGTTGCAGGCTACCGCGAGAGACAGCAAAAAAGTCCCGACACCCCGGCCGGTCTCCATTCTCTCGAATCCTCTCGGGCTCCCAGTCGTCGTCATCCTCCCGTCCAGTCATTTCCTCTGCCACACACCTTGGCACAGACCATCCTGTTCTTGTCTGCCGCCGTCGAGCCCTCGTCCGTCTCGCCTCGTCTTGTCCAACGTACACGCAGAGTCACACGCCTGCCAGCCTTCCAGCCTTTCGCAAATAGACCGCACCAATAACACTCGGTCTAGTCCCGTCTGCCTTGTTACGAGAGGAACATACATATCCATTGGAGGAGCATGCAGGCGGCGCAACAACGGCTCGAGTCTCACAGGAATCCGTCTCTGCCATGCCTCTGGACCCGCCGTGTATGTAATATTAGTAGCTTGTTCCAAGACTCTCCATCTCTCTACCTCTTTGCTCCTTGGTATCATCATAACCTAGCCGTAAGCTGACCCGGGACCCGGTCATCCTGCCCGCAGTATCCGGCTCGTCGCATGCGCCGCCCGTTCACGGACTCCTAGCTGGCGACTTCGAAGGTCGTCTCAACCCAAACGACTCACGACACGGTCCAACCACAGCTGCTGCTGCGGCTGCCGCCGCCGCCGCTGTTGCCTCTACCGTCCAAATCCCTCCCCCCGACGCTTCCGCAGCCTCGCATCACGCCACGACGGCGCTGTCCACCACCCACCACATGAACCGCGGGGCCCCGTCTCTCATGGACATGTCGTCGTCCGGCAACGGGGATGTCATCCACGCCCCGTCGCTCTCGAGTCCGCGCCGCACGACCAGCCATACCTCGTCCAATACGGTCGCCACCACCTCGTCCGGTCTGAATCCCCATGCCGACCCGTACCGAGGGCCCTCGACCGACTTTCGGGATGGCCGCGTGAGGAACCCGATCCCCAGCAAGCTGCAGAACCAAGCCAACATCAAGGAAGGCAATTTCTCCGTCATGCACATGGAGAGGTCCGGTGCCAGGCCTCCCATTGACGAGCGCGACCTGGCTGCAAAACGCTCCAGTGAGGCCACCCAGGCTGCCGCCATGGACGCCTACAGCAAGGGCTACCAACCGCCCAAGCGGATTCGACAGACCTGGAGGCCCTCAAGTCCGGATCACCACAACCCGCATCGCCAACAGCAGCATCAGCACCAGCAAGCACAACACCATCCTACCATCCCATACAACCGTCCGGTACCTCCTCCGATCCAGTATGCGACGCCACCGTCAGCGGGCCCGGCGGCTTCGGCGGCACCACCCAACAACTACAGGATGCCGCCAGGGCCCCTAGGTCCCCCAGAGGTCAAGGCCGAGCAGGCCCGCCAGCTGACATTTCTGCGCGGCTCGTACCCCATGGCTATTGTCGACCAGCTGTGCAAGGCAATTGCATACTTTGGCGGCATCCCCGACGCACCACCACCGGCTGATACGAGCGCATTCCCCGTCAGCAATCAGGGGAATGGCAACGGTGCCCTCCTGGTGGGGTGGCTGTCCGAGATCTTCCCCCCCGCAGACCCCTCGCAGCCGCAACCCTTTCCCTTCTCACGCAGCTCTCTCTCGGCATTAGGTGGTGTGGGGGACAACGATGTAGCGCAAGCGCAACAACCAGCAGCAGCAACGGCAACAGGCGGCGATGGGGAGCCCGAGGTGCCCGTACGGCGGGCGAGGGGGCGACCAAAGGGCAGCAAGAGTAGCAAGACGCGCAAGGACAAGGGTATGAAGAAGGGCCAAAGGGCGGCGACGAGCGGCGAGTACAACCAGGATGATATGGTGGCACAACAGCAGCAGCAACAGGACCCATACCAGACAGGTCGGGACCCCAACTCGGCAGATGGCCAGTCGGGCACCCCCGTCGTGAGAAAGCGCGGTCGACCCAAAGGCTCAAAAAACCGTCCCAAGCCGTCCGCGGTTCCGGAAACGCCACAAGATAACAACGAGGGCGAGAGTGTCACAACCGCGCAGACGAATGCTACGCCTCGAGACTTGCCGCCGCCAGCAGTGGCGCCTGATTCTCAGCAACTGCCGCAGCAACCGCAGCAGCACACGCAATTCAACGCCTCGCCATTTGCACAGCAGCAGCAACAGCCCACAAGCCAACAGAGGCCCGGCGAGGCCACACTGTCAATGCACGCGCAGAACTGGGCCGACCCGCCAGCGGTGACCGGCCGTCCAGATGGGCTGCCCAACGATCTGGCGAGCATGGACATGACTCGGAAACGCAGCTCTGACCAGCAGACGCACCAGCAGCACTATGGCAACATGGCGCAGCATCATGGCCTGCAGGCCCAGGGCGACTACCAGCAGTCCAAGCGACGACGCTTCAGCGGGGACGCACACCCCTCCCCGGCAGCAACCATGGTCCTTGACGCGGCAGCACATTCATCGGCTGGTAGCGTCGACGGCAGCGCGCAGAGTCCCCAGCAGCAGCACCAACAGCAGCAGCAGCAGTATAGACGCCAGCAACAGCAACAGGCCTTTCCCCCTCAGCAGCAGCAGCAACCCCAGCAGGGTTTTGCTCAACAGCAACAGCAACAGGCAAGACACCACCCCAACGGCGTGAAACCATTCGGCATGTCCCCCCAGCAGCAACAGCAACAGGGGTACTACTCGCAGCGTCCAGCAGGCCAGTTCGGGAACCAGCCGGGAGGGTTTGGCGGCGGCGGTGGTGATCCAGGTCAAGGTCCAGCCGGTCCTGGAGGCAACGGCCTGATGAACATGCCGTATGCGATGAGTGCATTGCAGCAGCAGCAGCAGGGTGGCGCATCGTCGGCCTCGCCTCCTGGGTTTGGCGGACCAGGAGGACACATGCAGGGCATGGACCGGCCGATACAGGAGAGCATGTATGACGTGTTTAACCGGCGATGATGTCTTGTCGTGTCGTAAGGAAGGAGCTGTTGTCAGGTTCTTTCCCCGGGGGAGTTGCTTACCTCCCAACCCATGCTATGGGTACTTTTCTTGGAACTGCGTCATATCCTTCTTTCCTTTTGGGAACTGCCGTCATGGATGGGTTGATGGGTTCTTCCTTAGTTTATATACCCCGCAAGGAAAAAAGCAAACAGCAAAAAAGCAAAAAAGTAGGCAAGGCAAACTAGTGGGGAGACGTGGTCATGAGAAAACTTGGTTTGATTTACTTTGGGATGGGGAGTTATTATCGGGCACAATCAAAAGGAAGGCAGAAAAGTTTAAAACATGTGTGTGTGTATCATTACGGGCGACGGAAAAAAAAGAGACATGTGGGCATGAAGCAAGAAAAAGGACATATGGGTTAGCATCAACAGCATTCACGAATCGAGCACAACAGTAGCATTTACGAGAACCAAGTACGGAGTACCGGTACAACAAATGAGGCAACAGCAATAGCAGAGTGAAAGTCGAGTTGATAAACAAGAATATATATTTTCGCTGACATTCGGCTCCCAACCCAAGCCAGCCGACCGCGTAAAATTCCCGCCCCCAAATACATACGACAACGCCAGAGATGCTACATCCGTCTTTTCCATCAAGGAAAGGAACAACAAGAGTATAAGAAGAGTAGACATGAAGAAGTAAGAAAAAAAGTATAGTGGACACCGCGTAGGTGATGACATGTTTGGTTTGGTATGCAAATACATGTAAGGGACAGAATGAAAGGTGTAAAGAAGGTATGTGTGTGTGCCAAGGGCAAAAAAGCTAAGTGGTATCATGTAGTAGTAAATGTAAGTAGAAGAGATGGGCACACACCTCCTGCACACACACACACACACACACTATTATACATGTATGCGTATATAATATCGATATGATCGTATGTGTATGCGTGTATGAGAGTGTGCGGGGTTGAGAGTGCAGAGTGCAGTGCAGAGTGCATGGGAGCTAATCTGCATCGTCGTCAGGCATGGTAGTGGCCGGCGGCCTCACACTGTCATGGAGCTTCCGGCCATAGGCCCACTCATCCTCGTCGTCAAAGTCCTCGTCGCGAATCAGGTCCAGCATGACCTGCTGGTTCCGCTTAATGTCCTGCGGTCGCCAGACGACACGCCTCTGGAGGATCGTGGCCTCAGCCGTCGTCACCCATATCTGCTGCAGGATGGGCAGATCATCGAGCAGAGCCTGGGCCTGCTCACGTGTCAGGGGGGCCATTGGTGCGGCGGCCGACGACAGGCTAGACGTGAGGATGGAGCTGGCCGCGGCCACGGGGTCGGTGGCGGCAGCGGTGCTGTTCTCCATCACAATACCTTCCATCATGGACCCGGTCGGGCTCCTTGTGCGGTGGAGGCTGCTGAATGATCCCCTGTTGTGGCGATTTTCTCGTGATGCTGATGGTACTGGTGTTGTTGCTGTTGCTGCTGCTGCCGACGCTGCTGATATTGAGGGGTCGCCGCCAACAGACTTCTTTCGCCCAAAGCTCATGAGGCCGCGGCGGGACTTGATGACAGGTGCGTCGGGAGACGACGAAGTGGCGCCGGTGGTAGACTGGTGCCAGATGGAGGAAGAAGATGCGTCCTTGGTGAGAGCGTTGTACCAGTTGTCTACTGAGATGAGACGGCTGTTGTAGCCCTTGATCTCCCAGATGCGCTCGACCTGGCGCATGCCGCCGATGCACAGGATGGCGGCCTGGACGTCGGCGGGCGGTGCCTCGCGGATGTAGCCGCGCAGGGAGCGCTCGACCCTACCGACATATGTCGGGGGGCGGAGGCGCCGGCAAAAGGACGAGATGATGAGGGGGAAGACCTCGTGGACGCGGAGGAGGGTGCGGTCGTCGTACATGGCCATGATCTCGGCCTCGATGGGGTTGACCGTATAGGGCTCGCGCTTGAGGCCGTGGCCGTGACGGGTAACGTACTCGAGCTGCTTGCGGCGGTACGTCTCGAAAAAGTGGAAGGTGGTGAAAACGAGGGGAATGAGGCGGCGGCGCATGCGCTCGTGCTGGCCTGCAAAGTTGGCGCGCTCGTTGTCGGAACGCCGCAGGAAGATGTCGCGTGTGATCCACTCGCTCATCATGTACGACAGCTTGGCTGCCACGTGTAGTCGGTGCCATAGCCCGCACAGATACGCTAGGTTGAGGTCGGCGGTCGCGTCGGCCACGGGGTACAGCCGCCGTGCATAGGCGGGGATGTACGTGTGGAGGTGGTGCCGCACAATGGGCGTCTCGTGCAGCGTCACCATGGCGTGCCACGACCGCGAGGCCAGGCGCAGCGTCAGTATGTCAGGGAGCGGCAGGTACGCCAGTATGTGCTGCTGTAGCTCGTTGGGCAGGGCGAGAAACTGCTGCTCGAGGGGGACGCTACGTACGACACGAACACGGTCAGCGATTGTTGCCGAGGGTCGGCGGACATGGCCATCACCACTGCCTGGCGGCAGGGCATGGGGGCTAACGTACCTTTTGCGGATGGGAGTCTCGGGGGTGAGGCGAATACTGGGAAGAGGCACAGGCTCGACGTGCTCGTGAGATAACGTCTTGGTATGGTGCAGCAGCGACACCTTATGGCGAAGGCTGAAGAAGCCCCTCTTCTCGCGCTTGTGGTCGGGTTTGACAGCGTCGATATCGGCCGTCGTCGTCGACGACTTAGCCTCTCGTAGCGGGAGTATGAACCTCGAGCCGCTGGAGGCGTTTGCGTCGTTGACATGGTGGTGGTGGTGGTGGTGGTGATGATGATGAGGGTCGTGGGCGGTTGTGTGCTGCTGCTCAATCTTATCATGGAAGAGCTTCGAACCGAACTCGGTCACGGGGGCCGTGTCGGGGACAAAGGGGCGTCCTTCAGCCATGACGGCGACGATGATTTGGTGGTCGGCACTCTCTGTCAGATCAGAGGGCGGTTATACCAGTCGGCGGGGGGCAGACTGTGGCCTTGGTTTGGTGAAGGGAGGCCAGGTCCCCTTGTTCGCCCTGTGAAGCCCGTGGGTGTCGTCGAGATTGTCGGGCGGCGCGCTGGACGGGCGATGGTGGACTCTACAGAGCAAACATGGCTCTTCGCGTGGTTGGTATCGGTTGTCGTCGTTGACTTTCTTGTGTTTCTCTTTTCGTTGCTGTGCTTCTTTCGTTCCGTCTTTGTGGCCTTAAGGCTCCTTCTTGTTTTCTTCTTCGTTCCTTGACCTGCTGGCGAGATGTGTTCGGACCGTTTACGGGCTTTTTTACGGTTTCGGTGGCTTCGCGGTCGCAGTGGGGTGGCGGCAAGAGTTTGATGGGCGCTGGGCGGCTTGTCGTCGTTGATGAAGTTTGCGACCGGGCGCGTCGGAAGAGGCAGCAGCCAAAAGTGTATACAGGTGGCGCTGGGAGGGTTGAAGTCAACGCGGGGGGGAGGCGTTGGAAAAATCCGGTAATCGTCGAGGTCGTGAGGGAATGAAAACGAGGGAAGAAAGGAAAAAAAGGATGGGGTAGGAGAGAGGAAGAATCCGGGGGAGGAGAAAGGGGGGGGGTAAGAGAGAAAGAGAGGACGGGATGGGATGTGTGGATGAGTGCGGCGACGAGGATAAGAGACGGGCGAACAAGCGTGCAGCGTAATAGTGCCGAAGTATGGCAGTACGGAGTACGAGAGAGAGTGGGAGTGGTACCGTGGTACGTCGGGCGATGAGCAGATGGGCCCGGGGGGATGGGGATGAATGATGGAATAGGACGGGAGTGTGCAGGATGGCACGATGGTACGTAGATACTTGCAGGTATGAATGTATGAGTGTGTGCGTGTGTGAGAGTGTACATGAGATGTGTACATGAGAGATGTACATACACAAAAAGTATGAGAATGAAAAGGAAGAGCCCGTAGAACGAATAGAAATGCTCGGCAGGGCCACAAGAGCCACAGCTCGCTTAGAGGCGAGCAGCTAGAAAGGGAAGAGAGTCGTCGGGGACTGGCCGGGGACTTCCATCGATGGTCACAACCTGCAGGGCACTTACAGCGGATGGGGCAGGGCTACAGGGGCATATCACTATGTCCGTACAGCGTGATACTCGGGCAGACTACTGCACTGCACTGCGAGAGTGCTGCAGTGCGCCGCTGGGTTTCAGGGACACACGGGCACACTTGAGCCCAGGCTGCAGGCGCCAGGGGGTTGGGGGCACAGCGCGAGTGGTGGCGGGGTGTGTCCAGTGGGTGCGAGCACTGAAAGCACTCGCTGAAAGGATGCAGCACTACGAGTACAGGTATCAATCATTGATGGAAGGCATGTGGGCCCATCCACTATTTCTCGGACGCTTCAGGGAGGAGCATGACGTTGGGTCACCTAGAACGGCGGTTTGGCCGGCGTAATAGTGGGGATTTTGTTTGTGGAGGACTCTTGTGGAGGGTACGATCGGACTCTTACGCTCTACAGTACATGTAGTTGAGCAGTCTCTGAGTCTGCGGTTGAGTGACCATACATACATGTACAGCAGTAGTCGGCAGTAGTCTAGTCTCAGCTTTTAGCAATACTACTGTATCAAGGTAGAGTAGTAATTGAGCAGGCATCATCAACTTAAAGACAACAATAACGTTTGGGGAGATGGGATTGTCCTGGAAATAATTGACTGTTGAAGGTGAGTTTGATTCTGAGCGCTCAATGTTCAATGACTGTTGCCTGATGGCCGACAGCCGAATACTGGCCCGAATACTGGTATTACGCTTAATAACGCCTCCATCGGCCGCTCCATTGTTCGTGCCACCAGCATTTGGCCGTGGCGCCGAGGTCGACCCGGGCGAGGAAAAGTAAAAAACTGGGCTCACGAAAATGGTGCCGACTGGGGTCGGAGTCTCCCAAGACGGAACACCGTCGGGCGCTGTAATGGTGCCGCCCTGCCGCCCCTGTATTCTACCCCTGTATATTATAACTGTACTATCCCTGTATCATTACCCCAGAGTGCAGGGCAAGGGAGCAGTTCTACGCCGTACGGAGTAAGTACGGAGTATCCCTACTGCACCCGCAGTCTACGCCGTAATATACTGCATATGGTAATGACCAGGTTCACCAATCACCTGCTCCGTTTGATCCCCCGTAAATTACAACGCAGCACCGTCTTCTTCCCTACAACGTATAAACACAACGTTCCTCCCCGTAATCCTCCGTACTCGTACCGTACACGTATCGGTTGCCAACTTGAATGGGCGCCAAGCCTTGTCTCGTACCTTTTTTTTTCTTTCCTCCTGTGTTATTAGGCAGATGTTTTATTATCATCTCGGTAGATATTTTTTACCTTAGACCGGGGTGCACATGGATTGATAATGCATACTCACTCTGGCGCAATCAATCAATATCCAGCGTATGCCATGTGATGCTCACATTCATTCTCATTCTCACTCTCATACTTCTATACGACATGACATTCACACCACAATCATGGGAGAGAAAGATTGAGTAGAATTATATCGAAACAATCCGTCAATGATACGTCCACCCCTGCCTGCGCGTCCTACCTCCTTTATTTGGCTACACTGCGCTGCAGCACGTCCCCGCGTACGGAGGATTCCTGGGGCTCCAGATCACGATGGGCTGCCACCCAGTGACACCCACCCACCCCGTCGTCGGATCGACAACGGAGTAACCCACGACTTCTCGCTTGCTCGCCTACGTTGCTCATCTACGTTGCTCATCTACGTTGTATGAGTGAACCTACAACGTAAACTCTAGGTGCGACCATGTAACCGTTTCTTTTCACCTTCTACGAGACACCATTCAGCCTTCCAAGTTCCCACACCCACACACACACATGAGCGTATGCCCGCCGCCGTCCCCGCAAGTGCCGAGATCAATCTCGAACCACAACCACACCACTTGAATGGCGACTCTCAACACTCAACTCTCATCTACTGCTGTCGCCTGACGTATCCCCTCAGCCCATCTACTTAATCTGGAACTCTCTCTCTCTCTGCCGAATCTCTACCGAGCATGTTCCAATATTACTTTTCTCGCCTAAATTCAAAATGGATGGCAACCTGCCTGCACCCAGGCTGATCTGGGTGGGCTCACAGTCACCCCCAGCCCGAACCGAAACTCTTCCCTCTCCCCATCCCATCTATCGCTTCCCCATGCCCCCCACGCCCAGACTTCCAGCCAGCCCATCCCAACCCGGGGAAACAGCCCACCGCGCCGGGGAATAAAGAGGCCCCATACTCCAGAGGTACGAGTTTAGCCGCGACGTCGAGTGCCTGTACCAGCCTGTTTGGGAATCTCATGCGACGTTACCCCGTTCAGTAGCACGTTGGCCATGGCTTTACAGCCGTACGGCGTACCCATACGCTCTGAAGAGTCGGGCGGCCTGTCTATTTCTGGACTCCGCAACTCCAGGCTACGCCTAAGCGAGGTCGAAAGACTAAACTGTTTTCAATACGTGTATCCGGGATGGCTACCACCTACGGAGTACACCAAATGAGTATTCCTACGCGACTTGGTGTGCGGTGTTAATATACCGAGTACGAGCGAGCGAGTATGGAGTCAATATTGCCATCTGCCATCTGCCATCTGCCATCTGCCACCGGCCGGCCACCTGGCAGTGTAATACGGAGCGAGAGTTGACATTTTAAGACCATACCAGGTAAGAGCATTCGAATTCCGCCGACTCCCGTGCACTCTAATGCGCAACTGAGTACGGAGTACTGTACGTACAAAGTAAACGCGTAAGCAACATAAAGACAGGATATGCATACTACGTCCGTCATACGCATACATGTACGGAGTACATAGGCTGAATTGCGCTGCTTGACGCCAGGCTGCATGGTCAATCGTGATGATGGCTTCACCTTGCAGAGCAGCAGAGAGTGATGAGCAGCACACTTTTGAGTAAAATGAAATGACCCTGCGGGTTACGGAGCAGGAGGATGGTAAAAAAAAACTCATCAGCCTCATGACCCGAATGAGCGTCATGACCAGGCGGGGACGGACGGGGACAGACGGGGACGGACCCCACGATCACAGACACCCCCGTCCCACACTACTTACACATGGAGTTTTGCTGGGGCCTGGGGAGGGGGAAGGGGGACTGGGGGGGTAGAGCGGGCAGCACTGAGCAGACAGAATCAACAAGGCGACAATACTGAGTAAATATGGAGTCATGGCAGCTACGAGTACAGTCTATCCGTACACGCGCTCCGTAAAACTCTCGTGGTCATGGGCTAGAACCTGGGTCTAGGACTTCAAGGGGCGGGGGGGCAAACCCGAGACTCGGGGTATCCGCAACGACAAAAGTGTGGAGGAGACAACAATACTGAGCAGTAAGCCGTGAACGAGCGGCCTTTTTTTCTCGTCGTGTGTCCGCTGGCGCTGGATCGCTTTGGACGGGCGGCGGTACTCCGGTCGTTTTCATTACGGGGTGTAGGGCCGAACAATGGATGAGTACGTACCTCACTCCAACTCTCTCAGAGTCTCTGCGTCAATCACACTATTACTCCGTACTACCAAGTTAAAATACTACGCCTACTCCTGTACCCACGACGTAACACGCGCACGCCGCACTGCAGTGCGACGAGCAAATGCCGGTCGGTCGCATTCCCCCCTACGACGTACCACGTACGTAAAGGCACCGTCGATCCTGACGGCAATGGGAAAGACGGCCTGGTACATGTATCTTGTCGTGACCATCGTCTCACACGCAAGCACACGCACACTTTGACAACAGTTGGGAAAGCCCTGGACGGACAAAACTGCTACTTTTCCAGGCGGAACTGTCGAGGCCTCACATTTGAACTCGTACGACAAGATTACTCGTATTAGTACGAAGACTCGGTAGCAGTATCCGAACAGGTGCACCTGTTTAGTATGAATACTCGTGGTAGTGAAGACTAGTCGTAGTGACTAGTCCTTCACCTGGTGGTAAATACCCGATGGCCCAAGCCACGGCCCGAGTCCCGATAAGCTCATCCGGCCCGACAACAGCCCGAGATAGGGCACATGACCACGGCAGGCAGGCAAGTAGGCAGACGAGACATTCAAGGCAGGGCAAAGCTCCAATATGGCCCAGTCGAGACTCTAAGCGAGCCAAGACAAGAGTCAGAGCCAGGTATTACACCGAGTGATATCAAGACGAGTTACACCGAGGGAGGGGGAGAATGGCAGTATAAAAGAAGTGACTAGGACCCTCTATCGGCTTGAGCTTTTTATTCTCGGTCAAATGTGTGCATGAATGATAGGCATGACACTGACATGGACGTGACGGGCCGTGACAGGGACAGATAAGTAGACAAGGGGCAGAAAAGAAAGAAAAAAGAAGACTTTAGAGAAGGAAAAAGGAAGAGAGGGGAAACAGGGAAACAGGTTGAGTTGACAGGGAGATGGAATAGACTCAGAGTGACATGAGAAAGGAAAACATGGTTGAAACGTGCCTGACCCCTGACGGGTGCATACCAAGGCCCCGACTGACGGAAGTCTTTTCTTCTTCGTCCAAGGGGAAAAGTCCGTACGGGTTTCGGTGCAGGTCTGCCTGTATTCTACCCATGTATAACGCAATGCAGCGTATCCTAGGCTCTGGTTTAATGCTTGTACTTCGTAAGTTGGCCGTTGGTTCTCGAGTTTTTGACTTCGTGACTGCCAAGCTGCTGGCGTTTTTGGCGCTGTAGTTTATTGCTGGTATTAATAGACGTGCGTGATATGCAGCCAATCATGTTCACAGACCTTTACTCTGTACCTCTACTCCTCACTATAGACATTGTATGCATTCAATACCAGCATCAAGGCCTATACTCAAGTTGCTGTACCGTACCTGTATTAGGCTGCGCCTGCAGGCTCTCAGTACGGAGTATACTGTATAATATTGCCGGCACTCGCCATTGTCATGATCCATTACGAGCACAATACCTTCTCACCGTCTCTATCTCATTCTCAGATATGAGCACAGTTATGCCTTTTTCATCTGTCGTCACGCCATAACCAACTCACCGGGCCATCACTCAACACACACACACTCAACACCAGCATCACAAGCACCTCGGTATCTCACCACTACTAGTAGTATGTACAGTACGGAGTACACATACTGCTCAAGTCAATTTCAGTCATTCGTCTTCATCCATTAGTCAGTACATATACTCCGAACGTACTGCATCTACTGCGCACATCTGCAGCGTGGTAATAATAGACATTTCCTGCACCACTTACGTCAATCAGCAAGCCTCTACACCACGAGACGCCAATTTCGCCCTCTCCGCTGCTCTCTCGCGTTCCGCGGGACACTCTATTACTCAGGATGCCCTACTCAGGATGCTCGTAACACGCTCATATCGTCCCATACCCGTGATGCTATTTACGCTGTAATGCCACGGCAAGTAGTTACTCGTACCTCTCTATACTCATCCTCTGCTATCCATACTGGCCCTATTATCTATCCACACTCGTACTCGTACGAGCCCTTTGTGTCCTTTTGCCTGGACTGTCCCCCTTCAATCTCATAATCCCCTCTCCTCTTTCGCCTCCCCACTAAACCACCACGGCGCGCGCACCCCTCACTGCTCAGTGCCCGCCCCTCGCCCCTATTGTTCAATCTGTCCCGCCGCCAGTGTCATAACCCGGCTCGCTCCTTCCCGAGCTCTCCTTTTACCCCCCTTCCAAGGCTTGACAAACCGATAGGCCGTAATCACGACAAAACAAACCCCCCAAACACAAACCTTGCGCACGCATAGAACCACACACACACACACACACACGCAGACACACATACCATACACGCACACATACATACGTACGCGCCGCGCACCAACGCACACGCACACGCTTGCCGGCATGGATCCGTCATCGGGCCCTCCTCGGTCAGAGTCTCAGTCCACCGAGGCCACCTTGGCTACTGCTAGCGAGAGCAACGACACCCCATCTGCCGCTGACGCTGCCGGCGGTGCTGCTGCTGCTGCGCCCGCCCCAGCCATGGATACTCGTCATATCGCTCGATTTGAGTTTAGCGACGTAGGCACCAAGATTCTCATGGTCGAGTGGGTTCCTACCCCTCCGGCCACTGGTGCCACGTCAGGCCCCGGCTCATCGGCCTCGTCGGGTGCTCCTCCCACCTCCGGGTCCTCCGGGTCTCCCGGATCCGCTGCCTGGGAGGTATCTTGGCCCGGCAAATCCGTCACCCTCCCCGCGCGCGACACGGCCGACGACACCGAGTCCTCCTCCACTTCCACCTCCACAACTGCTGCTGCCACAAAGTCCCACAGCCGCCGCGTCTTCTTCCTCCTTCCCCAAGATGCCCCCGTCCCGTCCACCGTTACCATAACCCCACCGAGCGGGGACGGCAACCCGGCCATCCAGGTGAAACCCCTGCCTGCCATCTTCCCCGAGGGGTTTGGCGGAAGCGGCGCTGGCGCTGGCGCCCAGCAGCAGAAGAAGTCCCGCGGCGTCCTCCACACCATATGGGCCAAAAAGCGCCTGCGCGAGCTGGACCGCGAGATCGACGCCGAGATGCGCGCCAACGTGGAAAGCGTGGGCGTCGAGATGGCCCTTGCCGAGAGGCAGTGGATCGTCGAGACCTTCCTGCCCCCGCCTACCCCTGCGGCCACCCACGCAGGTCCTCTCCGGCTCAACACTGCCGGAGGTGCCGTCGGCGGCGACGCCCCGCCCACGCCCAGGTCGCCCGTGTCGAGCGGTCGTCTGGGGGACAAGCTCAAGGGGTTGAAGCTGGCTACGTCGCCGACTGATCTCGCTTCACCAGGTATGTTGTGTCTCTTTTACTTCGGATGGCTGTATCAGTATCAGGCAAGAAGCCAGACCATTGTGCTAACTTGGTAACTTTGACAGCCAACACCTTCACCGCGGTCGGCAGCCAGTCCGATACCCTCTCCCCCATGGGCGACGACATTGCCATGCCCTCTATCGGCGCCATGTCACGACCGCAGCCGCACCTGGTGGCCACCGCCGCGGCGCCCATGTCCCTCGACGCGGCGTTGCAGGGCAGTGGTGCGATCGCTCCTCCTCCGAAGGGACAGCCCATCGGCAGGGACGACGACGACGAAGACGATCTGTTTGCCCTGCCGATAAGTCCGCGCAGCCCGGATATGAAGAAGAGCCCGTTTAGCATATTTTAGGATGGGATCGCACAATTCGGACACGAAATCTTGGGGGATATTCAAGTACATACTACCACTACATGCGGCATGAGGCAAGCAGTTCATCGTCTTTCATTTGTTATTGTAGCAGTTCTTTTTGTAATGCATAGCGCTGGGTGGTGACGATATATGCTTCTTCCATAAAGCAAAATCATGTTTCTTTCCTTCCTTCTTCAAACAAATGCTAAACTGGCCGGCCAAAATGAATATCGTTCACGAGTGTAGTGTACTCACCTCCACCCCCCGACTCGTCCCTCATCCCACCTCTCCCTCCTCTCCTGCCGTAGATAGTACAGCACCCTGGCTTCCCTGTACCGCCTAACCCAGTCGGACGCCTCTCTCTCAGCCGTAGTGAGTGCCTCGGCACCGCCGGCGCCCCCATCGAGGAAGCTCTCCTCCATGGCTTGGCATACCCCCGCCTGCTCCTGCACACCCTGCGCCAGGCGCTGGTACAGGCTCGCGGGGCCGAGGGGTGCCAGAGCGTCGTCCATGTCCGACTGCCGCTGGCGCCACTGTCGCTCGAGCGCGTGCGTGCTCAGCAGCTGGGTCTGCGTGGCGGCGCGCTGCGCACCCAGACGCGACTCCTGCGCCGCTGTGTGGGAGGCCAGGTCTACGTTGGCCGAGAGGGCCGTCTGCAGCGTCGCATGCGACTGCGTGGTGGACGGGTGGGCTGTCTGCGGGGCGTGCGTCAACGCCTGCAACAACGTCGGGGAGCTCAGAATGGCGGCTATCTCTTGTTTTCTGGGAGGGAGTCAGCCTGGACGCACGCAGTTTGGGAGACGAGGAGATACAGGGTACCCACGACTTGTCTTGTAGGAATTGGGGGAGCCAGTCATCTCCGGGGTCGGGGATAGTTGTCGCGGCGGGGGGCAGCGCTGCTGCTGCGGCTGCGGCGTTGCCATCGAGCCCGACAGAAGATACCGTGGGGGTGCTGATCCCGCTGGCCTCGTGGCTGCCTGGTTTGGGAGGCGGGACAGGCGGCGTGGATGACGACCCGATGGGATCGGGGGTGAAGCTCGCCATGGTTGTTGATGAGATTGTGTTAAACTTGAGTTGGGTGGGGGGAAGTGACGTGGGTTGACGTCTCGTGTACCAACTTAGGTCAAACTTCAGAACAACATAGCATGGTACTATTCACACATCAAATTAATCCATCCCTTGCACTTTATAGAAATGAAAGACTACTAACACGTTTACACAATCAGTATTTCACAACCATGAATTAAGTAAACAGTCAGATGCAGCCATTATGCCCTCATTTATTGTGTGCCGCGTGGCCCAGGGTAATCAACCGTGGTCGTGGTCCCTCGTGATGGACCAAACTAAGTACTACATGTATGACAAAGTGAAAGGAAAAAGAGTAGTAGACGAGATTGTATCACAAAAAAACTCCAACCCCATAAAAGACATAGCCCTCCCCGGTCGCCCTACGACTTTACAGACCACACATCTCTCGACCACCCCATCTCGCGCAGCTTCTTGTTGCCTGTCCCCGTCGCCCTCTTCTCCCCCGTTGTCATGGCGAGCGCCTTGCTGCTGGCCGCAAACGCCCCCAGCAGCTCCTTGACCCGCTTGGCCTCGACGAACGAGCCCTCGAGGTCCGATCCCCGCGCCGTCACCAGCGATGCGAGGTTCATGCACTCGAGGAGCCAGTCGCGCGACAGACCCGTGCCGGCAAACTGCAGCGCGCTCACGTACGCCAGCACCGTCTCGGGCAGATACGCCTGCCGCAGCTCCCGCAGCTCCTCGTCGCCCTCCTGAATCCCCGGTAGCAGCCAGTTCTTGAGCAGCGGCTCCATGGCCTCCTTGGTCGCCTTGGCAACGTCCCCGACCTCGTTCCAGAAGTCGCGCTGTCCCGGCGGGGTCCTGTTTCTCTTGTCAGTAGTCGCTCTTTTGGCACATGTGAGGTTGGTAAAGGAGAAGTGAAGGGTTCCATACTCTTTGGACACGTCGGCAAATGCTCCCATCGTCTCCAGATTATCCAGGGCCTTGACCAGGGCTTCCAGCTCGCGGAAGTTGCGCGCGTCGGCAAGCACCTTTTCAGGGGTCGTGTCTTGGATGTTGCTCCGCTCCAACTGGTCCGCCCAAAAGACTGTGCTGTCGTACCACGACTCATCAAAGTCATCCTCGACGCCTAGGTCTTGCATGATGGTCGCAAACGACACATTCTTGGCCAGTTTCCGCGCCGCGTTAAGGTGCATGTGCCCTGTTCGTTACGTTAGCGATCCGTATTCCCGCTTATTCACCAGTGCTACATTCTGCAGCGCGGATTGGTAAACTAGAGTATGGCACTTACTGAGAAAGAACTTGTACACTTGCGTGCCAATGGCAAAGACGTCGGGCCACGTCTCGGACACGAGGGGTAGCCACTCGAGTGACCAGATGAGGTGCTGATGCGTCGGCTCCACGGCGTCTGGGTCCTCGCCGAAGAAGTCGGCCTGGATGATCCGGCCCAAGCGGGCGGTGGGCGCGCCGGCCTCAAGAATGCGGAAGCCCGTCTTGGCTTCGAATGCGGTCGTTGTGCTGCTGGCGGCCACCCGGTCGTATAGAAGCGTGGCCTGCGTCTTGACGAACTGCAGTACGTCAATGTTGGCGCGCTTCATAAGGTTGAGCAGCTCGAGACGGCGCTCATGGCTCTCCTCGGGAATCAGGTTGGCGCTCAGCACCTCGTAGCGCCGCGGGGGCTCGAGGATGGAGCAATACACGGGGATCAGCTCCTCGAGGCGGGCACGACGCAGGAAGCCAGCGTACTGCGCGAGAATGTTCTCCTGGGCAGCCCGGCGCTCGGGGCGCTTCAGGTGCTCCGCGAAGCTCAACTTATCAGCGTCGAGGCGGCCCAGAAGCGTCACCAGAACGTATAGGTGGGCGACGATGCGCAGGCCCTCGTCGTCGCCGGGGACAAAGTACCTCTCCTGGCTGAGGGGAGCATCTAGCGCCGACAAGGTTGTTGCTGTCGGCGAGACGAGCGCCTTGCCTTGGTTGTACAGGTACTCGTCGATGTCCCGAGCAATGACGGACGCCTGAAGAACCTTGTTGGCCTCGGATGCCTCGTCTTTGATGTCGGCCCGGGCCTCGAGCGACCGGATCAGCCGCTTCTCCACGCCGGCTTCCTCTCCGTGGAACTGCACGGCGTCAAACGAGGGGAACGTTTGCGTCAGGCTTGAGGCCTCTCCCGGCGGGCAGCGACCGAGAATGAAGGCGTCGAGTTGCGTCCGCAGGAGGGCGTTATAGTGAACGAAGAGAAAGTCGTCCCAGGTGCGCGCCACCTTTTCTACGCTGGCAATGTCGCCCGACAGGACACCGTAGACAGCACGCTCGTAGTCGTCGGAGCCGCCCTGCTTGGCGAGACTGAAGCACATGCGGCGCCAGAGGGCGAGCGAGACGGGCTCGACGCCCTCGGCGAGGATGTCGTCGTCCCCGCTGCCCTTGCTGTCTTCGATGGAAAGGAGCATGCCCGACACAGACACGGCCCTCCACATCTCGGTCCGATCCTGGCACCAGTCGCGTATCGTCTGCAGGCTGCTGCCGCGCCGCAGGTGCTCGTAGCAACCCAGGCATATCGCCCGCTCAAAGTACTCGTCCTGCGGCTGCAGCTTGCGGCCCTGGCGGGTGCTGGCGTCCGGGTCGAGCTGGGTGACGAGGGGCGCGCCTGTCGAGGTGGTGTGCGTCGCCGAGATGTTGACCGACTGCCGGTCGAGCAGGTGCGGCCAGCCCGTGACACTCTTCTTGAGCTTGACCGACGAGCGTGTGTGCAGCCAGCCGTGGGCGATGATGTCGCCACGGTCAGCGTTTTGCTGGAGCTCGCGCGCCAGGTCGTCAATGTCTGGGCCGGACGCGGCGTTGGTCTGCAGCCACTGCAGCACGGCCAGTCGCTCCCTGGCGACCGAGTTGGACAGGAAGAAGCGGCGTAGGCCGTTGTTGCTGTTGTTGCTGTTGCTGTCGTCGGTTGGCTCGTCATCAATCATCCGCGAGAAGCTGGGAGCGGTACCCTCGGGCTCTGGGTAGCGCAGCGGGAGCACCCTACGTAGGAGATCCCACGTCTGTGCCTCCTTCTCTAGCCTCTTGATCTTCTCGGCTTCGGCGGGTAGCAGACCCCCTACGGCGCTTGCGTCGTCTGTGTCCATGTCGATGTCGTCGTAGCTGCCCCGGCCGCCGCCCCTGGCGGGCTTCAGCTGCACTAGGCGTCGTATCGCATTCTCATGGTACTTGCTCGACAGGTGCAGCAGTCGCTCCCGTCTGTCGACGTCGGACAGCCTCGGGGACAGGCAGTCGTCGAGGGCGTTGGCAAACTGCTCGATCTCGGGGCCTGCCTCCACAACGGCGGCCAGCTCTGGCGGAAATTGCGGCACAGTGTCGACCTCCATTGCGTGTGTATGTATTTCGTCGGAATGCTCCCTGACGGAGGGGGGATGAAAAAATGCCTTCAAACGTCCCTGCGCTCAGCGCAGTTACCTCACGGTACTCGCTCGAGCTGAGCAAGCCCCAATCACGGCAAGCTTGGGACAAAGCGCAAGGACCTTATGAGCTGCTGTCGCCAGTCGACATTCCCTGAAATTGAGGGAGTAAGGTAATCGAAGTCTGCTGTAGATCGATGGGTGACGACGAATAACAATACCGTCGTCGGTCGTCGGTCGGGGTTGTTCTTTTGCGTGTTTGGATGTCCTGAATGTTTGGCCCTTTCTTTTGGCCTTGCTGCAGAGAGAAGCTCCAAAATTGTTAGACGCGCCTCGATGTATGGCTTTGGTAAACAGTACGCGGTTGTTGCATAAGTATCTCTGTAAGCGAATATCTCTATCGGCCAACAACGATACTGAGTTTTCCTTGAAAAAGCCCCTCCCCACTGTTCGGGTTTTTTCCTTTCTTCTTCTTCTTCAACATAAATGTCATCGGCATTCATATTAGAGTCTCGGAACAGGACATTCTTTCAATTCTTGTTCAGGTCCCATGAGGATCTCTTGCGTGCTCAATGATCGCCTAGATAAACCCACCAGACGCTCCTCCAAAAAGTTGCCAGATGTCTTTGATGCAGGCGGACACATAGCGACGAGCGCCACATACTTTTCCACACCGAAAGCCTTCTCTTTGCGCCTCCACGAGAGCCTCTTCTTGAGAGGAACCCTGTCCTATTCGCGCCTCTCTACTATCTATCTACTTGACTGATTGGGAGGAGGGAGAGGATGGGATAAGCCTGGTTCCCTCATTTCTTGGCGTCCCTAAGCTGCTGGAGCTTCAGCTGCAGCAGCTTGGGCTTGGGACAGCACACAGAGGTGGCTTCTTCACCGTAGCGTTCGTAGAAGTGTCCGCAACATTCGTAGAGAGCCTTGATGGTATCTTGGCACTTGTCCTCGTTGTAGTTGTTCTGCGTCAGGCAATCTGTGCCGGGACCAGTTAAGTCAGCGAGCGTTGCTTGTCAAACAGGCGAACGAGCAAACGGTCAAACGCACCTTGGATTGCACACTGCAAGCTACCTTGTTAGCACAAGACTCTTCACGGGGGCCAAAACTGAGGGTGAAGATGTCTTGTCACATCGCACTTACCGCTCGCGAGATGCAGGGCGGCTGCGTCGCTACATGGTCTTTGGGGGGTGGCGCCTGTTGGAGCAAGCAGCGTCAGTCAGCGTTCTTCATTGAGCTCACCGGGAACAAGGGGACTCTCTACCATTTTCACCGGAGTTTGGAGAAGCAGGGAATAGAAGATGATGAGTTTGAATACCTAATATCACACAAGAAAAGAGAAAGAGAGATAATAGACGAGAGTCCTGATGTCATGCTGCGATGGGTCAAGCTGGCCAAGGCCACGCCTGTGTGAATTTGGCCAAATATCAACATTTATAAAGGAAGTAGGTGCCAATGTATCCAGATAGGCACATCCTGTACTACCTGTTTCGAGACCATCATCATAGCCAATCATCTGGCGTCGCACCCCACTTCCTTCGTTGGTCTTCCCAGCTTGCCTCACGTTTGCCGTGAACTCGTTTCCCTCTTGTCAACCACTTTTCACCGCGCGCTCACCTGCCCTCGTTCGAACCGTCCAAGAAGACGCCTGCGCATTCACGCGACCACCCTTCACTCCTCGCCCATCAGGTAAGCCAGCAATTTCCAGCACTATCTATGCAAACACTTGGCGCCTTTGCTCGCAAACTTGCCCCTCCCTCTATACATCCACCACATTACCACGCAGCGCCTCTCTTCATCTGCCACCTCGCCAAATCAAATATCATCATCTCTTCGAGCAAAGAAATATCCCTGGCCTAACATGACCAAGTCCAATAGCACAATGTCCGACCACGGCGGCAGCCCCCCTCCTGAGGCCCCGGCCAACACGGAGCACCTCAACATCAAGGTCTCGGACAACAACAACGAAATCTTCTTCAAGATCAAGCGTTCCACCAAGCTCGAGAAGCTCATGACGGCCTTTTGCGAGCGCCAGGGCAAGTCGCCCAGCTCCGTCCGCTTCCTCTTTGAGGGCACCCGCGTCCAGCCCACCGACACGCCCGAAGCCGTACGTTGCCCCTCCTTCCGGCCTGCCCACGGAAGCGGTTACGGAACCTTCACGCACCGCCACCCTCCCCCCTTCTCTAGACAGAGAACAGATGTACTGACAGTCTTTCTTTTCTACACAGCTCGAAATGCAGGACGGCGACCAGCTCGAAGTCCACCAGGAACAGGTCGGCGGCGCCAGCTCATTTTAAGAGAGACGAGGTCAAAGGCACAGGAAGACGAAATTAATGATGAAAAGACGACAAACGGGATTTGTTTTTCGACACTTTAAAGTGGGAGTTTGAGGGTCTTTTAAAACACACAAGCTATTTCGAGAGAGACGGACGAAACAAAGAAACAAATCACTTTCTACCACGCTGCCCCTCGGTTCTCGATTGGAGATTGAGTTGGGAATGGCACGACTGGAAGCGTCACATGCTGTGCTTCTCCGGACCACGCCTTCCTGCGAACTCTGACCCTTGATACACACGTGCAAGCATTGTAATGTCCTTCTAGATGAACCAACTTTTGAACTTTGTGCGCGTCATTCTGTATCCCCCACCACATCTACTATAAGACGCCTACATTTGACTCCGGCCCTCACAGACACACATACACTACTTCCACTCCTGAGCAAGGGAATTTTCCTCGGGTATCAGTTAGAAACCCATATGGAGCTTACCGGATAGCCACGAGCGCGTTGAAGACGTGGAAACGAGGAACGTCACATAGTGTAAGAGCAGCGAGTGCGCCACTAGGCTCTGTAGAAGCCAAGCAGGGTGATTGCAAGATAAATCGAGGGAACAGGAACACGAAATTATAAAGTATCGTAGCCCTTGTCTTCTAGATCGGAGACGACCACCGTGGTTTCCATTACATCAACTGAAGTATACTCCTAGGCTTTGACGAAGGGTACCCGCATCGGTTCCCCATTTCCCGCGATGCTAGCATGTTGTATGGCCTGCCCTTATCATTTTTGTGTCCTTGTCCTTCTGCTCCTCAAACATCAGTAGATACCCTGGGCCTCCTCGAGCTCCTTGGCCCGAGGGAGGTGTAAATCCAACCTTAGGCATATTGTGTTGAACCCCGGGCCTCTGCAAGAGGGAAGGAACTCGAATGGTGTTACAAAGAGATCCCAAGCCACACAGTTGAGTGAGTGTCATGGCTACGTCGTATGATAAAGGCGCATCTTCCACATGAATTGCAAGGAACAATGAAAGCAAGGAACGCGCACATGGTATATAGGGGGCAAAATACCACTTGGAGAAGTGGGAAGGAGCACCATGGACATCACAATCAGGGTATACCAGCTCCTTCCTGCTATGAGGATGATCTGACGTACCGCATGCCTTTCCTCTCGTGACACTGCACGCTCTTTGTGTAGAAGAACACTTACACGGCATATTGAAAGCGACGGACCAGATTTTGAAAAGAACCAGAAAAACCCATGTACTTGAACATTAAACACCCGTGTGCCATTGCGACTAGGTAATACCCGTCACACCTTCCACACGGGGCGAACAACCTATGTAGAACCATATGGCAAGACGCCAGAAACATGCAGACGCAAAAATACACAACATGCAGGCAGAGATGGTAAAACAAACAACAGGCCGGAGCTAAAATGCGGAGCCCAAGACAGAAAGACTATAATGCGAAAATGGAATGCAAAATATAAGAGCAAAACGCGGAGAGAAAACAAAAAGGTAGGAGCAAAGAGCAAAACACCGAAAAATCAGAAACAGATCGTCACTCGTCATCCTCGTGGTCTCATCGTTTGAGCTCCCGCACACGGCAAGTGGTACACATAATCACCATCTTGCCACCGGGGAGCTCCTTGGGGAAGATTTGGCCGTCGTCAAAGCCACCCTGACACTCAGCGCAGCGGAAGCAGTGCTCGTGCCACTCGCCTCCTAGCGCCTGGATGTACTCGCCGATGACGGCCGTGCGGCACTTCTTGCACTTGGGCGCGCGCCTCTCGGTGCGTTTCGTCTGGCATTTGATGCACCATGCGTAGCCGTCCTTCTCAATGTGCGTCATTCCCTGTTCGAAGGGGTCGCCGCACTCGGCGCAGAAGAAATGGCCGTAGTGGAAATGTTCACCGAGCGCCACAATGTGTTCGCCCAGGATGGGCGTCTTGCAGTGCTTGCAGCGCGGGGCGAACAACTCGTGCCAGTCAAGATGGCAGTAGAACCGAAGCCGGTCATCGCCGTCCTCGGCCATGGTCATGCCGGGCGTCTCGTCGAGAATCTCCCCGGCCTCGCGGCGGCAGATCCGATCAAGACGCTCGCTGCGCACCTGAGCAGGCTCAGGGCTAATCTCCATGGCCTCGAGGCTAGTACCGCAGGTGCAGCACCTCAGGCACTGAGGGTGGAAGCGCTCTGGGCCACCTGCGAGCCTGACAAACCGTCCCTCAATAGGATAGCCGCATTCGTGACACATGGTGAGCCCTCGGCTAGCGGCACCAGGAGCTGCTGACCAGTGGCCTCGAGGGGGCAGCTGTGCCCGCTGTGCCCGCTGAGTCGGGAGTGGTCGCTTGGAGGCAGCTTGGCCGCCAGATTGCGAGTTCTGTTCGGGTTCCTCGCCCGGCAGGCAGATTGTCGGAACGTTGTTGTTGCTTCCGCCATCGCCGGGAGCATCGTCAATGGCAATGGTGGGGACATTAATTGACGGAAGGGGTCGCGTAGAGGGAGCCTCGGGGGCTGCCACGTTTAT
Source organism: Geosmithia putterillii (assembly GCA_900188575.1). Taxonomy (NCBI): domain Eukaryota; kingdom Fungi; phylum Ascomycota; class Sordariomycetes; order Hypocreales; family Bionectriaceae; genus Geosmithia; species Geosmithia putterillii. The sequence goes on from FYEU01000317.1 coordinate 311,260, forward strand.
TGACGGTATATTCGCATGTGCCGACGATCGTGGCCGCGGCGCAGGGTCCTCCTCCACAGAGATTGAAGGGATGCCCACAGGCCGTGACTGCGGTCTGGATTGGATGCGGTTCCGTGTTGGCGATGACGACGCGGCTGGTCCTTTTTCTGGGTTGGCATCAGTGGGCTCGTCCGGGGCTCTCCAGTTAGCATTGAAGCTTACAATAGGCCGTCCGGGACTGTCGCTGACGGCGGTGGGCTCCGGGAGCCTGGGGCTGCGGTCCTTCAACCTCATGCTGGTGGCGTTGCGAATGTCATCGCTGCGGATCTCGACACCATTCTTCCTCTCCACATTGTCATCAACCATAGGCGACGGGGCTGAAGGCAAGCTGGCGTTGCTGCAGTACTGAGCATCCCGAGACCGCGTGGGAGGGTTGCGGTAGATCTCGACTCGATCATGATGAGGCTTGGCAGTACCCAGATCCTCGCCCGCACCCGAAAAACGGACACGGTTGAGGGGGTTCTGGGGCTTGTTGCCAAGCTTGTCAGGGGATGCTCGGCCAGCCTCGACAGACCCGGTGGTAGACGCAGACTCGGGCTCTTCCCATATTTGAGCACCCGAGAAAGGCTTATTCACCTCGCCGCTGATGTTTCGCTTCATGCTGCTACGCCGCCCTGGATTGGAGGCTGCCTCTGGGCGAGAGCCAATGCTTCCGTAGGATCGTGACTTTGAGCCCACCGAATCCATGGAAGTACGGCTCCGCCTTGAGCCACTGCCGCTCTCAGAAGAGCTACCAGATACAGAACGAGTCCCGGTGCCCCTGGCCATACCACTTGCAGCAATGTCGTCGCCGTACCGGCCGGCACTAGCGGCGCGAGCATGGGCATAGCTGTTCTTGCGAAGATGTGGACGGTATCGGTAAGGTCCGTCAGGAGGACGAACTTGGCCAGGGTTCTCGTGTTGCCAGACAATCTCAGCGGCCTCGTCGAGAGCAGCAGCATGGATGCGTGCCTCCTCATCGTCTTCGGGCTGAAATTCCTTGGGACTGTCTTGGGGCTGGTTGGGGGGCGAAGCTTTGCGCAGGTCCATTTCCTCCATGGCATCACGGAGCGAAAATGCCTCCTCCTTCTCCATCCAGCGCTGCCCACGCTCTATATAGACAGGTGTGGGAACAACATCGGCGGGCTTTGGCGGTTGAGCAGCAGGCTTGGACGGGTAGTAGTCACGACCACGCGTGCTGGAGAGGGAGTAGCGGGAGGAGACGCTGGGGGCATTTGATGGTGACGGCAGGCTGGGAGAGACGAGGCTTGGAGAGGCAGTGCTCCTGCGGCTCTCGGCTTGTGAAGAGGTGTCGAAGCTGGGGCCGCTCATGCTAGAGCGAGCTGGCGGTGGCGGGCGAGCTCCCGCAGGTTGAGGACGTGCACCACCTGGGCGTGCCATCCGGTTGTTTCGTAGCTCTGACAGGTAGTTGGCTGCAGATGGGGGTGGGAGGTGGTCAGAAAAGTCGTGAGACAGTCACACACACATACGTTCCAAGCTGGTCATGACCTACCAAATTGATCGTTGGACATGTAAGAAGCTGATGGCGGAGTCACCTTACGCGACTTGGCCTCGCCGTTCTTGCCCATGGGCCGCATGGTAACGGATCTCTTGAGAGAGCAGGGGGTTGGTTGTGTTAATATTCGTAGGATGACAAGTTGAGTACTCGTAGCGAAGCTGGAAGACGAAGATTCGGATGAAGGCGTAAGTTGGACGATGGGGTAAACGCGTATGATATGATGGTTTTCGGAGAGTTAACGATGACTGTTGATGAGCCCTGGCGATAATAGTAGTTTATATTACTCCGTACATGGCCGTGCAGAGGACGTGCATGAACGTCGCCTTGTTTTGGCTGGTTTTTGGCCGGTAACGGGGCAATCAATGTAATCAATATCGGCCCCCTGTGTGACTGGCAAGCTGCGGGTTGGTTGACCTGGCAACCACCGCTCCTTCCGCCGCCGACTTGAGGGCTGGCCTGGACTAGCAAGGAAACTAGCGGTTGGCTGCGCTTGCCGTTTCTGTTTGCTCTCCTTTGACCACAAAAGAAGAGACACAAACACGTGCAAAGCAGGCGGAAGGATTGGCAAAGGGCGAGGCGATTGTGGGTGGCGGGAAGAGAGGGAGCAATTAAGCAAGCAGCAATCGAATGTCGAGGGAGAGGCGGAGGGAAAGGGCGGGGAGACGTGTGCGTTTTAATACCATTGTACGTGTACTCGCATATGGCTCCTGCGTGTCCCAGCGTACAGCTCATGCGGCTACTAAGTATATGCATAGGAGCCTGAGACAGATAGCCGGCCTAGTCCCCGGGTGCGCGGGTCTGCCTTCCACAGTCGCCTGTCGTGTTGATCTCTCATTTGTTCAGGATTATTAATGTACGTGAGTTTTTTCGCTCCTCACGTTGTTCACGCTGTTCACGCTGTTCACGATGGAGTACTCCATACATGAAGAGTTGTTATATGAGTGAGTGGTAGTATTATAGTACATGTATACAGTGAGTGATTCGGTATCAATTGCCCCGTGGCACTACCAGTGAAGTTCACCCTTGACGCCCTTTTCTGGCTCTGGCTTCTTTTGCTCCTCGGCAAAACCAAGGTTTTTGAACTCGTCCCTCGCCATTAGGTTGCTGCAGTTGACTTGGTTAGCATAAGACACACACACACACACAAGAAAAAAATAGAAGCGCAAGTCTCTGTGGGTGAATATGGCATGGATCGCTCACCGATCCATTCTGCAGGTCAGGTAGTCTTTTGCCAGATGACGGCACTCGTCTTCGTTGACCCCGCGGACCTTTTTCATGCAAGACAGATAGCTCTGCATGGCCTTCTTGCATTCGCCTGCCGTAGATTGACACATTAGCTGCATGTGGGCGATGGTGCCGAGGGGGGAAGTGAGGATGAACTAACCCTCATGGTCCAACGGGAAGCTTCCGCGCTGGGGCCTGCATCTGGCGTCAGTCTCTTGGATCTATGGCTATACGGAGCGCAGGGACGAGAAAGGGTCCAGAGGGAGGTGGTATAGGAGTGGGTGCGTACGGGGTCGGCTTGGTTGTGGGCAGCGCTCCAGGGCTTCCAAAGGTACTCATGATGTCTGTCGGTTGAACATGAACATGACGTCCATGCAGACCTGGCTGGGACCGATCGGATCATATGGCGACGCTGGGCGGTGGCGAGCAAATCTTGGGCTTGGGTGCCCCGTTTATCCGATCATATACATGATAAGAGCATATTTTGCTGTCTTGGATCAATATGGATTTGTCGGGGCCCAAATACGGTTATTGGGTTATTAGTGCTCCGTTGTACGAGTACGGAGTAGTGTGCTCGTCGTACCCGGGACGGAGTATTTGGGTGCTTGGGTGCTACAGCTGGTGCTAGGCTTTGGCTAGCGGTTGATAGCCGGTGGTTATAGTGGGGCTTCAGCTCCAGCCTGCGCTGTGTGCGCTGTATTTACGAGGCAATACTCCCGATGGCCCCTTACGTAGGTCCCGATCATAATATGGACGCCGCCCTCCATTCATTGCTTCCGCTACTATTGCTGCTGCACGTGAACCCGCGCAACATCCTTGCCTGAACATCGGCTCCATCCTCTCGAGGCATCTGGCGTCTGGACCCTGTCAACCCGTCTGCTTGCATGAAACGCTCGTTCCTCCAGACCTTGGAGACGCACTGCGCATCCTCAACGCCTTGACTGCGCGTTCCTCTCCGTACCTCTGTCTTTTCCTGCCCTCGCTCCCGACATCAACTGCGTCACCATGGCAGCCCTCGGCGAGGACCTGCTCAGCACCGTCAACAAGCTGCAAGACTTGACCTTTAACACCATTGGCAATGACTCCATCGACCTGCCCCAGATTGTATGTCGTCTGACCCGTCTTTTCGCCTTACGTCTTTGGCCTCCCTTCGTGCCTGGTCTGGCCGCGCATGCTGACCCTGCTTTCCCTTTTTTTCCCTTCTAGGTCGTTGTCGGCTCGCAATCTGCCGGAAAGTCGTCCGTCCTTGAAAATATCGTCGGTCGCGACTTTCTCCCTCGAGGAAGCGGCATCTGCACCCGTCGGCCTCTGATCCTTCAGCTCATCAACGTGTCCGACGACGAGGCCGCCCCTGACCCTCAGAACGACCCGTACCGGTCTCCCGATGCCGCCCGCCGCTCAGAGTGGGCCGAGTTCACCCACATTCCCAACAGGAAGTTCACAGACTTCTCCGACGTCAAGCGCGAGATTGAGAATGAGACGGCCAGGGTCGCCGGAAACAACAAGGGGATCAACCGCCAGCCCATTAACTTGAAGATCTACTCTCCCCACGTCCTCAACCTGACCCTCGTCGACCTGCCCGGTTTGACCAAGGTATGTGGGCGTCATAGCTACACCAGCCAACCTTAATTTTTCAACCGCACCTCTGACGCACATAACCACTTGCAACAGGTCCCCATTGGCGACCAGCCCAGCGATATCGAGAAGCAGACGCGTACACTCATCTCTGAGTACATTGCCAAGCCCAACAGCATAATCCTCGCCGTCTCCCCCGCCAACGTCGACCTCGTCAACTCGGAAGCCCTCAAGCTCGCCCGCCATGTCGATCCCCTCGGCCGACGCACCATTGGTGTTCTCACCAAGGTCGACCTCATGGACCACGGCACCAACGCCCTTGACATCCTTACCGGCCGTGTCTACCCGCTGAAGCTGGGCTTCATCGGCGTCGTCAACCGCTCCCAGTCCGACATCCAGTCCAACAAGCCCATGGAGGATGCCCTCCAGGCCGAGATGGACTTCTTCAAGCACCACCCTGCCTACCGCAACATTGCCAGCCGCTGCGGAACCCGCTTCCTGGCCAAGACACTCAACACGACTCTCATGGGCCACATCCGGGAGCGGCTGCCCGACATCAAGGCGAGGCTCAACACCCTCATGGGCCAGACCCAGCAGGAGCTGGCGAGCTACGGAGGCATGCAGTTCAGCGGCAAGGAGCATCGGGGCTCCCTGATTCTTCAACAGATGACGAGGTTCGCGTCCTCCTTCACGTCATCTATCGACGGCACGTCATCCAACATCTCGACCAAGGAACTCAGCGGCGGTGCGCGGATCTACTACATCTTCAACTCCGTCTTTGGCAACTCGCTCGAGTCCATTGACCCCACATCCAACCTCACAGCCCTGGACATTAGGACGGCGATCCGCAACTCGACAGGACCGCGGCCCAGCCTGTTCGTGCCCGAGATGGCCTTTGACCTGCTGGTCAAGCCGCAGATCAAGCTTCTCGAGATCCCTAGCCACCGCTGCGTGGAGCTCGTGTATGAGGAGCTCATCAAGATCTGCCACACGTGCGGCTCCACGGAGTTGTCCCGGTTCCCCAGGCTGCAGGCCAAGCTCATTGAGACGGTGTCGGACCTGTTGCGGGAGAGGCTCGGCCCGACGGCCAACTACGTCGAGTCGCTCATCTCGATCCAGCGTGCCTACATCAACACCAACCACCCCAACTTCCTTGGTGCCGCGGCTGCCATGAGCAACGTCGTCAGCGCCAAGCAGGAGCGCGAACGTAAGCGCCTCATTCACGAGGAGCGCGAGCGCAGGGAGCAGCGCCGGCTGAAGGAGGCCGGCCCCGATGGGGAGGCCGACGACGATGATACGTCGACGGCTGGTACCGAGAAGCACGGCAAGGGCTCGTCGAAGCAGGTGTCCAAGGCGACGAGGAGCCTGTCACCATCCGTGCGGGAGAACGGACCGGGAAGCCTTAACTCGGCCATGAACGGTCTTAACAACAACCGCGGCATCTCGCCCAGCCGTCTGCACAGCCAGGGCCTTAACAATGCCCGGGACTCGTTCCTCAACTACTTCTTCGGCAAGGACGGCATCTCGAGCTATGCCAACCCCCCGCCACCCGGCGGTGTTGCCTCCGGCGCCAGCAGCAGGCAACATCATCAGATTGGCCAGTCGTCCGACTCAGTCTTCCCTCCCAGCATACGCAGGGAGGAAAGGCAGCCTGTCCGGACACCCGGCAGCCTGTACGATGACGACTACGACAAGAAGGGTCTTGCCGCACACTTTGTATGTTTACACCCTTACCTTCCTTCAAAACATTTCATGTTCACCAAGACTAACAGAATCAGGGTGAATCCAACGAGCCGGCCCTGACCGACCGCGAGGCCATGGAGACGGAACTCATCCGCGCCCTCATCTCGTCCTACTTCAACATTGTCCGCGAGTCCATCGCCGACCAGGTCCCCAAGGCGGTCATGCACCTCCTCGTCAACCACTGCAAGGACGTGGTGCAGAACCGCCTTGTCACCGAGCTGTACAAGGAGAGCCTGTTTGAGGAGCTCCTCTACGAGGACGACAACGTCAAGAAGGATCGCGAGAAGTGCGAGAGGCTCCTCGAAACGTATAGGGAGGCTGCCAAGATCATCGGCGAGGTCGTGTAAACACCACACCCTCCTAGGCGAATGATCATCTCCAACTCACCCCCCTTCCCCTTTCTCATCTCTGCTCATTCGCTGATGTACATATCCCCCCCTCTTTGTACGACGGCTACCATGTGATCAGTCGAGGAGGCAAAAAAGAGATCCGGGGAACTTGTACTGTTTGTCTTACCGTGCCTGTCATCACCCAAGTTGGTCGATGGGTGGCGCTCTTGTTGTTATAAAAAGGTGAAGAAGCGCTGGGGGTATTTGTGTTGATAAGAGAAGAAGATGACTACCAGTCAATGGATTGAAAGAAGGAAAGAACCTTGTAAAGAAGATATATACGACACGACGTTGGGTATTTCTTTGTCTGCGACAGTGCACATTATACTAGTACGAAGGATTACTGGTGGGAACGGGGTATACAGTGTACAAGACGGGGATGTGTGCTTATCCTTATCCTTTTGTTCTTAACCTCAATGTAACATCAACAATCACTTTGAACGCTGAAGTTATCAGGTGAATGAGTGACTGCTCACCAACACTCACTTTAAACCGTCAAGTTATAAGTTGGATTGCTCATCGGCACTCACTCTGAATCTCACAAGTCTCAAAAGGTGGATGAGAGAGTCCTCATAAACACCCACTTTGAACATCCATAAGCCTTAAAAGTTCAATGCGTGCTCAACCCAGTAAGAATCACTCTGAATCTTACAAGTCTTACAGATGAATGAATACGCCGTCAAAAATCGTTGTTGATGCTTCAGTGTCTTCGTACTCTAACATATAGCCATTTTTACTCGTACATGAAAGCGACGACATCAGTCAATACCCCTAATCTATCCTCGGTCTCGCAGGGTTGTACTCCTCTACGCCTTGGCCGTGGTACGCCACGGGTTCCTGCCTGGCAGGCACAGCCGGGCGTCGGATATAGTACGTTGTCGGTGCGCCCCTGTCGGCGTCACGGCCATCAAGTGTGGCATACTGCTCGCGCTGCTCGAGATATGCGTTCCCACCGCCGCGCATTGAGTCATCAAACGCCCAGGGGAGCGCGTCAGCGACGGTATTGTAGGCCGTGTGGTCGTACGCGAGCAGCCGAGGCAGTGCGGCAAGGACATGCCTCTCCGGCAGGACAATCATCTGGGTGCGCCAGTCGAGCGGCACGGCGGTGGCTGTAGCAGCAGCGGCGGCGCCGTTGTTTATGTTCTCGACGTGCGCGTTGCGGAAGTGGTGCACTAACTGCGTGGCTGAGTATGGCCTAGCCTGTGGGTTGACGAGCATGCCCTCAACGCACGGCTTGCACGCCAGGTCCGGGATGGCGCCGACGGGATGCATGTCCACGCGGCTCGTGAGGCCTTGTATAAACATGTGCAACGGGGCCGACTCAGAAAACTCCATCTGGAAAGCTTTGGCAATGTGATGCACCGTCACACAGAGCTTGATGGCCCTGTCAAGCCCTTCGATATGCGAGATGGCGTTCCACGTGTGGCTGGCCACCCTGCCCATGAAGTCGAGGCGCGCATTGTAGACGCTTTCCGGGAGCGTGGGGGGAGCTGGGACTGGGCCCCACGGACCAAGGCCTGCAGACATGTGCTCACGACGGACTGGCGCAGCAGCCATTCCGTATGAAGACAGCTGGCCTGGGGCTGATGACACTGAAGGCTGATAGTAGTTGCCGTGGGCATATGTCGTAGCGTACTGCGCCTGCGGCGGTGGGCGTGTTGCATACGCCCATTGCTGTGGTGCAACATTCTGGGTCACTGTCGAGGACGTACTGGGCCTGTAGGCGACTGGCTGCGGCGGTGCCGGCGGCGCTGAGGGAGGAGGGGGTAGTTGTGATAGTTGCGGCGCGTATGCAGGAGCCGGGGGAGGAGGCTTCTGCTCAGGGGCAGGTTTCTCTGGCAACATCTTAGATGTCGAGGGCTTCGCTGTGGCTTGTGTATCCGCAGCAGCAGCCTTGCCACCAGCGCGTTTCAGCCCTGTCGAGGCAGGCTTCTGACTTGCCGCCGGCTCGGGCTTCTTCTTCTGGTGGTCACGGGGTTCTTCCTTGACAGAGGGACCTTGAGGCGAAGAGTGCCCAGGTGGGCACCTGATCGGAGGCACCTCCGGCCATTCCGCCCTCCAGTGAACGACGATGTTACCCACACTAAGGGCCTTCGTGTGTTTCGCGGCGTAGTGCTGAAGAATTGCTTGGAAGCCGAAGTACTTATCAACGCTGGCGTCGCAGCCATTGCAAAGGAACAGGGCAGGGCCAAACCTCTCGACGAGTGGCTTGATCTTGGCATCGTACAGCCACTTCATGTTCTCGAGCGTCAGCTTCCGTGTCCATGGCCCCTGTGGGGGATCAACGGTCGGTTTCCGCCCGGCTGCAACGGCTGTCGCATCCCCCTTGTCTATCTCAGTATAGAACCGCTCTCGTACGTGTATCAAGACACTGTACGCGAATAGAGACGCCGTATCCTTACGAACTCGCCGGCCACTGTTCCACTGGTTATTGATGATCCAGTCAGCGTAGGCCCACAGCCGGGCCCTCAAGGGTCCCTGTGCGATATCCCAGTCATCGTCAGATATGGATTTGAGCTCTTTGCCCGGTGCTGCTGCCCTTTTGTTGCTGGAGTCATCTGGGGGGGCATTCCCAGAAGAAGCAGCAGCGCTTTGCTTCCATACAGTACTGTCAGATGCCTGCGCCAGCGACTGCTGCCCATTCCCGGCCTGGTTTGGCGGGTCGAGTTTCGACACGCGCGTCAATGGACCTGCTCTCGGAACCTGGCCATCGTTTTTCGAGTCGAGCAGAATGTGGCGGACCCCACCAGAAACTTCCCATCTCTCCCAGCGGGAAGCGTCTGAGCGCGCCGTGATACCAAGACCGTCGACGCCTTTGAGCCATTCCTCAGCAACGGCCGACCCAAGTCTCTGGGCCGACTCAAAATCAGCCTTTATGGCCTGGACGTGGTCATCCCAGTAGAGCTTCGTCAGCCGACGCTTTGTTGGCTCGCGGTCATTCTGGATTACATGGGGCGTAACGACATGCAAGTCGGGCGTGAGGAATACTGCCGGGAGGCCAGGCAATAGAACCGAAGGAACCGTGGACGAGAGGAGAATATTGACTTCCTACAATTCAGAGAAAACAAAGAAAAAAAAAGAAGGTGTGAATGAGTAAGTAGTAAACACACACGGTCTGGCCGCACCCGAGCCGTGCATCACGTACCTTAAGTCCCTTTTTCTGGAGGCAGGGGCCACAAGAGACGATGCCAAAGGTGAAGACGATGGCCACGCCGCGAGTCCCCGGGCCGCGGTGCCACGGATCTGGGGTTGCCTTGATCCTGCTGGAGCGATCCCATTTGATACCGCAAAACTGGCAAGAAGTAGACAGGATCATCCGCCACATGTCCAGCTCGGACCTGCCCTTTAGCGGGGCCGGCATACGGGGCCAGTAGAGTCTTCTGGAGGCTTGCCAGATCAAGTCTGGTGTCAGTTTGGGCATGCGCGAGGAGCAGTCTCCTTGCTCGGATAGCTGCTGCTCAGCCTGCGTAGAGGAATACGCCGGGTCGAGATAGCTCCTGAACAGTTTGCTGACGCATAGCAGCCTGCCCAGGTCGCGTGGCCGGGTCAGCGCGAATATAGACTGCCATATCTGCGCTGGGAATTCCCCTGACCAATCTCTTGAAGCGTCCGACGATCCGTCCGACACAGACACTTTGGTCCTCTTGTTTGGCCCCCCCGCCGATGACTCTGCTGCTGTCGGTGACGGTTTGCGCTTGACCGAGCTTGGAGGCTGGGCGACGTGTACCGCAACAGCAGGATCGTACGACGACTCTGAGCTCGCGGGACTAACGCGAGCAATAACAGGGTCCATGCTCCAGGACTGTGCGGGAGCAACCCTCTCCTCGGCAGAGCTCTGTGGCGGCGGCGCCATGTGAAATAAAGAGAAGTACGGTGGTTAAAAAAAACTGAGCAAGAAAAGAAGCAGAAAAGAAAAGCAGCTGGGGGGTTCAAGAAAGGAAGAGAAGAGACAAGCGTAAGCTTCCCAAGCTTCTCAGATACTACCCCCGGTTCCTACTACACGGACGCAAACAAAGCCGGTAGTAGTGATGAGACGGTAGTAACGGTACCCTGCTTGCTCAAGCGAGGCCAGATCCGATCTGATAGATCGTCAAGCCCGATGAGAACCAGGGGGGGGGGGG
>FYEU01000317.1:325596-364868 GCA_900188575.1 Geosmithia putterillii
GGGGGTTCTTGACTCACATGGAACGGAAAAGACCCGACATGGACAATGTCATGAGGAAGGAGACGAAGAGAAAGAAGAAGAACGGGCCCGGCTCACGCCTGAGGTGCGTCATGAAGTAAAGCGAGAGGTTGTAGAACAGGGCATTAGCGATCTTGTAGGGCATGTCGACGATGACGGACGAAAAGGCCTCGGCAGACGCATGGTAGAAGCCATAGCGCCTATGCTTCTCGACGATTGGTCTCTGGGCGTACTGGGTGAGGATTTCGAGAGCACTGGAGAAGGCGTTGGCGAGGATAGCGACGAAGAGGACGACAGAGCGACTGTAGAAGGACGAGGTGGTGGGCTGGAGATCGTAGAAGAGAGACGAGATGATGAGGGCCGTGGCGGCGTTGGCGATAAGGGCAAACAGGGTGACGCCAGGGTCACCAAACAGGCGCTTCCAGCCACGCCAGAGGCAGAGGCGGCACTGCTGACCGAACGAGAGGGTGTAGGGGGACTTGAGACGCTGGTTCTTGGCCTGGGCGGCCCTCTTGTGGGCGCGGAACTCTTCGGCAGCGGGGGCACCCTCGCCCGTCTGGGCCTTGTAGGCTGCGATCTCGGCCCTCAGGGTCTGGTACTCGTTGCTTCCCTTCCAGCAGGCAGCGAATTCGTCGGGGGTACGAGGCACACGATTCTCCCAGCCCGCCTGGACAACACGCTCGGTAGGGGCGGTCATGGAAGTCAGGAAATCAGGAGTAGTCTGACGGGGCGGGCATTCGAATCCAAGGCTGACGAAGTACTTCTTAGCGTCGCCGGCCTTTCCAAAGAAGATCTGCCTGCCCTCGTATATAACGGCGACCTTGTCGAAAAGGTCGTAGGCACTCTGGGGAGACTGGTAGATAGAGACAGCACAGGTCTGGTCAAACAGGTCGGCCTGAAGACGCAGGGTCTTGCAGAATTCGACAGCGTTGGCGGAATCGAGACCACGGGTGGAGTTGTCCCAGCACTGAAGGGGCGCGTTTGAGAGGGTGGCCTCGGCAATGGTCACACGCTTCCTCTCACCACCCGAGACACCACGGACATACTCGTTACCGACACGGGTATTGACGGTGTGGCTGATACCGTACATGGCCATGACGACATCACGGAGGTGGTCGCAGAACTCGTCGGGCTTGACGCCAGGCGGCAGGGTGCGAGGGCACCTAGCACGCGACGCAAAGGTGAGGGTGTCACCGACCGAGAGCATAGGGAAGTGGACGTCGACCTCTGCCGTGTAGATGGCCTCGCCACGGTGGTTGGTGTGCATCTCGTGGGGGGAGATACCCTGGTAGTCGAGGTAGGACTTGTCGTCGACGTAAATGCCGTTGGTCTCACCAGCAATAGTTTTGAGGAAGGTGGAGCAACCGGCACCAGGGGGTCCAAGAACGACGAGCATCTCACCGGGAAGGACGAGACCGTCAAAGTCGCGGAGGATGTCAATGCGGCGCTGGCCAGCCTTGCCAGGCATGGCATTGCGGAGGAGAGAAGGGATGGTCAGCCAGACGTTGGCGACGTCCTTCTGGAAGTCAGACTCGGCACCGTAGCCAAAGACATTGAGGTCCTCGAAGCAGAAGCCGCTGCGGCGGAAGCCAGCCCCGCCCTCGCGGGTGACCTTGGACATGGCCCTAGCCCAAGCGCGGGCGTTGAACTTCTCGCTGGTGGGGTTCAGGCGGGAATCGGCGTTCTGGTTGTTGAAGAGGTCCTCGGCACCAATCTCGCCAGTAGGCTGGTGGGACATCTGAGTGGCGAGCTGCTGGACAATCGAGTGTCGGCGCTCCATCTCAACGCGGTTGTCCTCATCCTCGCTGCTGGAGTCGGAAGCGGTCTCACCGCTGGGGGCGTCGTCACCTCCCTTGGACGGGGAGGTGATGTTGACGCCATCGGTGGTCTTGTTGGTGTAGGTGTTTGTGCTGGCGGAAGACGACTCGAGAGTGCGAGGGGGCTCATGGCCTCCCTCTTGCTCGGCCGACATGGTGGGCGAGTTTGGTGTTCAGAAACACCGAGAGAATGTTGACAAAGTTCTGTGAAAGGAGCAGATGTCCATATCAGTCAGTATACAAGATTGCACGTCTTCACAGCTCCCACCAAGCAAGGTGGGGTGAATATGAGATGAATGTAAGGAGGAGGCCCATACAGATTAAGAGATGATGGCAAGAAGATGGATTGTAAGAAGGAAGAAATTGTATCACCGTGCTGCCGGTATGTAAATATTTTGTTCGCCCGTGGGGAAGGAGCGAAGTTGGAAGAAATAGAGGAAAGAACAAGGAGTTCAGTTAATAGAAGAATATCGAAGGGAAGAAGCGATGAGGAGACTCCTAGGCAGGGATACTATTAGCAGCCAGGGGAAACCAGATAGACCAGAAAGCAATATCAGAAAGCGGAAAACGCCATGAGCCCTTCTTTTAAGAAGAAAACAAACCAAGCACGTAAGCCAGATACGGGAGATCCGGAGTGATTCTGCCTCCCGCCAGCCCGCTACCGAAAAATCCGTCGGGGATGGTCAAGTCCCCGACGATGACAATAACAAGGGACCGGGCCTATGCCAACAGCAGCATACTGGAGCGTCTAGTAGTATTACGAGTACCCCGTACCTGTACGCTGTGTGTACGAAGTACTACTAGTAGTATGTATTGCTTTGGGTGGCGCCCCGTAATAACAACTGCTCGCACTCTGTGTATTCCCGACCAGGTGGGTAGATTAAGCTCATGTACGACGTGCGGAAGAATCCATGGGAGGATGGGAGGGCGAGCGATAGGCGAATAGGTGCGGCGTGGCTTCGTAAGGGTCTGTTCGGGCCCGGGGTACACCGTCGTTACTAGTCATAGTATCCACCCCGGGGGGGTCCAAGTTCTATTACATGCGAAGCGTAGTATACTCCGTACGTTTTGATCTTGGCACCGAGCAACTGAAATGGACACACCCCCCCCTCCCCCTCCTTTCCTCTTGGGTCCCTTCTCCTCTCCTTTCCACTGGCTGCTGGCGACAAGAACAGCCAGTTGCTTGATGTGCAGGTAGTATTATGCCAACTTGGCATAAAGTAAAAGCACTTACTTACCGTACCGCGGTGTCGTGTGTGTCTGTACGCTTAATTGGGTGCGGCGGCCCTCCTCCCCCTCCGTGCATGTACGTACCGGACCCCGCTTTCCCGCCCCCGTCGCCGTATTTCAATAGAGGTCTCGTCCGTCTCATAGGAGGATCGGAAGGCATCTGTTTACCACTACTAGTATTACTCGGGCTGCAAATCTGCAAATACCACAATTGTCTTCTCGGCCCCGTTCCTGGAATCCCTTTTCTACCGAACCATTCCCCCCCCTCCTTCGATCCGTCCAGGCCCCTTGGGAAACCTCGAACAAGATTGGGAAACGCAACTGTCATTTTCAAGATGCCATCAGCACCAGCAAAGACTCCCAGGAAGCTCGCCTGCGTATACTGCCAGAGTCGGAAGAAGAAGTGCGACAGAAAGTCCCCGTGCTCGCTGTGCCTAGAGGTAAGTTTCCGAGTCCGAGATAACGCGTCTGCTCTGCTCTATGCTGCGCCTTCTCTTCATTTCCATGCCCTTCTTCCCCTGGTGTAATTGATCACATAAAACGTATGTATGTTTTCTGACACAATCACACAGAAAGGACTTATCTGCACCCCGAGCACGCCAGCTCCAACGCGAAAGCGCCGGCAGCCCACCAAGGAGCTCCTCGAGAGGATGGCCCGTTGTGAGGAGCTCCTGAGGCTCTGCCTCGAGCAGAACGCCCTCTCCCAGTCCGTGGCCATGAACCCATCGTCGCCGTCATCGTCGTCGCCATCGCCGCGGTCAAACAACTCGGACGGTACGCCGTCAGTCGAGAGGGACCAGGCTCTTCCGTCGACAGAGCCAGAAGACTTTGTGCCCGATGGCATGTCATTGAGGCCGAAATCATAGGATGCCTCTTCTCTCTTCTCCTTTCCTGTCTGTCTATTGGTCTCTCGTTGCTGGCCGTCTTTTCTTTGCTGTGGCGTTCACGGAGTTCCCCTCCCATCTGGTCTGGTTGTGAAATTGTACCGCTCTCTACTCTTTTATTTATTGTCACGGTTCGCTGTCTTCACTTCTCTTTTTTTTTCGGCTTCCTTCATAGTACTACACCGATACCAATACCAATGCCAATTGCCTTCGCATCCCCATACCTTCGAATAGGACAGAGAGAATCAGTGACCAGAGATTGCTTCCAAAGTCTGGGGCCTATGCTGTATATCGGTCTCCGTTAGCATTTCTCAACTTGCAGGTCCCGCAGAAAGGAGGGGGCGTGTGTCGTTCCTTGGCCCCCCATAAGACCCTTCAAGGTTGCCGGTTTGGGTAACAAGGTGCCGGCCCCACGCTGCACCTCCGGACTTTCGGTCTTTCGGTCTTTCGGGGGTCCGAAAATGCGGTGGGGCAGGGCCGGTTGGCGGCGGGGTTTGGGCTTGCTCTTACTCTCCGCCTTATTTCTGCGGGTACGAGTACACGCCCAACTCACTTTTTTCTACTCCCTACTCCTTGCTCCTCGCTCCTTGACTCTTTGACTCCTTGACTTGCAAACACAGTCCGTGATGATGCTCATGTCGGACTCTTGGAATATGAGCATCCGACGGAGTGTTCCGTACTACCTTGTCTGCTCATTTCTTCCATTCTGCATGATTCATGATGCGTACTCGTACCTATACGACTAAGGATACAAGGTACAGTCGATCAAGACTCATGATCAAGCAGTACACTTGTCGGATTTCACGGAGCCAAAGCATCATGAGTACTCCATCCATACTCCGTATTACTCTAAAGCATTCTCACTCTACGAGTGTACCGTACCTTGGTCTTGGTACTCATAGTAAACTACAAAGTACTAATACCGAGTAAAAGTCTTGAGCTGTCCGTATCCTGCCAACTGCCAATTGCTCAACTGCCTGCCCTACGACTAACACACCAACAAGTATTAGTCCCCGTACTGGGTGCCGAAAAGCATCCTTGTCAACCTCACGCCATGCGTTTGGCGTGTCGGCCTTTCGGACTCTTCTTGGGACCCACCAACGGCAGATGAAAGCTTGCGCCTTCGCCTGTTCCCCTTCCCCTGTCCGAGTAAAGCACCAAGTAAACACGATGTAGCGATAACCTTGAAATCCCTTTTTAGGTCTCGTACGAGTCCAAGAGTCCGTCCCAAGAGTCCGTCGCTGTACTCAATACTCCGTACACCGCACGAGTATAGAAACAGGTACTCGGTGCAATCCAATCGTCTCAACGCTTACCCCGAACACGGACGCGCCATGTGTCGTTACGTTCCTCTTTACGCCACTCGTCTGTTTTCCAGCTAATGAAAGCGCGTGTAAGTACTCGTAACTTACAGGTATCGATGGGTAAATGGAAGAAGAATGAAGGCATACATATGTATTATGGGTAAATGGAAAATGAAAGAATGCGGGAAGCCGAAAGAATCAAACGGCCAACACACTCCACCACACCACACAACACAACACACACAACACGATACGATACGACATGACATAGACAAACAGGTACAAGCACAAGTACAAGCAGCGGTACGAGTTAACAAGTTCGAGTGGGTTGAGATTTTTCATCCTCGTCGTGTTCCCTCCCCCCCTTTCCCTGTACTTATGGAGTATTACTCTATAGTACCTGTATCCGTAGTCCTTCGTAGTAAATAGTATACAGCTGCCTACAAGCGCAGCGCGCCCAAATGTACCAGTTCCAGTATATCCAATCCAATCCAATCCAACCCTAATACCATCGAGCGTATGCGTAATATCGTACAAGGATGCAATTCCGTAATCAAGATCCACATCGACGGGTGATTCCTTCTGTCCGTCCGCCACCCCCCTTTCATCCCACGTTCCTCACTGACTCCCAGACTCCTTGACGCCCACTTACGCTCCCTCCCGTCATCGCCCCTCTCATGGCCATGAGCCATAGATTTGGGCCATACCAACATACTTACGCTGCGTTGCCCGTAGGTCCAGAGAGCCTTGTGTTCCCAAACACTGTACTCCGCACAGCCTGTAACACTTCGTGCCTTTGCTTCTTCAATAGCGCATCGCGTTATTCTTGCTTTGTGCCCCCTGCTCCCCTCTCCCCTACTCCCCCCTCCCCTGCCGTGCCGCCTGACCCATCCATCGACTTGTCGAGTGATTCGTCCGTTGGGCCACCAAACATGGGAAAGCTCTGATCTACGCCCCAGTTGGCTACCTGGGCATAGTTTTCAAATGCGCCCTGCATGCGACAAGAAAAGTATATGGTTAGCCATCGTCTCGTCTCTCCCTTCTCCCTTCTCTCTCGTCTTTTCTTCCCCTTCTCGGCCTCTGCCTGTTGAAATAGACGAGGGATAGAGATCAAGGTGGTACTGTAATTGAGTGGCTTGGGGTTGTCCCTCGCACTCCCTCTCTTCCTCTCTCCCTCCCCCACCTCCTGCATCCTCTCTTGTGGAATGGAAAAACTTACCCAGTCAAAGTTGGCCGTAAAGTCAGGCATTGATCCCGGCCCATTATCCATGTTGAACAGCGAAAATGGCGACGCGGGTCCCGGTCCCGGCCCCCCCATGGTGGCATCCATCATTCCTCCTGCTCCTCCTGCTCCTCCTCCGCCCCCGCCTCCACCATCAGCGCTCGGCAGATCGAAATTCGTCGACGGCGACAAGCCCAGATCCATACCCATATACGGCCCGTCATTGTTCGAGAACTGCTGCATGCCATTGTGGCTGCCACCCAGATCAGGGAGGAAAGCGGACGATGTCAACGTAGAGGCCGAGGTGGCGTTGGCATTGGCGTTGGTGTAGTGCGCACGGGGAGCGGGCCCAGGCGGTGCCAGGGGCATCGGCGGGGCCGCTGGACCGTCCGTGTCCATTTTCCGGTACAGGGTCTCGTAGCTGGATTGGGGGCTCATGATCTTGCTGAGCATCAGCTCCGTCACCTTGGACGCCTTGAGCGCGTCCATGGATGACTCCTCGAGGCTGGCCCAGATGACGCGGCACTTCTCCAGCAGGTCCGTCATCTCCTTCTTCTGCTCCGCCGTCCAGAGGAAGTTGCCCTCGTGTCGCTGCCTGTCGTCATTGGCCTCCTCCAGGTTATCGTAGTGTAGGTCCAGGACGAGCAGAATGGCCGCCATGGTGAAGTCGTTGGTCGCGACGGACCGCACGTACCAGCTGACCGATTGCAGCCGGCCGCCGGGCTCCGCCTCGCGGTACATCGTCACAAGCTGGTTGAGGGCCCGCCTCGATGCCTCGACGGCGCTGCGCCGTGAGTGCGCGTACCGTGGGTTAGTCCTCGCGCGCGGCAGGTACTTGCGGTGCAGCAGGCATAGGATCCGCTGGCAGAGGTTGTCGACGTTGAAGCGTGCTAGAAGCAGCGTCACCGAGTCCTCCGACCCTTCGAGCGACGTGAGCTTGAGGTGCGGTGGGAGCTCACGCATAATCTGCCGGATTTTGGCGTCGAACCGGATTATCTCATCGTAGCTGATGTGCTTCCTGATGCCGCTGAGCGCTTGTAGAATGTTGCCCAGCTCATTGCACAGTCGGGACTTGGCAATCAGGTACGACAGTGGTGTCGGCTCCGTCACCGGTCTCGAGGGGGGCAGCACCTTGATGCCCGGGTGGAACTCGTCGTCGAATATGTTGTTGGGCAGCTGCGTATCACAATTGTCTTCGTAAATCATGTTGGGGAGCGAAACCTGGTGCGAGAAGATGACGTCGGACATTCTCACCAGTGCCCATGTCCTACGCCTCATTTCCTGGTCTAAGTGTCAGTCTTGCCTATACCCGTGCAAAGCAAAAGTCCAGGAACATACCGCTTGAAAGGGTGTAATATTAGGAAACCACGTGGGATCGCGATGGTATCCCATGCGGAACGCCGTCCTCGTAGTGAGAGCCATAACCATCCAGAGGCCAATGTCCGCGTCCCATCGTGTAGAGTACTCGCCAAACGCATAGAGGACGAGCGTCTCGACCGTGTGCTCGACGGGCTTGGTGTAGTCAGCCCTGATGAGGCACTGGACGGTGCGGAGGCGGAACAGGTTGGCCATTTGGAGGCTGCGGCCCTTCCACTGGGCCGGCTCGTCGCCAACCTTGTGGTAGCTGAGCATGGCGAGGGTGAGCACGGCGTATACGAGCCCCAGCCACATGACGGGCGTGGCGGATGGTTCGCTCCAGTGCACGCGCAGCTTCTGCTTGAACGTGGGGCCGTGGATGATGTTGACGGCGTTGTCCATCGAGTTGAAGTAGCGGTTGCACAGGGCGAGGACGTCGGCCTGCGACGGCAGCCCGTTGCGTAGCTCAGCCTCGGGCGCGGGCACCGCTCCCAGGAGAAGCGTAGGGCCGCCCGCCTCACCGAAGTCCTTGTTAGACTGCATCCGCTCGAAGCTCGCCTCCAACTCTTTCTTGTGATTGCTGAAGTACGTCTTAACCTCGCTGATGTCGACGAGGATGCTAGCCCAGTGCTCCTGGCCCATGTACATGGACTTGCCCTTCGCAACGTCCACTTTCAGGGTGCCCAGGGACGACACCAAACCATCCTCGTCGTCGCTGCCGTCCTCGTCATCGGCGGCCGCAGCTCCGCGTCCTCCTCCTACTCCCCCTGTTCCTCTGCTGTTGCGCGCTCCCGCTCTGGCTGCCGATGAGGAGCCACTATCCGTGACTGATTGCGACGCGGACTGTAGGCCATTGATATTGCTGTTACTGTTGCTGGCATTGCTACTACTTGCGGCGGCAGCGCTTGCGGCGGCAGCGCCCGCAGAAGCTGCTGCAGCTGCCGTCTCGGCGTCGACGCTGCCGCCGTTGTGCATCAGGGAAAGCACCAGGCCCTCAAGGCGGTCGATGCGGTTCTGCATGTCATCCGGGCTCGACTCGCCCTGGGACTGGCTCTTCTTTCGGTTCACCGGCGTTGCGTACGAGCATGACACTGCGTCGGTGCCCTCACGTCTCACGCAGTTGCCGCATGGGTGGCTCCGGTCGCACTTGAGCTTGCGCGTGCGGCACGGGTAGCAGCTCAGCGGGACGCGGTTCCGCTTGCGCACCACGCGGTACTGTTCCTCCGGAGAGTGGGCGCCGGCCGACGAGTTGGTTGATGGTGGCGTTGGTGTCATTGTGGCGGTGGGTGGCGGGTGTGCTGATGCGTGTGCGTGAGGTTTGCCGTTGGAAAGGGAACCGGCCGTTGGTGGCGGTTGGTGGCGGCAATGATGCAACGGGCGCAGAGCCCTCTCCCGATATGTGCCCTGGCGCGATGCGACAACAGCGAGATGCTTCTCAGGTCGGCCGCGGTGGTGAAAGAAATATGGCGGTAATCGACTATGGAACTGCCTTAACTCACACTAAATGGCAGGCGGTGATACTTGAAGTCGGGTGCGACTTCTCGGACTGGCGGTGCAATGTCGTACCGTAGGGCAGGAACACCCGGAAGCGGCGAAAGCGGGGGAGTTGTCGAGAGTTTTGAGGATCAGGCCAGGCCCTGGGAGTGCAATGGGAGCAGTTACGGGTCGATAGGGAGCCGACCAGAAATGTGGACTGGTATATAACTGCCCGGAAGGGAGTATCAGGTGAGGGAAGAGAGGTTTAGGGAGTGGCGTGAGAGAAAGACTGTCGTGATGGTGGGTGGTGATGCAGCAGACCTAAGCTGCGCTTGGTGGAGGAGGATGGGATGCTGCTTACTGATGCCCCCGCCTCTCTCCAACTGCCACAATCTCTCTTAGCGGTAAGGGGGGAAAGTCAATGTACGACGGGTGTGCTTACGAAGTACGAAGTACTGGCTGAAGAAGAATTTATTACAGGTGGCATTGGCAGGCCAAAGTTTTATTATGCCAGTGAGACGGGATGGAGGTGGGAAGGTGACTGCATACGGCCCCGCCATCCAAACTGTCCGCAGCCTGTTATCAGCAAGTATCCCGGCCTGTACCATGTGCCGGCCCCCATCTACATGTATTCATTCGTCTGACTCTTTTTCTTTTTTTTTCCTCTCCTACCTTCATGCCAAGATGAATGGTATCATGACGGGCTTTCTTCCCCAACACTTTGCATGTTGGCTCATGGAGTTGCGCAGCATCCCTCGTCGATATCTAGTCGGTACTTGCTTCAACACGGGCCCGGACTTAAGAAATCTAGACTCCGAAAGGTGCACATAGCTGAAGCGCCATGTAAGCACCAGGCTTCTACATGGTGACGCCAGTAAACGAGTGACTCACACGTTGCTACGACTTACAAAAGAGTCTGTATGATCCTGAACATGTGCCCGCAGCCGTCAGCAGTGCATATCAACCCATGCAGCTATATTTCATGCTGCAAGGGCTCGGTCTGTCGTCTTAGCCTTAGTACCGGGTATTACTGGTTGATACATATCCACACAATCACACAGTACAAGTACGGAGTTTGGGAGAGTAATACTAGATTGATCAATAAATACCCTGTGACGACCTGCCCAGCCGATTGACATACCCTTGAGTGTACTGTACCCCTTGACGATTGTCGTCAATCTTGTTTGAACATGATATCATATACTATTGATACCAGACATCCCCCTAGGTATACTTACGAAGCACTGCTCTCTGCACGTCCTCTCCAGCTGATGCCATATCGACTCATTATCTGCGGTGCGGGGGTCTTTGGAAAAACTTCCACCGCCAAATTTCCAACATTGATATCGTCTCGTGGCTGAGCAGATACTGCCCGCGTCAACCGTTATCACCGCCTGATCCGATATCGAGAGCAATATGTCACCGAGATTATCCTAGAGGCCAGTTTCTTGTCCCAGAAGAAGCGTGGTGCAGAAAGAAGACCCTTGAAGTCGTAGAGAAAATCGTCCGTTGTAGCATTTCGTTCATGACCGTTCATGGCTCGCGAGGATCTCTTTATGTCCTCGGCATCCCCCTTTTGCTCCGTTCCCCTCCCGGATTAACCGGTTCTAAACCAGCAATCATATCATGGGTGTTTATAGGTTGCTCCCTCCCACCCTCACCATCCCACAGTCGTCGCGCGCCGTCGCGCATGGTAATCGTACGTCCAATTCGCCACATCTTCTCCTCCTTGTTTTTTTATCATGGCTCGCTCCAGAAAAATCAAAATGAATCGGGGGTGGGGGGTTCGCATCAAGCTTTTCTTCAAGCCACAGCGGCATCTCCGCTGACGCTGTATGCCTTGAGGAAGCCGGGGTCGTTTGATATCTCCTCCTTGACCTGTGGGGTCGTTAGCGACTGCGCTGTCAAAAAAAAGAAAAAACCACTGTCTGATATATATCCGGAAGAGAGGTACTCACAATGTCCAGACCACCCACGAGCTCACCGTCGATCCAAAGCTGAGGGAAGGTGGGCCAGTCGGCGAACTCCTTGAGGCCCTGGCGCACCTCATCGTCGGCGAGGATGTTGAAGAAGCCGTACTTGACCGAGTTCTCGCGCAGAATGGCCACCATCTGCCGCGAGAAGCCGCACTGAGGGCCGCTGGGGGTACCCTTCATGAAGAGCATGACGGGCGCGGCCTTGACCAGGTCGGCAAGGCGCTTGAACAGCTCCTCCTTCTGCTTGGCGGGGTCGACGGGGCCGGAAGGCTCGACAGACATGGGATCGGCGGCCTGGCCGGTACCGTTGGGTGTGTTGTTGAACGAGGTCGATGACGGAGCGGCGGGAGCGGCGGCGGGGGCGGCGGCGGCAGCAGCGGCGGATCCGGCATGCGTCTCGATGGCGGCGCGGACCTTGACGGCGCTGCTGCCGCTGACCGTCTCTAGGACGTGGCCATTACGGATGAGGACGAGGAAGGGCACGGCCGTGACGTCGTAGGCCTCGCTGATGTCGCTGAGCTCCTCGGCGTTGAGCGACACCCACCGCGTCGAGGGCGGCTCGGTGACGGGGTACTCGGAGGCCAGAGTCTCGAGGACGGTGGCCATCTGGGCGCAGGGGGCGGCCCATGGCGCGTGGAACGACGTGACGAGGAGCGTCGTCGCCGGAAGCGACGTCAGCAGCTGCTCCCACTGCTCCTCGGTCTCGACCTCGGTGATCTTAGACATGATGTCGGGGTGTCAAATCGGGGTGGTTATTATAAAGGGACTAATAAAGAGACAGACAAGGAAAAGGAACTAAAAAAAGGAGGGAGCGAGAGAGAGGAAGTGTATTCGCAAACGAGTAAGCCAGCAATATGACGAGGGCTTGCTTCTATCATGAAAGCGGAGCGATGAGGGGTGGTGCGTTCGTGATGGAAATTTTGGCGGGGCAGAAGCAGAGGCAGGCAGGTGGCGGCTCTCTTTCCCACGTTTGCGGTCTGTCTGCCGTTACCCAGTATGCCCCAACCGGCCCCAACTTGCGCGGCCAGCTGGGCCAACCACAGTCGGCGTCTGGGTAATCGCAAGACCGGCGAGCCTTGCGTCATTTCGGCCCTCCGGCTCTTTTCACCTTTCCGCAGATTCATCGCCGACAAGCGCTGCCGGGTCCCCCGAGGGTTGGACGGTTACTTGTTTATATGCATAATCTAGTGCCATCTCGTGGGATACAGTCATATGACTTCATCCTGCGTAGATCAGATAACCCGCTAGTTGCATATATGCATCAATCAACAGACCATCTTCTCGCACCTTCCGCCCCGCATTTCCTCCAGGCGCTGCTTTGTTTCTTCAGTGGTGCTTGGCCTGTGCCGTCGCCTGTCTTAGTGAGACTCTCACTCTGAGTCCACTAATCCGCTAAAGATCCGGGCCAGGCTTTCGGGCCAGCCTGGAGGCTTTCTGCGGGTCACAAGGTGTCGAGTGGCTGCTGGTGTGCTGCAGCGCTCCATCCTATGCCTGTTGCCAGGTGTTGCTTGCCGCTGTCGCCCACTGCCCGAGCCACTGCCCCAGTGCTATAGACCCGACTGTTCGTTGCCCAGCTGGATGCATCGTGGTCCAGTTACGCACGAGTACGTCAGTCTCCTCCTCCGTAACCCAGGCACCTACGACGTAGTAGCTCCCAGCAGCTCAGCCTCCTTTTCTACGCTTTCTACTTCCCCTCCAACGCCACTGAACCTCCCGTCTTCCTCTTACATCCAAATCCGCCTCGCTTTCATTGTGTATTGTCACCCCTCTCTACCATCTCGCCCGACCGCTTAGGTCACTCTCCCCCCCCTCCCCGCTTCTTCTCTCCAGAGCCACCTTCCGGTAGAGCTCTCCCTTTTTCTCACGTCAGTGACCGTCTCTACGACCTCGCACCTGGCGCATCGACAGACCACCTTAATCACTACGACCTAGGCACGACTAGACTTTGCCAACATGGCGTCAATCAACCTGTCCCTCAACGGGGCCGCGATCAAGAACAGCTACAGCAAGGTGCTGGAAGGAGCCCTACCCGCCGGCTCTCCCACCTCGTGTCTCTGGGCTCTCTTCTCCGTCCAGGCGCCGCTCGTCAACGCCTTCCAGAACTCTGGCTCCAACGAGAGCGTTCTCAAAGTTCAGGACTCAGGAGGTAAGCATGCACCGCATACACCTTCCACCCCCCGCCGCGGCGCCCCCTGGGCCCGCGAGTTCTGGGTCATCAAGCTAACGTCAGCCATGGCGCTCTGTAGAGGGCGAGCTGAGCGAACTCTTTGAGGAGTTCAACGACGGCCGCATTCAGTACGCATTCATTAAGCTCAACGACCCCAACAAGAACATCCCCAAGCGTGTCCTCATTGCCTGGTGCGGAAGCGGTGTCCCCGAGCGCACCAAGGGCTACTTCAACAGCTACACTACCGCCGTCACTAGCGTCCTGCACGGCTCCCACACCCAGATCACCGCCCGCTCCGACGACGACCTCGATGCTCAGGACATCCTGAGCAAGGTTGTTGCCGCTTCCGGCTCCGACTACGCCGGCCCCAGGGTCGCACCCTCCGCCGGCCGCACCGGCCCGCCCCCGAATGTTGCCTCGAAGCCTGTCTTCACGCCCACCACATCGAGCGCGGGCCGCGCCCCCCTGATCGCCTCTCGGTCGACCAGGAACGTCAACCCCGACGACGATGGCTGGGGTGATGCTCCCCAGGTCACGCGCACCCAGCCCGAAAAGGTCGCGTCCGCCTACAAGCCCACCAAGGTCAACATGGCCGAGCTCACCAAGCAGAAGCCTGAGCCCTCGCGATTCGTCCCTGCGTCTCGCCAGGACGACTCGGCAGGCGACGTTGTCAAGGGCGGCTACCAACCCATCGGCAAGGTCGATATCGCTGCCATCCGTGCGCAGGCCAAGAAGGACCAGGACGACCGCCCGGCCCCTGTGAAGGGCGCATACGAGCCCGTTGGCAAGGTTGATATTGCCGCCATCCGCGCCAGGGCCCAGAAGCCCTCGACCGCGCCCGAGCCTGAGGAGGCTCCCGTGGAGGAGCCAGAGGCGCCCAAGAGGGTCTCTGACAGGGCCTCGGCCTTCTCTCAGCCCGCCCAGTCCGAACGCCTTACCAGCCTTCCCAAGCCCAAGGTCGCTAACAAGTTTGGCGGTGGTCCCAGCTTCAGTGCTACGAAGCCCCCCCTGCCCAGCGGCATGGGCCTCACTGGACCCGGCGCCACTACTCCTGCCCCGGCGCCTGTCGGAGCCGCCAGCCGCACGTTTGCTGACCAGGGCGGAAAGACGCCCGCCCAACTGTGGGCCGAGAAGAAGGCCAAGGAGCGTGGTGATGTGCCCAGCTCGTCTGCACCCTCGGCCCCCGTCGAGTCGCAGAAGAGCGGCGGCAATGAGTGGAAGAGCGGCTACGCGGGCAAGTCGTGGGCTCCTGTGCACACGTCGTCCCACTTTGGTCGCCCCGAGGATGACGAGGGTGGCGAGAGGTCTCTCGAGACCCCCCCGGAGCAGCAGCCGTCTAATACTGGTTCTGGTGGCGTGTCAGCCCTGAAGGACCGTTTCAAGGATGCTGCCCCTATGGGCGCCGGTGCTGCTGCCGGCGTTGCTGCCGGCGCTGCCGCCGCCTCTATCTCCCACGGTGCCGAGCAGGAGGAGGAGGACGAGTTTGCAGCGCCCCCCGTTCCCCAAACTTCGAGGCCCGGCGGAGCGCCCGCCGGTGGCTTCTCCCTGCCCGGACTGCCCAGCCGACCTGCCCCTGCCGAGGAGCCCGAGGAGGAGGAGCCCGAGGTACCCGATTCCCCCCCGCGCGTGGCCGTACCCGTCGGCCGCAGCGCCGAGCCCGAGGCGCGCGCCCCGCCGCCTCTCCCTCCTGTGCAGGACGAACCCGAGCCCGTGCGTGCTCCCTCGCCCGAGCCGGAACCCCCGGCGCCTGCGGCCCCTACCCCGGCACCTGCCCCCGCTCCCGCCGCTGCACCTGCCGAGCAGGAGAGCCTCGCAGCCATTGTGCAGTTTGACTACGAAAAGGGCGAGGACAACGAGGTCGAGCTCGCAGAAGGTGAGTACGTCATCGACATTGAGATGGTTGACGAGGGCTGGTGGGTTGGCACCAACGCCCGCGGCGAGCGCGGCCTCTTCCCCTGCAACTACGTCGAGCTCATCGACGACGACGGCGCCGCTCCCGATGAGGTGGAGGAGGAGGAGCCGCCGGCACCGGCACCCCCCGCCAGAGAGCCCGAGCCCGCTGCCGCGCCTGCCCCCCCTGCACCCGCTCGGGCACCCGCCCCGTCTTCTGGCCCTGCGGCCACGGCCCTGTATGACTACGAAGCCGGCGAGGACAACGGTATGTTTTTTTACTATCCCTCTGTGATGTTGCCCCCGGCGATCCTGCCCGGGGCATTTCTCGCTCCGCTCGCTTTTGCAAGAGGTTTTAATGTGCTTGTGCTAATTCCCGTATAGAGCTCAGCTTCCCCGAGGACGCCGTCATTACTAACCTCGAGTTCCCTGATGAGGACTGGTGGGCTGGCGACTTCAACGGCAAGAGGGGACTGTTCCCGGCAAACTACGTGCAGCTCAACGAGTAGAGAGGTTGAGTTGGCCGGGCTTTAGGTCCGATATTGTAGAGGGTGGTTTAGTTGACTTGTGTGTTATTTTGTTTTTGCTTTCCCTTTCTTGCTTTACAATCTGCAATTGCAACAAAAAGCGGCGTGGGATGTGTGTTGGCTGGCTGGCGGCTGTCAATACGAGATTAAGAGATGAATAAAGATGTATCTGCATTGGGACAGTGAAGCACAGCTTGATGAGCGGCTAACGGAGGTTGCGTGAAGACTTGACGTCAAGAGGCAGATACCCAGATTGTGCCAACGTACTTTGTCGCAGCGCGCGAGCGCAGTGAAGACAGCTCCCAGCAGGACCGGCGATGGCAAAACACCAATACCAAGACAAGAACCTCACAAGAGACAGGGCCATGGTTGCTTTCGTTATTTTTAAATTTTGGATCTCCAGTCATTGCATCCCAGGCTAAAAAGTCAAAAAGCGTAATAGACACATGAAGAAGAAAAGAGAAGCATATGGGAATATTGGGGTCCCCTGAAGAAGAAGAAAAGGAAACAAGAAGCCCCTGGGATATATTCGCCAGCGTTATAGAAGAAAAAGATAATGAGACAAAAAGGAAAAAAGGAGACGGAAGTTTTTTGGTGGTGGTGAAGGACCAGTCGTGTCGTGCCGGATGGGGGTAGCGATAACTCGGAAGTCGTACTACTTGGTCATATCAAGACACGGGTGTGTTTATGTTGTGGATCGTGGGTAACAATGAACAATGGGTGGGTAGGTAGGTAGAAGCAGTCGGCAGGCTTAGAAGAAGCATTCGCAGCATTCGAAGCTGTGGTAGATGCGGTGTTAGCCATGGAAGCTCTGGGTTTGGTCTGGAGCTGGGATATGGGTGGGTGGGATGGGACAAAGTCTTACCAGCACTCGCAACACTCTTCAACGGCACAGCAGCAGCAAATGGTGGCCAGGCAGGCCATGAGGCAGTTCTTGGAGCCACCGCCGCCGCCGCTGCCCTTCTGCTGCTGCTCGGGCTGGGGCTGGTACTGCATGGGCTGCTGGCCGCCGTAGGCACCGGGGGGAGGCTGCTGGCCGTAGCCAGGCTGCTGGTAGTAGCCTTGCGGGGGGGCACCGTAGGCCTAGAGAGACGGTGTCAGTATGGATCTCTTCGATTCTGGTTGAGGTTGCGCATCTCGCGCGTCGTTGGGAGCGGAGGAGGGGGGCCGCGCGGCGGTGATGAGTGGGCTGGGACGTACAGGCTGGGGAGTCTGGGGGTAGCCACCGCCCTGGTAGTACTCTTGGCTGGCCATTTTGAAGAAGTGGTGGTAGTTGGATGGATGAGGTTGTTGGTGATCGGTTAAGATGCGACGACGAGAGGCGAGATGATTCGTTTGACAAAGTTGTGGGAGAGGAAGAGGGAAAAAAAGAGGGTGAGAGAGGGATACGGGGATAGTAATATGCGTAACTCGTACCTGTAACCTAAGTACAAGTGTGTCAAGTTACTCGTAATAATAACAGCAGCTAAAAAGGGTGGTGCTGCGCGGACGTGTCTTGGCGGGAAAAAGGTCCAGGGACCCTCGCGCGTCTCTATGGGTCCTTCCTTCCTTCTCTCTGGTCCATCATCTTCTTGGCTTAGCCCGCCCTCTTCTCTCCTTCTTCTCTCTGTCTCCGTCTCTGCCTCCCTCTCTCTTTCTCTCTCCCAAAAAATCTAGTCTCCATCTCTGTTGGCGTGGGTTCCCGTGCTACTGGTCAACCAATGCCAATTCTGGTTAATACATTAACCAGCGGTCGGTCGGTCTGACTCTGACTCTGATCTGACCATACAGCATTAGGGAGTATAGCTGGTGCACTCGTGTATACTTGGCCATTCGCGGGTGCCACGCTAATCGGCAGATGCGGCACGCTTGCTCCCCACCCAGGACGGGAGCCCCTTGCCGAGATGGGCGCGGCCGACAAGGGCATGGAGGGCTGCCGCTGGACGCTGAAGAGGCGGCCGGGGGCTGAGCCTGGCATGTTTTGGGTTGACCTCATACAGGTGGGATGCAGAGGCCGAGAGGGCACTGACGCAGCACCAAGGACGGAGTACGGAGACAGAGAGCCATGGCCCATCAATGGACGGGCGGCAAGGATGATACCGGACCAGGCTATACGTGTACTCTGGGGCTCGTGGATCCAGGGCTATGCAGGTTGGCAGATTGGCATGTATGCAGGCAGCACAAGGAAAGGGCAAAAGGACATCTCCAGGTCTTCAGGTCTCCATATTACTGGGTACAGAATACGTACGAATACGTACAACTACGTCGTAATACTCGCAATGCGCATGTACCTGCTACGAGCACTCTGTACTCGTACCAGTAGCAGCAGCAGTAGTACGGATAGTAGTAGTAGTAGTAGTTTTAGACCTACGAGTATACGCCGTATTAGGGGTCGGTCAGGATTGTGGACGACATCGTGGCCAGAGCAGAGGTCTTGGCCGCAGGCAGAGCACTGGTCACTTGGATATGTTGGGGCGGCTATTTATAGAAGGGTTCGACTATTACAGCAGGCTGTGGAGTACAGGCTACAGCAGAAGGGCACTGCTATTATAGATTCTAGACATACTAACACGTATTGATACTAACTTCAATTCATTGCTATTGAACTTACGCCAATACTAAGGGTTGAATGGCTTGAATGGATGGAAGTTGCCTTGCCTTGTCGGCACCGCCGAGAGAAGGGATCAGCACCGCCACATGCGCTGTAGCAACGGGTCGCAGCAGTGGCCAGTGGAACACTTGACGCTCAACACTCCAGCCCTGCACTGCACTGCGCTGCACTGCACTCCAACACAGCACTGCCATCCGCACCGCCACCGCGTATCAGCCACTTTACACCACAACCACTACTAGTTCGTACCTTCCGAGAATACTCCGTGCTAGTCACATGCACAACTCACGGGAGCACAGCATCCTTACATAATACAAACTGTGCACAAAATCCCAGACAATCCCACCTTGGCAACCGGCAATGGCCCCGCCTTGCGACTCGTACGCGTAACCCCATGACTAACATGATGATCAAACGCGGCCAACGAACGAGCGGCGAGCGAGGCGAGAGCAGGCATGGAACGGCAGCTCTTGACGGCAGCTGGACATTGGCCAGTGGCTACTACTAACCAAGGGTTGGAAACAAACCAACATTGTAAATTGAGCATAGGCATGGATACCCTTCAGCTGCCTGCCATCTGCTCACAACACCACGACCCCACACCATTCCCGCCCATCAGTGAATCACACACGCCCTCATAGTCCCTGACGCACCGCCCGGTCAGCCAGGCAAACAATACTCTGCCAACGCCACTCCTCGTGGTCTCTCATCCCATCTTTATATATATATTCTGCCTGCTCGTGACACCACAATGGCAATTGACAGTGAATCCCCCTCCCCTAATTGTCGTCCTATTCAGCAGCCACGCTCTGCAAATTCTACACGCGAGCTGCGCGTGCTCTGCACGTTCCGCATGCTCACCCTCAACGTGACATTTCCCTCCCGTCCTCCAACCCGAGGATAAAAGGCCTCTGTTTTTTATTCTACCGCGATGAATACAATCTCATACTTTCTTCCTTTCAACCTGTTGTGATCCTCTT
The DNA here is from genome assembly GCA_900188575.1 of Geosmithia putterillii. NCBI lineage: Eukaryota > Fungi > Ascomycota > Sordariomycetes > Hypocreales > Bionectriaceae > Geosmithia > Geosmithia putterillii. The sequence continues at coordinate 345,034 of FYEU01000317.1, forward strand.
TTCCCCGCGCTCCGTCTCTCTCTCCCGGTGTTGAACGACGACATATATACATTTATGTATACAGCCATCGTCTTACTTCTCACGTCTTCCGTAAGCAACATTGTTTTTTATATAGTACCGACGAGACTCCAGGTCAACAAGGAGCATGGATCATCATTGTCGCCGTCATGAGACTCCAGGTCCGTCGCCACTCCTTGTTGAGACCCGGCCGTTGCAGAAGAGAGCGACGACAAGAGATCTCCACCACGGCTGGGAGTCCACCTGCGTCGCTATGGCCAAGTGCGATATGTGCTCCCGCGCCGGCCGCGGCGTCATCTACAAGTGTGCTCAGTGCAAGCTGTCCACCTGCCGTGAGTGTTGTGAGTCCGGCCAGCTTGACTCCGACTCCAGACACACCCTCGACCCGGGCAGCGTGAGCTGGGACCCGCCTGCCCGACCGCCCAAGCGCGCGGCCGGCGCCGGCGGCAGTGTCACCGATGCCGCGTCTAAGATGGCTGCCAGACGGGGCACAAGACGAGTAATGACCAGGGCCAGGAGCGGTGCCATTGCCGCTGCCGCTGCCCACGCTCACGATCACGGTCATGGTCACCCTCACGGTCACCCTCAAGCTCTTCGTACTCATGCTCATCATCACCATCACCAGCATGGTGACGTTCGCCCTCACGCACGTCAAGAGCGAGGCACAGCACGCGGCCCCCTCTCAGAACGTCATGTCGACGTCCCCATCCGCACAGCTGCCGTTGCCGCCACAGCAGCAGCATACGGTGGCTCTCGCCGCGCAAACGACACTGCCTTGAACACGCCCCGGCAGCAGCAACAGCCGAAGCAGCAGTCCTACACTGCTGCCACGGACCCCACAACCCACTCTCCTCCTCCTCACCGGGAGTCATACTCCCCGTCTGAGATACACCATATCCACCACGCGCAGCAGCAGCAGCAGCAATTCCCATCCCCACCGTCTGCTCGCTTTCACCCCTACGGACGTCCCAGTTCCAACGACCACAGGCGACAGAAGATGTGCAGCCATCATCCTGATGATGACAGGACACTGCCCCCCATCCGGGCATGGTACAATCCCGAGTGGACCGTCCACCGTCCCGGTACCAATCCGGAAAGCAAGAGCGACCATCTGCCTCCTGCCCCTCCTCCACCCCCTCCACTGCACGCCCTCCGAGACCACGAGCATGAGCGACCCCTCCACGAGGCCATGGCTTCACGCCTCGCCAGTGCAGCCTACAACAGCTACATGGAGCACCATCACCACCACGCCCAGACGCAGCAGACGCCGCAGCAGCAACGCTCCTTGGTTGACTTGCACCTGCACCACGAGATGCTCCTCCTGTGGGCAAGGCAGGTGCTCGTCCCGTCGGACGGCATGGCAACCACCAATGAGGCCCTAGTGCTCTTCTCCAAGGCGATGCAAGAGGCCGCTTCCCAGCTGGGGCTCGATCCGGCCAAGAACGGGGCTGCCGAGTGGCTGGCTGAGATGGAGGCCCTAGCTGAGCGACTGACAATTGCGTAGGGTCTTGTCGACATGCGCTCGCAGAATGCGGGCTCAGGCTTGTGATTTCATGCAATAGAGGATTACTAGCATTTGCTTCGGAGCAGGCGATGATGGCTTTGATCATTCTGGTACGGGATAGATAGAGAATTGGAAGCCTTTAACTCCCATTTACATCATCAGGGGGGCGAAAAAGGGGGTGGAAAGGAGGGGGCCTCCAAGAATAAGAAAAAATGGGGTTTCTAACCAGCGGATAGACTCCCAAGGATTGAACCAATACAGATATGATGAACCGTCTTAATTGACTTACTTGTTAATTCGTAGTAGAGAAAACACCCCGATGAAAAGAAGATACATGTTCCATAGAACCCCAGCCTGACTTTGGGCCGAGGTAATTTATTCTATAACTCGTCTTCCAAACTTTTCTTTCCCGTTCTCATCTTCCCGTCAATTCATATCATTGCAACACCTGCTTTGCTTAGCTTACTCGTCAGCGCCCTGAGCCTGAGCAGGCTCGTCATCCTCCTCGTCCTCGTCATCCTCAATAGCACCAGGCACCTGGTACAGACGGAGGATGGACTTGTTGGGGTCCTTGAGGAGGATGAAGCGGCCGTCGCCGCGGCGGGAGCACATGTCGACAATGGTGCGGACAATGCCCCAGCCGTTGGAGAGGGACAGGTTCATCTGGTTGGCAAAGTCGCGGGGCTTCCAGCCGACGACACCGAGGATGACGTGCTTGTCGTTGACGCGGGGGTTGACACGCGAGACGAAGCTGGATTATCGGTCAGTACTCTCATTATGATAGGGGAGGTAGATTAGAGGAGGGGATAGGGGGTGAGATGATGACTTACCCAACCTTCATTATGTCCGTCTTGGCGAGGATGGACTGGACGGTCCAGCGGGCGAGCTTGCAGCTGTTGTTCTTCATCTCGGTGGCGACGACGGCACCACGCTGGGCAACGAGCTTTGTGCGCCAGTCGAGGGCGCCGCCAGCACCCTGGGCCTTCGAGTCCCACTCGTTGAGAGCCTTGAGGGAGAGGCGCTGGACGTCGCCCGAGGCGGCGTTGCGCTGGACCGAGTCGACCTCTGTGCGGACGACGAGGTGGAGGGGCTCCTCGTCGTTTGTGGAGAGGTCGAAGCGGCGGTAACGGTAGGCCTTGGAGGCCGGGGGGTCGGAGGAGTCGTCGGCGGCGTTGTAGAAGGGGTTGGGGTGGGCCATGTCGATGTGGCCGGGAGTGCCGGGGGCGGCCTCGACGACGACCTGGTTGGCGAAGTTGTGGTTGATGTAGGTGGCCTCCTCGGCGAGGGCGGCGGGCTGGTTGATGGTGTCCTTGTTTCCATCGGCGGCGTCGAGGGGCGCGTCAGCCGCGTTCTCGTTGACCGTCACCATGTCGAGCGTGGCGTTGTCGCGCTTGTCGAGGAAGACCTTGCCGCCCTGGCGAACAATGACAATGTCCCACGGGTACACTGAGCGCGTCGAGCACATGAGCATGGACAGGATGCTGTCCGTCGCGAAGATGGTGGCCTCGTTGCGCTCCGCCAGCTCCTGGATCACCGGGTCGCTCGACGTCGTCACATTGAAGGCTGCGCGGTCCAGGGCCGTCAGCTTGCGCTCCGTGCCCTTGACCGGCGGCTTGTCGTAGCTGCGGTCGTACGCGTACAGGAAACCGTAGTCGTCCAGGTCCTCGCCCTCGTCGCCGTCCAGGTTCAGCTTGCCCAGGCGGTTGAAGTCAATCTCCTCCAGCAGCTCCCAGTCCGCCCGGATGTTGATGCTCGGGTCGCGGTTGCGTGCCGGCTTGTCGTAGTCCTTCCACCCGAAGCGGCGCCCACGAGCGCCGCCACCACCGCCGCGACCGCCCCGGTCGTAGCCGCCGCCTGCGCCGCCCTGGCGTCCTCCCGGGCCGCCACCACGTGTCGACTGGCCTCCGCGGCCTCCCCGCGTGTCGCCGCGTCCGCCACGCTGGCCCCGGCCGCGCGTGAAGACAGCTCCGCGTCCGAACCTCGTCTTGGTCGAATCGCGAGTGTTGCTGACAATGCTGAAGGACGACTCGTCCTCGGCCACCGGTGCGCTGAAGGTGACGGCGTGGCTGGATCCGTAGACTTGCTGATCTGTTTTTTTTTTCACCACCGTTAGTTTATCAACCTTCATCTTCTTTTTTTGTCTTCCTTTTTTTGTCCTTCTTTTCCTCTTCATCGTCTCTCGTCCTTCATCTTTCCGCCCCTGCCTATTTCTCCTCCTTGGCCGCTTTCTGCACTCACCCCTGTAGTTGCGCTGGTACTGCATGCGCGATCCGCGCTCCCGGTCCTTGCCCTCGGTCGTCCAGTCGGCCATGCGGCCCAGCTTGTCACCCTTGGAGAAGGGGGCGTAGGGCACACCCTCGAGGGTCGTCTCGGTCGTCACCGACGGGCCCCACCCATCGCCGGCGGGGCAGCTCTCGCAGATGCTGATATAGTCGAGAGAGTCGGCCATCTTGTCTTTGTTTTCCCGTGGCTTCTTTCGAGAAATTCGATGTGACCAAGGGGGGGGGAGGAAAAGAGAAGGCAAACCAGGTTGGTGCGGGGCTCAGAGGGCGATAGAATTTGTGGTTTCCCAGGTTCGAATTTGTGGTGGGGTGTGGGGCTTTTTTTCGTCAAGTGAAAATGTGCCCGCGCCACAGCCAGATCGTGGTCTTGTGCGTTTGTATGAGTCAGCGTCCATAGGTATCTAGGAGCGCCGCCACAATGCACATTGGATGTAAAGGCTTCCAACAGGACTACTACAATGTTCATTCTTTTAATAGTACTTCTCTCGATGCATAGTAGTAAAATCATACTAGTACATACATTTACAACATTATAGCCATGTCAGGCGTGCGAAGGAGAAGGAACCAAGAGGGCCAAACCACCACTACTCCACCGTCACCTGACCAGAGCAACGCCTTCCAATGCAGCAATCCTTCGTTTCAGACTCTCAGACTTTCCCCATCCCGCCGACATGAGTCCTCCGACAAGCGAATTCTCGTCGTCAGGAGTTTGACCGTCGATATACGCCCGGTGGAAGGAGAGAATAAAAACCATCACATCCACCTTTGGACCGCGACGCCTTTGGCGACGGGCACGCCGCGATGGGGGTCCTGCCCTGGGAAGTGGCCTCGCAATGTCGTTGCGTAAGATTCATCAGTGTCCGCCCAGATTCATCTTGGAAAGTATCCAGGCTGTGGTTCCGGCTCTTCGCTGTGTCCTTCTCCATCTCCGTATCGGGTTGCATCTTCTGTGGGCACGATGCCACGAAGGAAATGCGGGTATAGCTGCCTCGTCGCTCCGACAGACGCCCTGCCGATGGAGCTGCATGGTAGTAGGCCGGAGGGTGCCTCCCCGACCGAGACGTCATCAAGTGTCGCATTCCCAAATCTGTCCTTTTCTGCGCGTCATTTCGCGTGGACTCCAGGTTGCCCGTCTCTCTTTGTCTGCCTTTCTCCCCCGTCTGTCCACATTCCCTGGTTCTTCCCGCGCCGCAGGGGAAGGGGGGTTACTGGGAGACGAGGGTAGGTGGTTCGTAGTGGTACTAGTATAGCAAGACGCATACGCCGTCTGCTTCACTAGACCCCAGAATCATGTGTCTTAGACTGCAGGTTCCCCTCATCAGCCATGGAATAGTCCGGCACCTCGTCGCTCGGCTGCTGCTGCGGCGGCGGCCTGGGAGCAGCGACGCGAATGACGGGCGGCCTGGTAAGCCCGTGCTTGGCGAGCACGGCCCTAAGCTTCTTGTTCTCCTTGGTTGCCTGCTCCCTGTGCACGACTGCCGTGCCGTACACGTCCTTGAGACGGACGACCTCGTCTTCCAGGGACTTAACGTAGAGCTCCTTGCGCTCGCGGTGGGTCCTGGGTAAAAGTCAGCACATCGTGCCGCGCAGTCTTATGAGAGATAGCAAATAGACATCTGGTCTTACCTTTGGGCCTGCCTGTTGAGTTCCTGCCGACGCGTCAGGGCCGGTCTGGCATCAGGTTTGGGGCCTCGCTTCTTGGGGTGAGCCGGGTCGTTGGCTGTATAAAGTGTTAGCGACTCTGGCCGTATCATCCAATCTTGGCTCATTCAATCCTGCACAGATTAAACCCTCTTTCTGGAGAAGAAAAACAATAGCACGCGACGTACATCGACTGATCGTCTTGCCGCCCGTGAGCGTCTTGAGAAACCCCATCCCTGGCGAGCTGGCGTTGAGCCCATCTGGCGGGCTCTGGCTCTGGCTGGCGTGGCTGCTGCCCGTCTGATCGGGCGAGACGCAGGACATAGTGTTCGCGAGGTCTTTTTATATCTAACGGCGTGTGTACCCTCTCAATTCTCTCCTGTCGGGCGTCGTCGTTGTCGTGCTGATTCACGCTGGCGGGCGGCGCATATAGGGAATCCCCGCAAGTTCGTTATCTCTGTCTGACCCGTGTTGGCAGCGGGGTTTTGTATGCGACTGAGACACTTTTTCGATAGTGCTTCTTTTTGAGGATGGGTTCGCGTGAGACCGTTCTCAATTGAAACGGGTTGTGGCCGAAATCGCGGCAAGATGACGGATAATACAGAGAGGAGGAAAAGAGTGAGGCTTGGTCGTGTCGTGTTCGGTTCCGGGGGGGGGGACAAGGCGACAAGGCGTGTGTGAGGATCGACAGGTGTGTGTTTGAGATGGCCTGATTGATTGTGTAAGCAGCGCGCGTTGGGGGAAAATAATTGGGGCAGATCCTTCTGTCACGTCAATATGTCACACTGTGCGTCTGTACGGAGTAAATGCAACCAAATGCCGCGCTGCGGGGGTGTGTAGGAGAACAGTGCTGAGCACAGTGTATCCTGGGATGAGATCTGGGGTCGAAGAAGAAGGATTGATGACTGGTAAGAGTCCTCGTTTTGAATGATGTCGACATATATATAATACAGGTTGCCTTTATGGCCGTGAAAGTCATCCGGTGTTACCGGTTCATCCCCCCCAAGGACAAGAAGCTCGGAACCGGCTGACGGTGAAGCTGCAAGCGAGCGTTGTTGGTTACCTACAATGAGGCAGTGCACAAGTTTACCACCCACACTCGCAGGATGAGGGGGAGGACCAACATTGCAGACTGACTATATCTCACTGTCTCTGTGCTATAAAGCCTTTATCTTGATCAAAACAGGTAAGCCTTGTGGTGGCTGTTCACCCGCCAATTCCATTACAGGGCTATACAGGATATATAAGTCAAGTCCAACCACTAACATGGCCATGTCTCTAATACTTGTAAAGTACGTGACCCTCTCTAGTTTGAGCCTTTTTTATTCTTTAGTTCTTTCTTTCAGGTTATTTTCCATCTTTCAAACAAAATGTCGCTTCTAAATTACACGCGGGTCCAGTGGTGCTGTGGTCTATTTGGAGTCGTCCCAGGTGGGCTTCAGGTTCCAGCGGGGAGCGTCGCCCTGGGCGGCAAAGGGAACACCAAGCTCAAACAGCTTCGTGACGACGGCAGAGAAGTCGGCGAAGAAGGCGTCGTTGTCCTTGGCATACTTCTCGGTAAAGGGCTTGAACTTCTTGTCGAGGACGAGGGTCATGTCGGTGGGCAGCATCATGAGCGACTTGGTGGCCACGTCCTCGTACTGCTTGGGACCGTTCCACTTCTTCCACTGCCACTTCTCCTCGATGAGGAGGCGGTAGAAGTCGTTGGTCAGGACGGTGGGGGAGAAAGTCCAAGGGCCCTCGAAGCCGGAGCGGCTCGTGTGGCAGCGGCCCAGGGCGTGGGCGCCCGAGAGGGCGACAATCTCCTGGTCGTTGAAGCCCATGCGGTAGAAGATGTTGCGCAGGTGATCGCTACCCTGAGTGGCGTCGGGGAGGCGGCCATCGGGCGTGCAGTACGACACGTCGCGATCGCCGCGGCCCGGTCGGTAGGGGATGATAGGACCCTGCATCTCCTGGATGGCGCAGACGCCGCCGAGGATCCAGAGATCAGAGTAGGTGATCCAAGGGAACTTGGCTGTGGTTCTTTGTCAGCGCATTCATTCTTCTTCCGCCTCTTCTTAGTAGTGTGAGCTTTGACCTACCCTTCACAGGCTCGAGGAACTTGCGAGCAGCGTCCAGACCAGCATTGGCGCCGTGGCCCGACTCAGGGGCAAAGCGCATGGTGGCGCCGTTGCTGCCACCGGTGCCGGTCGACACGTCGTAGGTGCCGCTAGCGTGCCAGGCCAGGCGAAGGAGGACAGGGCCGAAGCTACCGTCATCGTAGTCGTCCTGCTCCTCGAGGCGGTTGGCGATCTCGTTGTAGACGGTCTGGTAGTCCTCCTTGGTGGGCTTGAGGACCTTGGCGGCCGAGGGGCTGCCGTTGGAGGTGGTGTAGTACCAGTAGCCAGCACCACCGGCGGCGGCGGCGGCCAGGGCAGCGACGAGGCCGCCCGAAGAGCCCGACTTGTTAGGCGCAGCCGACGAGTAGAAGCGGTGGCTGTTCTGGCGGAAGGCCTGGCGGGGAGCGGCGACGGCAAAGGCGCTGCGAGCCGTGGTGCGGGCGGCCACCCGGGAGAAGGAACGCGCAGCAGACATCTGGACACAATGATTGACTTTGTCAGCGCGGGGAAACGGAAGGAAGCGGAAGCAGCATGGAGAAGAAGGGATTGGTGCGTATGTGTTGTGTAAGTGGTCAATCAGACATACCTTGGTATTAATTGGGATATAGAAGAATAGACAAATGGGATGGGAGAGGGAGTGTGAGAGTGCGGGTATGAAGCTTTATTATGGAGGGGAAGGGGAAGAGGAAGAGAAAGAAGAGGAGAGGAGGGAAGGAAGGGCGCGTGTCACACAATCGTCAGAAATAGAAGGAACGCCGGGGAAGAAGAACTGGAGGGTTGCCAGCTGCTATGAGTACTACTACTAGTACTACTAGTACTACTTGCGCTACGGAGTAAGTACTGTGTGTACGGAGTATACAAATCAACACTACATGTACTGTTTAGCCTAGATACGAAAGGAGATACATTGCTACGCCATTCTCCCTCCCAGCGGCACTCGGCAAGTAGAAAGCAGAAAAGACGTCGAGTGCGTCGGCCCCCCCCCGGCTCTGGTATGAGACGAGCGATATGGATGAACAATTGCGCCATCGTGATTGGCCCCCCGGGTGCTCCCATCACTGTGCATGTGGGTCCAGAACCTCCAAACGGGGTAAGACGAGGTTCTGTGCCCTGCGTCTTGCTCCAACGTGCGCTGTGGATAACAGGGACTTTTTAGCGGAGTCGAGTCTATCGTCGTTTGGCGCCCTGGCCCATTACTTACTCTGTACTCGTAATTCTACGCAGTATCCGTACTCGTAAGGATAAGCCTCTCCGTGTCGGGTGTGTTCCCACGGGCAATGGCCCTGGCCTGGGTGCTCTGCCTCGTGCCTGGCGCGAGTAATGGGGATTTGTCTGTCCTTCTCTCTTCGTACGTGAATGCAGAGATTTCTTCTTCTCTGAGGATTCCAAATAGAAGGGAAAATGGAATATATTAGTAGATTCCGATATGATTCACAGTGGTGCGTATGGACCACGGCCCAAGCCATGGCCCATGCCATACCATGCCGTGTCCGTACAACCAGGATAGTCCCTTCTACGTAAGTTGTAAAACGCCTAGTCCATCTTGGAAGCGGGCATGGTCCCTGCAATATATTCCACTTGACGGCGGGGGCACTTTACGAGTACTTTGTAAAAGTATGGAGATGCCTCTGGATGCGGCGGGCCGTGTGGGCACTGGGCATGGGATTGAAGTTGGCGCGGGCCCTCCCAAATATTTGGAATCATCCATCCCGCCTCATTTCCTCGACCACCAGACAAACAGCCCTTTCTTTCCTGACTCACCTCACCTCGCACTCCACGCCGTATTTGCCGCTGGTCTGGCCGTCTTTAGCTTGGCGCCCAAGTCCCAGAGAAGAAGAGAGAAAGACAGTTGTTTTCAATCTTCTTTTCTTTTCTTGCCTGTTTGTTTGTTCCAAGGTCCTTCCTTCCTTCATAACAGCAGCCCCACTATCTGGTGCCTACGCAAAACGTTTGCCGAGGTGCTGAAAGCCGACTAGACTCAATGGCATATACCTACTACTAGTAGTACTTGACAGCCACAACCACAACATACATTCATTCATCTCTCATCTCTGTTACAATACCTCTAGTCCGGGGAATCACTCTCTGTAGACTGTAGCACTCGGATCATCATTATTCCTAGTAAATACCATTAATTAACCCCTCCATCCGCTGCCCATACAACGCAGCTAGAGGAAAGAAAAATCTCCAAGACCCAGACCAACGTTACACAGTGATAATAATACCCATATCCTCCGCCCCCAGCCATTTACCAGAATCCGTTGTTGTTTTTCTGGTTTTGTCTTTTGTTTGTTTGGTTTTTTGTTCCTTCTTGTTTCTTTCTTTTGATTGACCTTTCGCTCAATTGCAACTGCCCAGGGTATAGTACACGACTCCCTCCATTTTCACGGTCCTCGTCTTCCCTTCTTCCCCTAGTTGAAGTCGGCCGGTCCTTGGGCCTCAATGGGCTCCCCGTGCAGTTCATAGAACATGAGTCGTCGGGACTCAGCCTTGTACCTGGATGCTTCGTCCAGCTCGCCTCGTCCAGCACCATTCTCCTTGGCGGCGCTGTCGAGCTTGGCTGTGACGGCGACGGATGCGGGTCTGTGGGCGCGGTCAGTATGCTTGTATTTTCAAGGTGAGGCGAGACAGTACTAAGAAGGAAAATCGGGTGGGTAGGGGGCAACGTAACGTACCCAAACATGTCGCGGTCCACCTGCAAAAACACCTCCATGGCATCCTTGCCACCATCCTGCACCAGGTAGTCGAGGTAGCCCTTGCTGAGCTCCTTCTTGACCGCGGGGGACAGGCGGCTGTGTTCGCAGAGCTGGTCGAAAACCTTCTTGACGTGCGCGCCGTTCTCCGGCTGCTGCAAGAGGGGCTGGTCCGTCTCGAGGCGGAACCAGCGCTCCCAGAAGACACGGCTGTCGGCGTACCACTGCGCATTCTTGGCAAACAGGGCGCGCGCCTCATCGGCCGATCCTCCGACTCGCCAGAGCATGTAGGCCCACTCGGCGACGAGGGCAGCCTTGGTGAAGAGGTCGACGGTGGGCGCAGCAATGTGGTCGCGGTAGACCTGGACGGCAGCCTCGAGCCCGTGCTGGCGGCGCTCGAGGTTGGCCCACGAGATGGCGGCCTCGGTGCAGTCGGGTAGGCGCTGGAGCACGGCGGCATGGATGTCGGCGGCGACGTCGGCGCGGCCGCCGGCCTCCTCAAAGTAGGCCCACTGCAGGCGGATCCCGGGCCGGCTGACCGGCACAAACATGGTCGACGCGCGGATGTAGATGTTGCGGACTTCCTCCCTGCGGTCACGGGGCTTGTCGCCCGGCTTGGCGCCCAGGGGCTGGTGCCTCTGCGCCGCCATCCACCTCGCGTACCGGAACCAGAACTCGTCATACAGCGCGCACGTCGTCAGGCACCGCTCGTACAGACACACGACACGCGCGTAGTCGCCCTCGGCCTCCTCGAAGTCGAGGTACTTGCGCCAGTTTTCCAGCTGCGAGTGCTCCAGCTCCGTGACGTGAAAGTAGGGGCGCTTAATTTCCGACTCGTACGTCCACCGCTTCGACACCTCGGCTTGCGTCGCTGTGAACACATCGTAGTACATGGCGTCGATCTTGGCCCGCACGTCCCGCTCCACCTCGAGCTCCTGCCGCGCGCCGGACCCTTGCGCCGCCGCCTCGGCGTCCACTTCGGCCCGGAACCGCGCCACATCCTCGGCCGGCGCCACCTCCTCCAGCGGGCACGTGTGCGCCAGCGTCCGGAACCGCTCGTAGTACCGCGCGTACTGGTGCATCGGGATGCGGATCAGTCGCGCGTGGATCGCGTAGATGCGGTCCTGCGCCTCCTGTCGCTCCTCGTACTCAATGTACTTGTCCCAGAAGGGATGCGCCAGGAAGTCCAGGCCTACCAGAGCAGCGCCACGCTCAAAGATCCTGTTTGACAACCACACATGTTAGAACAATCTGAGTCTCAGTTTCCCATAATGGTGAATAGGGAAGGATTGGGGAGGGGAGTGCAAGCAAAAGGGGCGATGGGGAGGGGGAGGGAAGGTTCAATACAGGCGTGGTGGGGGGATGATGGCCGTGTAAGAAAACAACTCGGATCAAGGCGATAGAGTAGGTATATCTGGACTCCGGATGGGGTAGGTAGAAGAGAAGAAAGAAGTACGAGGTAATAGGCGGTAGGAAGAGCGACGGTGATGTTGAACAATGAGCAGGGAGACATCAACAGAGAGCCTGGCATGAGAAGCGTGAGAGAATGATCCCAACAGGGGGGTACAAGGTTCTGCAGGCATGATCTCACCAACCGCGTGCCGTCGACGGTGCGTGCAGAAATGAATGCGCCCTTGGTCCCTGGGTTCCCAACTTTCTGCTGCCCCCCTCCATCCATCCATCCGTCCATCCGTCCATGGCGCGGACGGGATGCCATGTGCGGTTCCCATGCGTGGTTCCTGATGCCTTCGGTATGTGTGTGTTCTTCTCTTGTTTGGTTGTTTGGTTGATTTGTTCCGCTCGCGCGAGAACAGGTTAAGTGCAAGGGGAATATTGGGTTTCCTGTCCGCCACTGGAACTTACTCTCTTACGAGCTGCGGGTCGTGTGTTGTCTCCATCTTGAAGGCGCAGAACTCTGTCCACAGGTCGACCGAGTTGGTGATGCTGGCGACACCCCTCTCATAGACCTACAATGTCACACATTCCCAGTCAGCTTTTTCTTTTCATGTCCGTATCGCTTCGAGAACATCGCATATCGGGGGTCGTCCGTACCATCTCTGCCGTTTCCGGGCCGGCAATGTTGAACTCCATATCGGCATACTTCTTCCAGTATCCAAACAGGAGAGGGAACTTGAGGAGGAATCGGTCGTAGGCATCGCGGAAGGCGGCGAGGGCCTGGGGGCTGGAGTTGCGGTTCAGGCCGCCCTCGAGGGCTTCGCACGCCTGAATGAGCTTCTCCCAGTTCTCGAAACTGTCCGAGTCTGCCTCCTGTTTGCGAAAAGCATCGTTGGTCAGCAACAGCAGTTTCTTGAGCAGCGGGCGCAGCGGGCGGGCGGGCAATTTCCCGACGACATTGAACATGGAAGATTGAACCTACCACGTCGGCATTGTGTTTGCGCACGGCTGCGTACTCTTCGTCCGAGCCGCCAAAGTGCCCAAAGTCGCTCATTGTATCGAGTCGCCTGCCGTCAAAGTGTTGCGTCTGGGTTCTTGTGTGCGAGCGAGGCGAATGTGGTCGGAATGGGGGTTGCGACGTCGATCTCGTGGGTTGTGGTGGTGGATTGGTGCAAGCGGGTGGTGGTGATGGATTGGCTTGCCAGCAGAATGAGAGAGGGATTGGATTGGATGTACGACGACGTATCCGTAGAGCAAATCATTTGTTGTGGTTAGCCTTGGGAGCAGCGCGAAGAAACAGACAGAGAGAGATTGGCTGGCAAGCTGGGCTGCATGTCAACGTTAAGGAGGTACTCGGAATAGATGTACCCCATCTGCGGCCTCCACGTGAAAGTCTCGCGCGGGTGGAGCTGCAAAGGTACGCGCCTTCCAAGTAGTTTTTTTTTTTTGACGTGGACTTTATGCAAGAAAGAAGCAATTATGCAGTTTGGGGTTTATGCAGCTGACTCATCGTGCACAGGCAATTTTGCCAGTTGTAATTTATATTGACTTTTCCATTGGAGATTTTTTCTCTTCTTCTCTTCTTCATCATGGCTTATGATGATACTCAATATAATCATATGATAGGAAGAGAATGAACGCTTTCCAATTGGACAGCATGATCTCAATATCGAATCTGAAGCCATCGTTTCTTCCGGTGCCTTGTGCATCTTCTTTTATTCCCTACCCCTCCTCCTTGATCCTTCTCCCCTTCCAAGATCCATCCGTTGTCAGTTCAATCAACACCATCTTTCATGGCCGATTGCCACTCGATTCGAGCTGGCTACAGGGGACGGACGTGCTCCTGATAGCTGTCATTCCCCGTTGATACCGGAGATGGGAACAGAGAATTGCGATCAAGTGATCTGCTCTTCTTCTGGTTGTCTCTGGCCATCCCCAAATTTTCTTGAAGTCATACTTACCCTACTTCCCTGCCTCGATCGCGGCAACACACTTCGCCTACGTATAAAAACGCAATCACGTAAAAGTCTCCATTTTGGGGCCATCTTGGAGACCAATGACTGTAAAATAAACCCCTGGGGTCTTTTTGTTGCTTGCCCTTGGAGTCCCTGAGCACTCGACCAGCTTGGCGCAGCCTCCTACCTCATTCTGCCGTGACCAAGTTGTACTCGTTGGTAGAGGGCCTGGTCACGGGAGTCGGGCTCAAGCTATCAGAAGAAGCAACATGGCCACCAAAGAACTGTAACAACCTGTTGGTTTCTAGTAATCGTTGTAGCCATGCATAGTATGTAATCAATGATCATCCACTACCATCTCATACGTTGATCTGCCAGATCCGAGGGATATTTGGGGGCCTAAGACTCGTATATCCATGTACTCGACGACTGCTGGTGTCCACCCAACGAAGTGCAGCCACCACGCCCAAGCAAGCAGAGCTTCCTTCTACCTTGTTACCCTGTAAGCAACACGTAGAGGGACTGGACCTTTCTCTCTCCTCCATACACGATACTCGAGCAGCGACCCGTCATTTTTTCTCGAGAACCCACCATTGCTTTTTTATCGTCCCTCGTTCTCGTTCCTTGTTCTCCTTGTCCCCCGTTGGTGCCGGCAATGGAGGAGGGGCAATAGCGTATTACCGTGAACACATCTGACGTCGACCCAACGTCGACCTCCGACCTCCGACCTCTCCCATCAACGAAAACGAGACCAGCTCAGCACACCATGGACGGCGCCTCACCATACGGCGGCTGGAACGCCCAGGCCCCGTCGCCCGAAAAGTCATGCGAGCTCTACATACGCGACCACCCCCATCGATCGATTGCCATTGTGTCGTCGTCACACGCCCTGATCCTGCGCTACAGCTCGTCAGCGAGCGACAGCGGCGGCTTCCACGGGTCCCACACGTCGCTGTCGTCGGCTCGGGCGACGGGCAATGGCTCTGGCTCCGGAGCCGCCGGTGCACCGGCCAAGTGCATGGTCGAGTTCACCCGTATAACCGAGGGCTTGCTGCGGGAATACCGGCCGCTGACGCCGCGGCCCATCTTTGGCACGCTGGGCCTCATCGCTGCGAGTGGCGAAGTGTTCCTGGCCGTTATCACGCACGCCAGGCGGGCGGCGACGGTGCGGCCGGGCGAGACGGTGGAAAGGATCGACGGCGTGGCCTTTTACTGCCTCAGCAGTGCTGACTATGACGATGTGGTGCCGTTGGATGCACTGGAGCAGGGCGGCGACTACTCCGACTCGGCATCCGTGTCGGGCGGCAGCAGTGGCGGCCAGCTGACATCGCCGTACGGGCCGTACGGCGGGCCCGGCGTGGGCGGCAGCGGAGGGCAGAACCTGGGCCGGCGCGACGTGGCCATGGAGCACCCGTGCCACGAGCTGCGCAAGCTGCTAAGCAATCGGTCCTTCTACTACAGCACCGACTTCGACGTGACGAACCGGGCGCAGGACCGCCCGATTAACTCCAACTCGTTTGACATTGACAACTTTGACGACTCGTTCCTGTGGAACTCGTTCATGATCAGCCCGCTGGTGCAGTTCCGATCGCGGCTGGGCCACCGGCAGCGCGAGGCACTCGACGGGTCGCGGATCCTGACGTCGGCGTTCCGGGGCTTCAGCGAGACCATGACTATCCCACAGGCGGCGTCGCCGCTGCGGAGCCGGTCCGGCATGCCGGCGTACATGACGCTCATCTCGCGGCTGTCGTGCCGGCGGGCGGGCACGCGCTTCAACTCGCGCGGCATTGACGACGACGGCCACGTGGCCAACTTTGTCGAGACGGAGACCACCTTCTGGAGTCCCGCGGGTGTGCTCTTCTCGTACGTCCAGGTGCGCGGCTCGGTGCCCATCTTCTGGGAGCAGGCCGCCGACCTGGTTCCCGGCCGCCAGAAAATCACCGTCACGCGCTCGCCCGAGGGTACCCAGCCCTCGTTCGACAAGCACTTTGAGGAGCTTGAGCAGACATACGGCGCCATCCACGTCGTCAACCTGCTCAGTGAGTCCAAGCCCAGCGAGGTCGAGATCAGCTCCCTCTACGCCAACGGCATCCGCCACTCGCCCCTCAGCCGGCCTGGAATGCCCTCGTCTCCGGACCACGCGCTCCTCACCGAGACGCGCTACGACTTCCACGCCGAGACCAAGGGCCCCGCCGGGTACGAGGCCGCCCGAGGCATCCGACGGTACATCGAGGACTCCATCGACGCATTCGCCTACTACCTCGCCGAGGAGAGGCACGACGTCGGCACGCAGAGCAGCAGCAACAACAGCAGCAGCAATGACCTGAGCAGCCTGGGGCCAGCATCGACGACAGCATCGGCATCAACTCACAAGCACCTGGAGGCGGTCCTGCAGCAGCAGGGAATCTTCCGCACTAACTGCCTGGACTGCCTGGACCGGACCAACCTGATCCAGACGCTCATCTCGCAGATGGCTGTGGAGGCGTTCCTGGGCCACCGGGGCCTGTTCGCGGCGTCGGACTTTTGGATGCGGCACTCGAGCCTATGGGCTGACAACGGTGACAGCCTGTCCAAGATCTATGCGGGAACGGGGGCGCTCAAGTCGTCCTTTACGCGACACGGCAAGATGTCGCTCGCGGGCGCCGTGGCCGACATGCGGAAGTCGGTCCAGCGTATCTACCACAACAACTTCCTTGACCCGTCGCGCCAGATTACCATCGACATGCTGCTCGGACGCCTCGTGGGCCAGGCTCCCGTGTACCTGCTCGACCCCATCAGCGACTACGTGTCGGCGGAGCTGGCGCGCCGGGGGGCGGAGTACACGTCGTACCGCGATGTGACCATGTGGGTGGGCACTTTCAACCTCAACGGGCGCACCGAGGGCGTCGAGGAGGACCTGTCTGCGTGGCTGTTCCCGCGGCAGCTCCAGCAAGGCCAGCAGGCACAGCCCGAAATCTACGCCGTCGGCTTTCAGGAGATTGTGGAGCTGAGCCCGCAGCAGATCATGAACAGCGATCCGTCGCGACGGGCGCTGTGGGAGCGAGCGGTACTGCGGGCCCTGAATCGGCGGCAGGCGGCACTGGGTGGGGAGAAGTATGTGCTGCTGCGCAGCGGACAGCTGGTGGGGGCGGCGCTGTGCATCTTTGTGCGGGCATCGTCACTGGGCCTGATCCGCAACGTCGAGGGCAGCGTCCGCAAGACGGGCATGTCGGGCATGGCGGGCAACAAGGGCGCCGTGGCCATCCGGTTCGACTATGCCAGCACGCACATCTGCTTCGTCACGGCCCACCTGGCGGCGGGCTTCTACAATGCCGAAGAGCGAAACAGGGACTATGCCACCATTCATCACGGACTGCGGTTCCAGCACAACAGGGGTATAGACGATCACGGTAGGCTCCTTTTTATATCTCCCCATCTCTTGACATGGTATATTTATGTGCTTTGATGAATGAATCCTGTTACTGACTACTGGAAATTACAGACTCGGTCATCTGGCTCGGTGACTTCAACTACCGCATCGGTCTCACATCGGAAGTGGCCCGGGCCCTGGTCCGCAAGCGCGACCTGGAGCTTCTGTACGAGAACGACCAGCTGAATCTGCAGATGGTGGCAGGGCTTGTGTTTCCCTACTACTCGGAGGCACGCATTACCTTTTTGCCGACGTACCGGTTCGATATTGGTACGGACGACTACGACACGAGCGAGAAGGCGCGCATTCCGGCGTGGACGGACCGCATCCTCCGCAAGGGGACCAACCTGCGGCAGGTGCTGTACGACTGCGCGCCGCTCCGCTTCTCGGACCACCGACCGGTGCACGCGGCGTTTGAGTGCCGAGTGAGCGTGGTGGACGAGGTGAAGCGCGACAGCATCAGCCAGGAGCTGTACAGCCAGCGTAAGGCGGAGATTGGGGCGGTAGCGGGTGCTGGGCCAGCCACAGGAGTGCTCCCCCCGTCATCATCCTTGGCGACGGGGCGCGATCCTGTAGCAGATGACAGCGACGACGACGAGGACCTGATTGGGTACGACGCCGTGGAGCCGGGTCTCCCACCCGCGAGCTCGGACCGCAGCAAGTGGTGGCTCGAGAACAGGCAGGCGGCACGGGCGCAGGTCACGCCACCGACGGGCCGCGACGGCCAGGCCATGGTGCTCAACCCCAATCGGCCGTCCAACCCGTTCGGCCACGGCGAGGAGCAGGACTGGATCTCGGTGTCGCGCTCGTCGTCGCGCGCCAGCCTGTCCAGCCTGTCGAGCTCGCCGTACGAGAAGGTGGCCATGCCCATGTCCATGGCCAACATGACCAACAGCTCCGCGTCGTCGACCATGCCCCGCAAGCAGCAGTACCAGTACCAGCAGGACGCAGCGGCAGCCGGCCTGGCAGCCCGTGCGGGCCGCATGAGTCTGGCCGACCAGTCCGGCAGCACCCCGCCTCCCCCGCCTCCGCCCCGGCGTCAAGGAACGGGCAGCACCACGTCATCCATCCAGACTGGCGGCGGCATCCCCATGCCAGGTATGACAATGGGCATGGGCATGGCCCCGCTGGAGCCCACCCGCAGCGCGTCCCAGTCCCCCGCCAGCTTCTCCACCAACACCACCAGCCCTCCTCCTGCGGCGGCGTCCGCATCCGCCAAGACGGGCCCGCCCCCCGTTGCCAGAAAGCCGGCTCACCTGGTGACTTCGCCCACGGGAGGATCGGGGTCCACTCCGACAGCAGCAGCAGCAGCAGCAGCAGCCAAGCCCAGAGGCCAAGCCCAGACACAAAGACAGGGCCCTGTCGATCTGCTCGACTCCCTGGACGAGAGCGGCAAGGACATGGGCGGGTGGGAGACGTTGCAGCCCAGCAGCCGGTGATGCAGACATGACACACACAGACACGAGACGACAAGACGCACGTGTGTACCCATGCCCATGGCACATGGCACTGCCAAGCGCCCACGGCTCTCGGAGGATTTTAGATTTACGCAACTAGAATAAGCATAAAGAAGCGGATGGCGTTGGGACCTCGGTATTACTTTTTAACGGCCTTTTTTGAATACTACTATGATGACGGATACTTTTTGTTCTGCGCTCGCTTGTCCTGGGTACATTGCATGGATTTGGTTATCGACTGTTTTGCTGGTTGATTATGCCTCCAGCGGCCCTGCCGGGGGCTGTTCTCGCTTCGCTCGCTTGTCCGTGCACGTCGTGATGGCGTTGTGGCTGGAATGGGCGCTGGGTATCGAATGTTTGGTTAGACGATGCTAGTAGCACTACTAACGTAGTAGTAGGTAGTCTATTCAGCGTTGCCGGGACAAGGCAGGACATGCATGTGAAGAAACAGCAAACAAAAGAAAAGAAACGAGCCAATGCACTTGATACCAAGTACGGAGTACGGACAACGGAGTACGGAGGAAGAAGAATGAAACCGAAAGAAGAAACGAAAGAGGAAACAGAAACGGAAGCGGAAACGGGAATGTGACGAGACGGGCAGTGTGATGACGCAGGCGGGCAGTGCAGTGTAGTGCAGTGATCGCGATGGTGATGCAAAGCGCATAATGGTACTACGGAGTAATAGTGCCAGGCAAGGCAAGTGCAAAGCAGGGCAAGTGCAAAGCAGGGCAAGTGCCGAGCGCCGAGGCGTTACGCACGCGCACGCGCACGCACACGCAAGCAGACGCATCAATCGGACTCGGGGAGATGGAGCCAGGCAGGAGCCACCGAGCCAGACAGGCAAGGGCCATGGGCCATGGCATCCGGGCTCCACCCCCACAACGAGCGTCGAGGAGGCACCTGGACTATGTAGTATGAAGTATGTCTCCTCTCTGCAGGAAAGGCTGCCATTAGCATGCAATACAAGAGTCTAGTCCCGCTGCTGGTACGCGCTGGTACGCAATATCCTGTCGGTGGGTGTAACGCTAGATGCAGGTCAGCCCAGTAATACTCGTAAGATCAAATGAGGGGGAGGGAAGGATGGGCCATGGACGCCATGGATGATGGACCATGGATGGCTGCAGGAGAAAAAGGGGATGGGATTGACATTCAGAGGACGCAAGTCACGGACAATGACAGCATCGTGCTGTTGCTGGTCCATGCCCTGGGTCCTCCCTGGTCTGTCTGATGATGCCGTTGATCCTGATTGTCCAGCCCTGGCCCTGGTCCATGTCCATTGCCTTGGCCCTTGGCCATGCCATGCAGCAAGTACGAGTATTCGTTGCCGTATTGTCCATGGACCATGCCATGTCTTGTCAACTTGTCTCGTCTGTCACCCCCCC